>JAJHZJ010000104.1:600000-925000 GCA_023548195.1 Bettongia penicillata ogilbyi | reverse complement strand
AGTAGAGGAGATAAGACATAATAAACACATCAATACTCTGTTGGTAGAGCTCTACACTGGAAAACAAGTTGGAACTATGCCTCAAAAGTCACTAAATTGAACATACTCTATGATCCAGCACTACCTGTACTAGACCTATATCCTCAAAGAGACTGAATTGTTTCCAGAAATATTTATAGCCACTCTTTCTATGATAATAAAGATCTGGAAATTAACAGGATGCCTATCAACTTAGGAATAGCTGAATAAAGGATGATATATGGAGAACAGGATAATGTTTGCTGAAAGAAATGATGAAAGAGATGATTTCAGAGGAACCTGGGAAGACTTTTATGAAGGCAAGTGAGGTGAGAAGAACCAGAAGAATAAGTTATATAATAAAAACAATATTTTAAAGACAAACAACTCTAAAAGACTTAAGAACTCTGGTAATGCAATGACCAATCAAAATTTCAGAGGACCAATGACAAAGCATTCTGCACAACATTCTCACCTAGAGGAAATGCACACAAGGTACAGAATGTGGGATTTTTTTGGACACAGAAATCGTGAGAATTTGTCTTACTTGACTGTACATATTTTCCCAAGGGTCTTATTTTTCTCTTTATTTTTTCCCCAATAGGTGGGAGAGATAAAAGGAAGAGAAAATAGATTTCTGTTTGTTGGAAAAAATTACATTTAGGGGCAGAGCCAAGATGGCAGAGTAGAAAGACTGACCTGTAGAAGCTCCTCCCCCTCTCATAGCCTATAAAATACCTGTTAAAATGACTCTAAACAAATTCAAGAGCAGTAGAAACCACAAAATGACAGAAAGAGATTTCCAGCCCAAGACAGCCTGGAAGACCAATAGGAAAGGTCTATCACACCGGGCATAGAGTGGAGTGCAGCCCAGTCAGGGCCACAAGGTGCGACAGGGACAGGACCAGAACAGGCTTCAGGGCACCATCAGCAGCAACAGTTTCCAGATTACTCATCCCACAAACACCAAAGACAGCTTCAAAGGTCAGTGAGAAATCTTTTTCACCTCGGTGACAAGCGAACATGGTCTGAACCAGCCACTAGCAGTCACTGCAGTGGCAATGACCATTTTTGGAGTTCTCCACTGAAAGACACTGGGAGAATTAAGCAGCTAATCTGGATCTTGGCCCTGAGTGGCTCTCCTGGGTTGTAGAAGAGTGCTGGTGGTGGAGCTGGGGGTGGCTCTGGAGAGGGAATCCTGCTGGCAGATCTTGGGCAGAACAGAATGCTTCTGGTTGCTCCCAGACCAAAGCACAGGACACCTTGGAGGAACTAAGAACTTACAGGTCCCCAGGGAATACGATCCTCTTAACAAATGACTCAAAAGTCAAGTAACTGGCTAGGAAAATACCCCCCAAAAAAAGAAAAAAATAAGACGATAGAAGGCTACTTTCTTGGTGAACAGGTATTTTCTTCCATCCTTTTGGGTGAGGAAGAACAATACGTACCATCAGAGGAAGATATAAAAGTCAAGTCTTCTACATGAAAACCTCCAAAATAAATATGCAATGGTCTTAGGCAATGGAAGAGCTCAAAAAAGATTTTGAAAATCAAGTAAGAGAGGTGGAACAAAAATTGGGAAGAGAAATGAGAACAGTGTAAGAAAATCAAGAAAAGCAAGCCAATAGCTTGCTAAAGGAGACTCAAAAAATGCTGAAGAAAATAACACCTTTAAAAATGGCTAACTCATTTGGCAACAGAGATCCAAAAATCCAATGAGGAGAAGAATGCTTTAAAATGAAGAAATTAGCCAAATGGAAGAGGAGGTTCAAAAGCTCACTGAAGAAAATAGTTCTTTAAAAATTATAATGGAGCAGATGGAAGCTAATGACTTGATGAGAAACCAAGAAATTATAAAATAAAACCAAACTAATAAAAAATAAAAGATAATGTGAAATATCTGTTTGGAAAAACAACTGACCTGGAAAACTGATTCAGGAGAGACAATTTAAAAATTATGGGACTACCTGAAACTCATGATCATCTTTCATGAAATTATCAAGGAAAACTACCCTGATGTTCCATAACCAGAGGACAAAATAATTATTGAAAGACTCCACCAATCACCTCCTGAAAGAGATCCGAGGGGGGGAGGAGCCAAGATGGGGGGTGGAGCCAAGATGGTGGAGTAGAAGGATGCACGTTTACGAGCTCCAAACCGCAGCCCATAGAATTAATGTAAAAAGAGACCCCCATAACTTCTGGACCACTGAAAGGGGTACAGAAATGGAGTGGAAGAGATTTCTGTTCCGGAGAGCCCTGGAGAGCCGTCCCCAGGGTCCGTCGCACCCCAGAAAGCGGACCGCACCCCAGCGCTGCCCTGGCCGAGGCCCCAGAGAAGCTGACCCAAGCAGGCTTCAGGGACGGAAGCTCCGGCAGCCGGGAAAGTCCCCCCGCCCACAGAAGCTACAGGTCAGTGAGAGAGACGGCTGGCTGGCTGAGGGGAGTGGGGTGTCTCCGTGACTCGGGCCCCCTTGGGAGGAAGCGGTGGCGGCAGAGACGGGGGCAGGAAGCGGCGGAGGCAGAGGCGTGGGCAGTAGCGGAGGCAGCAGCTGCGGTGGCCCAGGACTTCCCCAGCAGCAGGCAGGATCTTCATTACTGAAAGTCTCTGCATAAACAACCTGAGGGAGCTGAGCCTGGGAGACGGCCCTGCCCCACCCCGCTCTATTACTGAAGGCCTCTGCACAAAGCCCCTGAGGGAGCTGAGCCTGGGAGGCGGCCCTGCCCCCACCCCAGCACCAGAACTAAAGCTCACATTGATTAGCAGCTGGGTGGCTTAGCAGCTGGGTGGCCGGAAAGCCCATTTGAATCTCAGACCCCAAGCACTAGCTGGGCGGATCTAGGCAGAGGTGGACAGGAATCTCAGAAGTCCAGTAACTGGCTGGGAAAATGCCTAGAAAAGGGAAGAAAAATAAGACTATAGAGAGTTTTTTCCAACAAATGCAAATGATTCCAACATTCGGATCTGATGACGAGGACATATTATTGCCATCAGGGAAAGATGTGGAGGGCGGGGCCTCGGTATCCCAGACACCCCAGGGGGATATCAGGTGGGCTCAGGCCTTGGAAGAGCTCAAAAAGGATTTTGAAAAGCAAGTTAGACAGGTGGAGGAAAAACTGGGAAGAGAAATGAGAGAGATGCAAGAAAAATATGAAAAACGGGTCAATTCCTTGGTTAAGGAGACCCAAAAAAATGCTGAAGAAAATAACACCTTGAAGAATAGGCTCACTCAATTGGCAAAAGAGGTTCAAAAAGCCAATGAGGAGAAGAATGCTTTCAAAAGCAGAATTAGCCAAATGGGAAAAGAGGTTCAAAAGCTCACTGAATTTAATAGTTCTCTCAAAATTAGAATGGAACAGATGGAGTCTAATGACTTTATGAGAAACCAAGAAATCACCAAACAAAACCAAAAGAATGAAAAAATGGAAGAGAATGTGAAATACCTCATGGGAAAAACAACTGACCTGGAAAATAGATCCAGGAGAGACAATTTAAAAATTATGGGACTACTTGAAAGTCATGATCAAAAAAAGAGCCTAGACATCATCTTCCATGAAATTATCAAGGAAAACTGCCCTGACATTCCAGAACCAGAGGGCAAAATAAGTATTGAAAGAATCCATCAATCACCACCTGAAAGAGATCCAAAAAGAGAAACTCCTAGGAACATTGTCGCCAAATTCCAGAACTCCCAGCTCAAGGAGAAAATTTTGCAAGCAGCTAGAAAGAAACAATTCCAGTACTGTGGAAATACAATCAGGATAACTCAAGATCTAGCAGCTTCTACATTAAGGGATCGAAGGGCGTGGAATAGGATATTCCAGAAGTCAAAGGAACTAGGACTCAAACCAAGAATCACCTACCCAGCTAAACTGAGTATAATACTTCAAGGGAAAATATGGTCTTTCAATGAAACAGAGGACTTTCAATCATTCTTGATGAAAAGACCAGAGCTGAAAAGAAAATTTGACTTCCAAACACAAGAATGAGAAGAAGCATGAAAAAGTAAACAGCAAAGAGAAGTCTTAAGGGACTTACCAGAAGTGAACTGTTTACATTCCTACATGGAAAGACAATATTTGTAACTCTTAAAACTTTTAAGTATCTGGGTAGTTGGTGGGACCACACACACACATGTACACGCATGCATACACACACACAGACAGAGAGCACAGAGTGAATTGAATAGGATGGGACCATAGCTGAAAAGAAATTAAGGTAAATGGTGAGAGAGAAATGTAGTGGGAGGAAAGAGGGTGAAATGGAATGGGGTAATTATATGTCATTTAAGAGGCAAGTAGGAGATTTTTTAGTGGAGGGAAAAAGAGGAGAGCTGAGAAAAAAAAAAACAATTAGTTTACCCTCATCACATTTGACTAAAGGAAGGAATAAAATGCACACTCATTTTGGTATGAAAACCTATCTTACAGTATAGGAAAGTGGGGGAGAAGGAGATAAGGAAGGGGGGGGGATGATGGAAGGGAGGGCAAAGGGAGGAAGGAGCAATTTGAAGTCAATACTTGGGGAGGGACAGGATCAAAAGATAGAAGAGAAACAATGAAGTGCAGGGTAGGATGGAGGGTAATTCAGTTAGTCTTACACAACACGACTATCAGGGAAGTCATTTGCAAAATTACACAGATATGGCCTATACTGAATTGCCTGCCTTCCCAAAGGGAATGGGTGGGGAGGGAGGGATGGGGAGAATTTGGAACTCAAAGTTTTAGGAACAACTGTTTAGTATTGCTGTTGCTACTAGGAAAGAAGACATACAGTTAATGAGGAATAGAAAGTCATCTGGCCCTACAGGAGAAAAGAGAAGATGGAGACAAGAGAAGGGAGGGATGACAGAAGAGAGGGCAGATTGGAGATAGGGAAAATTAGATGCTTGGGGCATTGGGGTGGGGAGAGGGGATAAAAGGGGAGAAAATTTGGAACCCAAAATTTTGTGAAAATGAATGTAAAAAGTTAAATAAATAAATATTAAAAAAAGAGAGATCCGAAAAAAAAACTCCTAGGAATATTGTAGTCAAATTCCATAGTTTCCAGGTGAAGCAGAAAATATTGCAGGCAGACAGAAAGAAACAATTTCATTATTGTGGAAATAAAATCAGGATAACACAAGATCTAGCAGCTTCTACATTAAGGGATCAAAGGGCATGGAATATGATATTCCAGAAGTCAAAAGAACTAGGATTAAAATGAAGAATCACCTACCCAGTAAAACTGAGTATAATACTTCAGGGGAAAAATGGTCATTCGATGAAATAGAGGACTTTCAACCTTTCTTGATGAAAGGATCAGAACTGAATAGAAAATTCGACTTTCAAACAAAACAATCAAGAGAGGCATGAAAAACTAAACAGGAAAGAAAAATGATAAGGGACTTTCTAAAATTGAACTGTTTACATTCCTACATGGAAAGATAATTTTTGTAATTCTTGAGACTTTTCTCAATATTTGAGTAGCTGGAGGGATTGTCCACACACATATTTATATATAGACAGAGAGCACAGGGTGAGTTGAATAAGGAGGGATATCTAAAAAATAAAATTACGGGGTGAGAGAGGAAGATATTGGAAGGAGAAAGGCATAAATGGAATGGGGCAAACTATCTGTCATAAAGGAGGCAAGAAAAAGCTTTTTCAATGGAGGAGAAAAGGGAGGAGATGAGAGGGTAAAAATAAAACTCTCATCACATTTGGCTTAAGGAGGGAATAACATGCTCACTCAATTTGGTATGACAATCTATTTTACACTGCAGGAAAGTAGGGGAGAAGGGCATAAGTGGGGTGGGGGATGATAGAAGGGTAGGCAAATGGGAGGAGGGAGTAATTAGAAGTTAACACTTTTGGGGAGGGACAAGGTCAGAAGAGAGAATAGAATAAATGGGGTGCAAGATAGGATGGAAGGAGATACAGTTAGTCAAAACTACACATAATAACCTATGTTGAATTGCTTGGCTTCTCAATGGGGATGGGTGGGGAGTGAGAAAGGGAGAGAAATTGGAACTCAAAATTTTAGGAACAAATGTTGAGAATTGTTTTTGCATATAATTTGGAAATAAGAAATACAGATAATGGGGTATAGAAATCTATCTTGTCCTACAAGAAAAGAGAGAAGATAGGGAAAGGGAACGGAGGGGTGTGATAGAAAGGAGGGCAGATTGAGGGAAGGAGTAACCAGAATGCATGGCATTTTGGGGTGGGCGGTGGGGAGAGATGGGGAGAAAATTTGGAACTCAAAATTTTGTAGAAATGAATGTTTAAAACTAAAAATCAATAAACATTAAAAAATTACATTTAATACAAAAAGAGATAGAATAGAATCATGAGGAATGAAAAAGAGATGGAAGGAAGAAAGCAGAGAAAGGAATTTTAGTACTGAGTCATGGAGAAAGAACCATAGGGAAGGGAAGGCAATAAACAATTCATATAGCTCCAATCACGTCAAGGGCCATTCTAAGAACTTTATACATTTTATCTCATTTGATCCTCACAACAATCCTGAGAGGTAAGTGCTGGTATTATCCTCATTTTACAATTAAGGAAATTGAGTCAAATGGAATTTAAGTTACTTGCCTAGAGACACATAGCTAGTAGATAAGTGCCTGAGGTTAGATTTTGACTCATGTCTTCCTGACTCCAGGCCAAGAACTCTTTTCATTGCCGTACTTAGCTGTCATTATGAGTGACAGTGAAAACAATGGTCAAAATAGCTCACATTTTTATACTAATTTATATTTATAATATACTCTATATTCATTATTTCATCCCCACAACTACTGTTAGGCAGGTGCTATTGTTACCTTCATTTTAACAGAGGGGCAAACTGAGGCTCAGAGAAACCAATAGGCAGCTGAGCCAAAATTCACATGCCGTTATCTCAAGAAAGAACAGTTCTCTTTCCACTATACCATGTTGCCTTCCTAGTATTTTGCATCCAGCTTACACCTACCATGTGTCTTTCGATTGTCTTTTGGGGCACCTTCAGTTGAGATTCTTTGAAGATTGTTGGGCTCCACCATTTGCAAAATATTGGTGATAAAGAGATGAAATTTGACATCTTGGAGTCATTGGAATCTTAACCCAACTTCATCCCTTCCTATTTAAATCAAGGCTCTGCTCACTAGTCATTTACAAGTGCCCATCCCAGATATGTACACCCAGCATACCTCCATGCAAGCAGAAGGAACTCTCTTTGGAGAGAAAGGTTCTGGGACTTCATTGTTTCATATAGAGAAGCCACCTGTTTTTCCCTTGCATAAGGCTGAACTGATGGACAGCCAAGCAAATGTAGAAAGATATATAAGTTGATGTTTTAAATACTTTGGCTAAGTTATTCTGCAGTACAGCTGTCCTCTTTGTCAAGGTTACAGGCTAAATGTAATTGGGGGTTTATTTAAGACACCCAGCTGTTCTCATTCACAGATTATGGTCAGATAAGTTAAGTCCCTTGCTCCAAGGTCACATTGTGAATTAGTAGCTAATTTGGGACCAAAAACCAGGTCTAAATGTTCTCAAACCACTAAATCATACTGTTCCCAGGCTTGTCCACAAAAGGCTACTTGACATACTAGCACACAAACCAAATGAAAGGATGCTCCAAAACCCAAAGCCTCATTTCATACACGGAAAATTGCTAAAGGTGATGGCAGATAGGGATAGTCAATATTGGGGAGGGTTACAGAAATAGGAGCATATTAATTAATGCATGGTTAGTGAAGCTGTGAATTGGACCACCTCTTCCAGGAATCAGTTCTGGATTGATGATCCCTAATCGTTCATATCATTTGACCCAGAAATCCTACTGTAAGCATACATACCTAGGGATATACTCCAAGGATGTCAAAGAGTAAAAGAAAAAGCCTCACATACACCAAGATGCTAATCCTCGTACTTTTTGTAGTCACAAGGAACTCCACATGTCAATGAATTAGGGAGTGAAAAATGTTCTGGTCTAAGAAACAATAGATAAGATGAACACAAATAAGCATGGGAAGACTCATATGAAATGATGAAACGTGAAGTAAGCAGAAGCAGGAAAACAATATGCTGTGTATACAATGACTACAATAATATCAGCAGAAAGAAAAAATGCCACTCTCTACCCCAATCTAGATGATTATATTATAATAATGAAGTTTAGCCCCACAGAAGGGATATGAGAAGGCATCTGTCTTTATCTACTCATAGATGCAGAGAACTATGGGAATGAAACATGGCCAATTGTATCAGATTTCTTCTGTGTTGACTGTTTTGTTTTGCCCTTTTCCTTTTGGGTCTAGGTAGGAGATGGCTCTCTGGGGGAGAGAGGGAGAGATATATTGGGAAACAGAAGTGAAATAAAGCAAAGGATATCAAAGCAAATTTATTTTAAAAAGAAAAGTATTCGTGGGTTCTGTGGGTTACATAGGCTTTTGTGGACTTCTTATTAAAGAGCTGTGCTCAGAAATTGGTATTCATATACTATATACTAGAATCAGTTGGGTTTCTATTTATAAATATCTCTGGATACTGCATTTATAAACTTGTGAAATACGGAGCAAAAAAGTATTTCTTATATGGAACGTGCCTTGCAAATACAGTATACAAGTGCTTTATTTTGAGCCCTCAAACACTTAAAACAAATTCTTATAGTTGATACTACACAAGTGAAATTGGTACATAAGAGGGCCAGTCTTGAAGTCAAGAGCAACCTGGATTCAAATTGTTCCCGTAACATATCTAGGTGGTGCTGCCATGGATAGCAAGCCAGGAAGACTCACATTCCTGAGTTGAAATCTGGCGTCATAAAGTTACTAGCTGTGTGACTCTGGACAAGTCACTTCACCCTGTTTGCCTCAGTTTCCTCATCTGTAAATTCAGTTGGAGAAGGAAATGGGAAACTACTCTACTATCTTTGCCGAGAAAATCCCAAATGAAGTCCTGAAGAGTCAGACACAACGGAAACGACTGAACAATAATCTAGCCTGCCCCAGACTAGCAGCCTGGTTGCTACAGATCAGTCCACTCATCCACCCCATTTTCTACCACTTGCAATCAAAATCACAAGTACAACGGCTTCTGGTTCAGGTTACAACTTCTCATAGGGCAACTGGAAAATTCCCCAAGAGTAAATCAAGGCACCCTGTATTTGCACTTTTAGGTAGTGGCAAAGAGTAGCTTGACAAATTGTCCTATGACAAAATGTTTCATTCACCATCCTTGTAAACACCAAAACTCTCTCTCTCTTCTGGTCATTACTCATCTATGTATGCGATCTTCCTCTATTAAAATCTGTACTCCTTGAAGCCAGGGACTGTAACTTTTCTGTGTCCCCAATACTTCACACAATGCCTAAAACATAGCAAGCACTTGAAAATTATGTTTCATTCATTTATTTTCATTCTTTTGGGGGAGTTGCTTTTTTAATTCTGCCTCTAATACTACCTAACTGCGTGATCATGGGTGACAATTAGCTTCCCCGTGGCTCAGTTTTTTCTCTCTGTAAAATGGGCGTAGTAATGCCTATAGCTTCCACTTCCTAGGATTACTATGTGGCTATACTGAGATGATGCATGTGAAGTCCTTTGAAAACCTTTTATCACTGATGTTAACTATTGTTAACATACTTCCATTGGGTGGGATAGATTAGGCCCCTGGTTCCTTTCTCTTCTCTCTCCTAACTAGAGCTGCCTGGTGTTTTATCCTCACCACCAGCCTCAGACAGAGTGCTGCTAAGGGTAATCTTGGTACTTGCTGCCTTGAAGGACAGGAAATCTGTCTTTAAATGAAAGGTTCTATTTTAATGCCACTGAAAGGAGCAAAGTGGGAAATGACTTTTGGAGGCTTCACTCAGACAAGGGAAAGCTGTGGGGGGTGGAAGAAAGAGCCTGTGAAAGCCCCTCCAACCCAGGCTGTCTGAGGCCTTGTTATCAAGGGCTTGGGAAGAGAGAAGGGGAGAGGAGCTCATTGCAAGTGAAGCTTTGCTTTTGATAGCACAAAAGCCAGTGAAGGCACAGGGAGAGATGGGACAAGGTGAAAAGCCTCATTTGGCTAATAGCATCTCCCAGTTATCAAAGTGTTCCTCTCCAGAGCACAGAACCACTCATGAATTTCCACAGCAAAAGGATCCTGTACAAAGGACCAGCTCAGAGACTCCCTACCCATGAACATCTGCTTTAGAACCAGATGTTTGTGGTCACTTGATTTCTCATCTCATATTTTGGAGTTGACCCACAAATGTGCTACATATCTCCATGGGCAAGTCTGTGGTGTAGGAGAAGAGCAGCTTTGGGAAGCCTTTCCTAACCCCTGCTAATTCTAGAACCTTTCCTCTTAATTTTTTCCCTATTTACCCTGTATATAGCTTATTTGTACAAGTTTGTTTGCTGGCTGGCTCTGTCATTGCATTGTGAGTTCCTTTAGGGCAAGGGACTTCTTTTGCCTCTTTTTGTATCCTTAGCACTTAGCACAGTGCCTGACATAGGAGGCAAATAATTAATGTTCATTAATTGATTGGGAGTCAGAAGATCTGGGTTTGCTTTCAACTCTGACAATTATGAGTGATGTGACCCTGAAGAATCATGTCTCCCAACTGGGCCTTCATTTCCTTCTCTGTAAAATATGGGGGTTAAACAAGAGGAGTCCCGTGATTCTGTCTAGTTCTATGGATCATGATGAAAAGATTCAGATATTATTTTTTTTAATTTCTTCTTTCACGCTCCTGGAGGGGCTTCAGAGAGACCCTGGGGAATCAGGGAGAGCAGATGGAGTTCAAACCTGAGAACTCTGGCTAAAAGCCACCTACCTCGGATTGAGGCATGGATAAACCCTTTGAAATCCTCAAGTTGTCAGCTTGAATCCTGATTTGGGAGAGAGTTGCTTGGTTTTTTATTTTAAAAACATTCTAGAGAAATTTTGGGGGAGAAATTTTGGTAGAGACTAGACCAGTAACTTCATTACTGTTAGGAACTCTAGATAAAAAAAATAAATAAAAATAAAAACAAAACTCCCCCTACAATGCTGATTAGCACTTATTCTGGACCTTAGTCTTGGATAGCATTGAGAAGTTTAATGACTTAACCAGGGTCACACAGCCAGTATGGATCAGGGTTGGGACTTGAACCTAGGTCTTCCTAACTCCAAGACCAGTCTTTTATCTACTATGCAAAGCTGCCTTTCTAGGAATATAGAATTAAAAACAAAAACAAGAAATACCAAACTTTTTCCTAAAGGCTCAAAAAAGGATTAAAAAATCCAATCTAAAAGTTCTGTGATGTTTCTGAAAGTTTGCAAAAGTAAGCCTGAGAGCTTATCACTTCCTTTCCACACAAACCCTGACATGGTTTGCTGTGCCATATGCACACAGGTATAGTCTCTAGCCCACTGTCATTCGGATCAGTGTAGTATTTGCATCAATGGTATCTCTACACTATTACTAATGGTATTTGCTCTCCAGGCAGAGAGCTGTACCTGATGCATACGTGACTGTGGCTCGAGCTGCTTTGATCTGTTTCAAGAAGGCAATTGGGGAATGTTCCAATGGTCAATCAAGGTAGTCTGTACTAGACTTGCCCTTTATGGAATTTTGGAAAGGCAGTGACCTAAGCTGCTGGAAATTTTGCCACACAACCTCCTGGCATGCAGTGAGCTATTGAGGGAGATACAGAAATAAATAAGACATAAGCCTCATTTTGCTTTTTCCATTACAGCTGCTTCTCTAGCTTGGAGTTCTCCAGAATAGCTCCTGGTTTCTATTTCAGCTTGTTGCTACAGTATATGTGCTGATTTTTAGGCTAACCACCTCATAGACTGAGAGCTGGAATGGACCTCAGAGACCCTTTAGTCCAAGCACCCTGGCTCTAGAGAGGAGGAAACTGAGGCTCAGTGAAAAGTGATTTGTTCAAGGTCACACAGATAATAATTATCCCAGGTCTGCTGGCCCCAGAACTAATACTGTCTTCATTTCTATATTGGTCATCCTGGTTTCTTTTTTTACATTGAGACCTGCTGGTAGCTTGACTCTAGGTGGTGCATTGGATAGAATGCTGGACCAGGAATCAGGAAAAGCCAAGTTCAAATCCCATCTCAGATACTTACTAGCTGTGTGAACATAGGCAAATGACTTAGTTTCTATTAGCCTCAGTTTCTTCAAATGTAAAATGAGGATAATATCAGCACCTACCTTACAGGGTTATTATAAGGATCAAATGAGATAATATTTATAAAGCATTTAGCAGAGTGCCTGGTACATAGCAGGTACTATATAAATGCACCTCCTTTTCTTCAACTCCCTTCCCCTTCCTGCCTGGATGTCGCTACAATGCTTGGGTTATTGAACTTCCAGCCATTAGTGGGAGATTGTGACACTTTCCAGCTCTCATATTTAACAACTGTGATAACATCCAAAGTGAATGAAGACTTTAACCAAAAGAAGATGAATAGTTTGAAGAGGAAAACAACTGGACTGGAATTTATATGAGTCTCTCTCAAGAAAGGGATCCTGGGAGATAATAGAAAAGTTATTGAACCTGGAGCCAGCAGACCTGTGTTTAAGTCCCAAGTCCACCATTGACTGTGTGACCTTAGTCAAGTCATATCCCTTCAATTTCTTCTTCTTTAAAATAGGGTTAGAGACAGCTGTGGTATAATAAATAGAGAAATATACTTCAAGTTAGGAAGACCTGGGTTCAAGTCCAGCTTCTGACACATTCAAGATGTAACACCCTATGCAAGTCATATAACATGTCACTTCCCCAGGCACCTGAAAAATTAGTGCCCATCTACACTGGTAGAAGGGCTTCCTCATTAGGAGTTCCCTACATCAAAGACATCACAGGTCTGTCCAAATCTCCTCTTACCTTCCTTCTCCCACAATGGGATGAAAATATTTCAACTATCTCCTTCTAGAGGTATGACTCTGTTTTCTTAACCAGGGGCCCAAGTAGTCATGGGGGCAGTGAAGAGAGTGGCAGTAATGTGGCAGAAAATTGTTCACCTAAAGCTGTAGTCCTATCAGGAGAGGGGGAAGTCTGACTTCACCTCCCTATGGCCAGGATGGGTGGGGGTGGAGACTGACACCATGGTGATAGGATTCTAGGAGTCACAGCTGGGAGTGATAACAGTGCTATTTGGCAGAGGGCCACAAGACCAAGAATGTACACAGTGGTTGCTGCTAGAAGAAGCTCCATCTTTCCCATGATGCTTTCAGTTCTGCCTCCCTCATAGGGTTTTTTCAAGCTTCAGATGAGAGAAGGTTAAACCTTAACCTTCTACATGATGGGAGCAAAACCCACCTGACTCCTGGCTTTCATGAGGGAATTTGCCCAGCAGACTGGGGAGCCCAAACTTTAAAAGCAAGCAGCCATGGTGGTCTTTGTGCTTTTTCTCTACTCCCTTCTCTGAGGTTGGGAGGCCCTGGGGTTACACAGCATCTCTGCAGCAAACAGGACAGTTGAAAAGAGACTTGTCTGCCACAGAACACAATGCTCCTATGTGTTCAGTCACAGCTGGCTCAGCTGGGGCCAAAATTCACATCAAGGTTCAAACAAACAACACAGGGTGGGGAGGGGAGGTTGTGGCGGCTCCAGTATCTGCCTACCTCCTACGGGATCTCTTCTCTGCCCCTGATATGCTGCTGCTGTGAAAATCTGCTGCTCTCCTCCAATCCATCTTCCCCCTGAAGAGCCAGGCAAAGCAAAAATGCCACTGTAGCTTGTACAATTCACGATCATTTCCCTGGGTCAAGCAATGATGTTTTTGCAGTTGAAAATGGGGAGAAAGCATGGAGAGGCAGCATGATGACATGATGGAAAGATCACTAGCTTTGGAACTGGAAGACTGGGCTTAAATATTACCTCTGATGCTGCTTGTGTGATCTTGGCCAAGTCAACTCACTTCCATGGGCCTCGGTTTCCTTTTCTGTAAAATGATGGGGTTGGATTAAATTACCCTCAAGGTCCACTCCATTTATAATAATAAGAAGGAGGAGGAGAAAGAGGGGGAGGAGAGGGATGAAGGAGAAGAAGAAACAACAGCAGCCAATATTTATATAGTGCCTACTATGTGGAAGGCACAGTGCTAAATATTTTACAATTACTATCTCATTTGATATTCACAACAACCTGGGAGGTAGATGGTATTATTATCCCCACTTACCGATATGGAAACTGTGGCAAACAGAGGTCAAGTGACTTACTCTAGGTTACAAAATTAGTAAATGTTGTGGCTGGATTTGAACTCAGTTCTTCCTGACTGATTTCAGGTCCAGTACTCAAGTCACTGAACCACCTAGCTGTAGATTCATGATCCTTTCTGTGACCAGGGTGGGAGCGAGAGAATTGTTTGTCAATTGAAATAAATTTGATTTGATTTTAAAAAGAGCTAGGCACGGGAAAGTTAAGGATTGCTTGAGCTCAGGAGTTTTGAGCTATGGTACATTGTCAATCAGGCACCTGCACTGCCTGGTACCAATATGGTGAGCCTGCAGAGAGAGGGAGGTGGTAGAGGGGGGTGGTACCAGGTTACCAAAGGAGGGATGAAGCAGGCCAATTCTCAAACAGAGGTCCAAGTTTTCAAGCTGATCAGTAGTTGGATTGGACCTGTGAGTGGTCATTCAACTCCTAGCCTAGATGAAATAGAGACTCAATATTAAAAAAAATGATAATTTAGTTTCTCCTCTCAGGTAGTTAAGGAACAGTGATATAGAGCTTCCACCCCCCCACTCCCTCCAATGTAACTTGACACACAAGACACAAAATTATATATGCTCAGCAAAAGTCACACACTTCACTTACTTCTTATGTTGTGGAGGTGGCTTAGGACAAGTAGGTGGCCCAGTGACAGACATGGAGTCAGAAAGACTCATCTTCCTGAGTTCAAATATGGCCTCAGACACTTCCTAGCTATGTGACCCTGGGCAAGTCACTTCACCCTTTTTGCCTCAGTTTCCTCATCTATAAAATGACCTGGAGAAGGAAATGGTAAACCGCTCCAGTTTCTCTGCTAAGAAAATCCCAGATGGGTTCATGAAGAGTTGGACACAACTGAAATAGATGAACAACAATATGGAAGTGGCTGACAAACAAGCAAATATATGTGAGCAGGGTGAAGAAAGAGCCATCACTGTCCTAGGTAGCTAGAATGAGTTTTCGCTGATTAGTTGGACACCTCTCCCAAACTCTCCATCTTCTTAATGAGATCTTCATTTGTAAGTTTTGGCAACTCTTGGTTCTTTATTGGGCTTCAGGAGGATAAGACACAGCTGTTCTGGGAGAACAGGGAGGAAGACACCGCTGACCTCTGTCTCTGGGAGGCCATGCAGTCCCACAGCCCATGGACAAAATTGACCTAAATGAATATTGTCTTTTCTGTCTTTTCCTATTTGCGACATCAAGCACCATGTCTTCCTAGCTGATGTAATGCACCGTTTGCTTCCCCTTTCTTTGTCTCTGGGATGCTGTTGCCTGTGACAGGAAATAATTTTCCGAATCAATGACAAATACCAGCCTAATTTCACCAGCCTAAAATAACTAACTGCCACTTCCTGTGGATCTACTTAATTTAATCAATAAGTATAATGCAAATAAATAATAATTCTGTTCAAATGTACTGAAAAAATCTCAAGTAATTGTGGGATTAGTCATCCCTGACTTAAAACTGCAAAACCTCTAAAACCAGAACAAAAAACAATCCTGTACTTGGCTTTGGAGCTCAGTGATTCCAAGTCAACATAGAGTACTAACATATTGGGTCACTGTTCACTACCCTTTTGAGTTAGGAATGAGACAAAGCATTCTTGAACCCCATTCAATCACATCTAGTTACTACTGAATTCCTAACAGGGCCTCAGGAAATTAAAATGCTTTAGCACTGAAAGGGACCTTGGAGACCAACTAGTCTAAATCCCACAGCTTTATAGATGAAATCCTAACTAGGATATCAGATTTATCAAGGGTTCAATTTCAATTCAATTCAATACACATTTATTAAGTGCCTTATATGGTCCAGGTACTGTACTAAGGGCTGGGATACAAAAAAGAAAAAGAGAGTCCCCCACCCTCAAGAAGTTCTTAATCTAATGGGGAAAAACAACACCCACAAGGGGGAAGGGGCCAGCTGCAGTACCTAGCATGGAAGCATAATGTTCCATGGAGTTAGAGTCACTGATGGGAAATGGAGCGTTACCTGGTGAAGGATCTTACAGCATCAGGGTTGAAGGATCATAAGGCTGGGTGTGATCTTAAGAAATCATTTAGTCCCTCTTCCCCTGTCTTTAATCAGGGCCACATTTAGGCCAGCATCCTCAAAGCACTCATTCATAGAGCAGCAGAGACAGAATGACTAAGAAATGACTTAGTCCCAAACCCTCATTTCACAGAGTCCTGAAAAGTCAGCACCCAGCGGTCCATAAAGGTCATAAAATTATCTAGTGGCAGATTCAGGGTTACAACTCAGGCCCATCTCTCGGTTCAAAACTTTCTGCATTGCATTGCATGACCCCACAATCTAACATCTCCCCTGTACCACAATCAGCCTCCCTCATCAGGAAGGGGCCTGAAGACCATGTTTTATCAAGGCTGCAGCATAGATATCATCTAAGAAGTTCAAAGGGAATAGATTATGGGGAGAATTCAGTGGACTGTCAGTAATTTAATCTGTGACTTGGACAAATCACTTCCACTTTCTAGGTCTCAGTTTCCATCTTCATAAAAGCAAGGAATTGAACTAGATAATTTCTAAGGTCTCTTCTGACTGCCATCCTGTGCTTCATCTGCTAAGATTCTCTCCAGCTCTGAGTAACCCAAACTCTAAAGCTTATTTCAGGCAGTGTCCCACAGTAGAAAGCACAATGTACTTGGAATGTATTAGGAGGCCTGCCACCTAAACATGAATCCCAGCTCTGCCACTTTTTACCCATGTGACCTTGAACAATTCATTTAATTTATCTGTGCCTCACTTTCCTTATTTGTTAAATGAGGATGTCAGACTAGATGGCCTATATCTTTTCCAGTTATGCCCTCTTTCCCATCCATCTCCATGCCATTCAATTTAGCCTCTACCCCCATCTGGAATTTAAGGTCCCACCCCCATGACCCTGGGCTCTAATTGGTGAACACTGTAGGGACTTGGGTCTGGTATGAGACTTTGTACTCACCTCCACATCATACCACAACCTTCCCTGCTGTCCCACTACATCTGGGAGAATGGTAATCAAGGCAATAGTATAACTCCTGGTCAGAATATGCCGATTAATTATCCTATGACCGCAGTCACTATTTCTTCCAAATTCTGACCAAAACGCTTCTTCCTGGCCACCACTTGCCCTATGTATTCTGTCTTTCCATATTAGAATATAAACTCCTTAAAGGTAGAGACTACCTTGTTTTCTTGAACCCCAGCACAATGCACAGTGCTTGGTACCAAGTAAATGCTTTTTCAATTTTGATTTTATATTCTAGGGTTCATTCTACCTCCAACATCCTCTTTGTCTGAGATCTCTCCCAGCTCCCACATCCACTGTCCTGAGGTCCCCCCCAGCACTGAGAAATAATCTCTTCAAGTGCCTGATATTTTTCTTTCTCTGGGTTGTTTCACAGTCCTCCTCAAGAAGGCAAGGGGTTAAAGCTAAGCCCAATTCCCATCCTGGAGACATACTCATTTCAGCTCCTCTGGAGCCTCCATCCTTTGCTTGAGCCCATGCAAGCCGACATATTTTTTGTCATCTCTTCAGCAAACATGTAAAAATCAATTTAATGCTTGAATTCCCTCACCCTCCTCAGGGACTGTGTTTCTCCTCTCCTTAAATGGTCTCTTCTCATACTTGGCTGAGTCCTTGCTTGAGCCTGCTCCACAAGGGACTTGCTGGCTCCATTCACCTCTCCACTTGACCCCCACCCCCATCCTCTGCCATGGGCTACCCTTCTTCCCAGCATTGAACCTTCATTTTCTTGGTTTCTCAGACCACCCCCTTTATTTCTATTTGAATGTATGGAGTACTAGGTCTGGCTCAATGGAACTTACTTGATTTCCCTGAGTGAGAATGCTGGATTGTGGTCCCCTTTGATAGCACAATTCACTATAGAGCCAACCCCAGTCTATGGCAGGGCCATTATGAACCCTACACAACTGGATTGGCCAAGAGAGCTTCTAAAAAGCACATTTTAAGATGTTTTGAGGAGTTCATCCACCATGTTTAGGAGGTTACAGGTCTACCAAGATATATCAATATTCATCTGTGGGAACTCTCTCCACTGACACAGCTAGGTCTTAGAAAGTTGCCTGCAAGTCCAAAGAAATCAAAGAAAGAGAAAGGACCTACATGTACAAAAATATTTATAGCAGCTTTTTGTGGTGGCATTAAACTGGAAACTAAGGGGAAAGGTTAAATAAATTATGTTACACGGTATATGAATGTGATGGAATGCTATTGTGCTTTGAGAAATTACAAAAAGGGTTGTTTCAGAGAAACCTCATGCTGTAAGGACAAACAACTTCGCTAGACTTAACTTTGATAAGTGCAATGACCAATCAGGATTCCAGAGGACACATGATAAAGCATGGGTCTCACCTCCTGACAGAAAGGCCAATCTGTCAGTAAGCATTTCTTAAGTACTTACTGTGTGCCAGCCATTATGTTGTGTTGAGAATGCCAAGAAAGGTGCAGAATGAGAGGTACAGTTTTGAACATGGGCAATGTGATGATTTATTTTCAATGACTATGTGGGTTTGTTAAAACATCCTTTTTCAATGAGAAACATCCAGTGATCCTAAGCACAAAAAAGTTCTTGGAGAACTTAAAAGTACTTTAAAAATCAACTGAGAAAGACAGAGGAAAAATTAGAAAAAAAAAAGCAATCCAAGAAAATCATGAGAATTATGAAAAGACAATCAGTCAACTTGAAATAGGGAATCAAAAACTTAAGGAAGAAAATAATTCCCTGAAAACTAGAATTGGGCCAAAAGAAGCTAATGAAATTCTAAGACACCAAGAAATAATAAAACAAAATCAAAAGAATGAAAAAAAAAGACTGTGGGATCAGTGTGGGAGAGTGGAATGGTCCAGCCCCAGCCCCAGGGTGTCAGAGAAGGGGAGTGGAAGAGGAACCCACAATAGCCACAGCAGCAGTAGAGGCAGCAGCAGGAATTATTTCTGGAGTTCTAGGCCCACAGACTGTGGAGGGATCAAGTAACTCACAGTACACCCTCCACCCTCACTGGAAGAAGAGATCTACCTTGACAAAGAGCTCAAAAGTCAAGTAAATGGCTGGGGAAATGAGCAAAAAATCAGAAAAATAATCAGACTATAGAATCTTACTTTGGTTACAAGAAAGATCAAAACATGCAAGCAGAAGACAACAAAGTCAAAGCTCATCCATCCAAAGCCTCCAAGAAAAATATGAATTGGTCTCAGGCATGGAAGAAATATGCTGAAGAAAATAACACTTTAAAAAATAGACTAACCCAAAGGACAAAAGAGATCCAAAAAGCCAATGAGAAGAATGCTTTAAAAACAGAATTGCCCAAATAGAAAAGGAGGTCCAAAAGGAGTCTTCACTGAAGAAAATAATTCCTTAAAGATTAGAATGGAGCAGATGGAAGTTAATAACTTTGTCAAAAAAATCAAGAAATTATACAACAACTCTAAAGGAATGAAAAAACAACAGGCAATGTGAAATATCTCATTGGAAAAAACAACTAACCTGGAACATAGATCCAGGAGAGACAATTTAAAGATTATGGGACCACCTGAAAGCCATGATGAAAAGAAGAGACTAGATATCATCTTTCATGAAATTGTCAAGGAAAACTACCCTGATATTCTAGAACCAGAGGGTAAAATAAATGTTGGAAGGATCCACCAATCACCTCCTGAAAGAGATCTCAAAAGGAAAACTCCTAGGAATATCGCAGTCAAATTTCAGAGCTCCTAGGTCAAGGAGAAAATATTGCAAGCAACTGGAAAGAAATAATTCAAGTGTTGTGGAAATAAGATCAGGATAACACAAGATCTAGCAGCTTCTACATTAAGGGACTACAGGGCTTGGAATATGATATTCCAGAGGTCAAAGAAGCTAGGATTAAAACAGTATAATACTTCAGGGGGAAAATGGCCATTCAATGAAATATAAGACTTTCAAACATTCTTGATGAAAAGACCTGAGCTGAATAGAAAATTTGACTTTCAAACACAAGAATCTAGAGAAGCATGAAGAGGTAAGCAGGACTTAACTTACTAAAGTTTAACTGTTTACATTCTTACATGGAAAGATAATATTTGTATCTCTTGAGACTTTCAGTATTTGGGAAGTTGAAAGGATTATATACATACAGACAGATGGCATATATCTAAATTAAATTAAGGGGTGAGAGAGGAATATAATGGGAGGAGAAAGGGAGAAATAGAATGGGGCAAATTATCCCTAACATAAAAGAGGCAAGAAAAAGCTTTTTCAATGGAGGGGAAGAAAGGGAAGGTGAGAGGAAAAAAATTGAACCTTACTCTCATCACATTTGGCTTAAGGAGCTTAACATGCACACTCAATTTGCTAAGAAAATCTATCTTACACTACAGGAAAAGTAGGGGAGAAGGGGTTAAGTGGGGTATGGGGGGGTGATGAAAGGGAGGGCAAATGGGAGGAGGGGATAATTAGAAGTAAATACTTTTGAGGAGGGATAGGATCAAAAGAGAGAATAGAATAAATGGGGGGCAAGATAGAATGGAGGAAAATATAGTTAGTCTTTCAAAACATGACTTTATGGAAGTCTTTTGCATAACTACACATGTATAACCTATACTGAATTGATTGCCTTCTCAGTGGGCATGGGTGGGAAGGGAGGGAGAGAAGTAGTAACTCAAAGTTTTAAAAATGAATGTTAAAAATTATCTTTACATGCAATGGGGAAATAAGATATACAGGTAATGGGGTATAGAAATCTATCTTGCCCTAACTTGAAAACAGAGGAGAAGGGGATAGGGGTAGAAAGGGTTATAACAGAAGGGAAGGCATATTGGTGGAAGCAGTAATCAGAATGCACACTGTCATGGGGTTGGCAGAGGGGAGAGATTGGGAGAAAATTTGGCACTCAAAATCTTGTAGAAATGAATGTTGAAAACTAAAAAAAAAGTAATTTTTTTTAAAAAAAGAAATGTTGAGGGATGGAAGGAAGAGAATTTGCAACTCAAAATTTAAAAAAATGTTTACATGTAATCAAGAAAAAAATAAAATAAAAAATAATTGTGAATAAAAACAAAGATAGGCTTGGCACCCACTTTGAATTTTCATTTGTCACTCTTTCTACAATGTCATGCTGCCTCTCATAAAAACACACATAGAGGAATTGCTGGCCAAAAAAAACAACACATCATGTCTCAACAATATTGACTATAGCAAGGCTATCTAGGTTTTTTGATGCACATTCATCCGAGCCATACTTATTAGTAACCACAAGACCTCATCATCGTCATCTCCAAGCCCAATTCCCTACATAACAAGGTCAAAGGATTGCACATCTGTTGCAAGTAGATTTTTATTGCCACCTTAGATGAGAACCGATGATAATAACAATAATAACTAAAAATTTACATTCATATAGCCCTCTTCAGGTTACAATAGGGTTATTCAAAACAACCTTTTAAGGTAGATAGTGCTAATATTACCACCTCCATTTTCTAGATGTGAAAACTGAGGCTCAGAGAGTCTCATGGTGATATAGCAACTAGCTGGCATTATTTAATTGTGTTCTATATGTGTCATCAGCCGAGCAATTTTCCAAGTCTTCACTGGACTGGAACAGGTGAGGATAGGATGAGGTCCACCCTACTGCATATTGGTTTCATCCCATCAAGGAAGTGAAGCCACCATGGCAAAGTGGCAAGGAGAAAGGGAGCAGTGAATCAATAAATTCAAACTCATGGGCCCTCCTTGGGACTACTTTATAAGTGCCATGTGTGAGTATGAGTGTGTGTGTGCATGTGTGTGTGTCTGTGTGTGATATAACTGACCTTAGGGTAAACTCCCTGTAGGGAGTCACCGTGCTTTATGAATCTTTGTATATAGTGACTCCCACCATCTGCCCACCTCCCAACAATGAGATCACAGTGCTGATTTGATGAGAGGAAATATCATAGCTTTATAGAATCTGATATTGTATAGTGGAAAGAGAGCTTGGAGGTCATCGAATCTTATGATTATAGGAGTATGTAGAGTTGGAAGGGAAGTTGGAGTCCATGTAATTCACCTCCCTCATTTTACAAAGGAGGGTATTGACCTAGGTACATTGTGACATGGTCATGCATAGGATGTTAGAGCTGACTGTGAAGTCAAATACTTGGACTTTTTAGCCTAATGTCCATAAACTCATTTCAAAAAATATTTTGATAATTTTCTTTCAATATAATAGGTTTCCTTTGTAATGAACCTAAGTTTCATCTATCATAAAATGAAAGAATTGGAATAGATGGTGTCTGAGGTCCCTTCCAGTTCTAATATCTATGAGCCTATGGGAGACCTGTATGCTTTATTTTATGTATTTAAACATTATTCAGGGTAGGAATCCATCGACTTTACCAGATGGCCAAAGGGGTCTAGGACACAAAAGGTTAAAAATCCCTGATCTACTGCAACTACATCTCAAGATAGTTTGGTGGCCTAGTGGATAGAGCATGGGCCTGTAATAAGAAAGATGTGAGTTGAAATCCAGCTTCAGACACTAACTGTGTGACCCTGGATAAATCATGTAATTCCTGTTCATCTCAATTTCCTCAACTGTAAAATGGAAATAATAATAACACCTTTCTCACAGGGTTGTTGTGAGGATTGAAGTGCTTGGAACATAGTAAATGCTTTATAAATGTATATTCTCTTCTGACAGTACCCTGCTTCATTTTACCAAAGAAGAAAGCAAAATCTTGTCACAGAATTGTGAGTTGTCACAGTTCTCACACAAAGATCATTGATATGGAGCTGCAAGAGACCCCAGAGACCATCTATTCCCATCATTTCATTTTTTCAGCAGAGGAAAGTAAGGCATATGGAGGTGAAATGACCTTCCCAAAATTAGTCATAGACTCATAAATCTAGAGATAGTAGGGACTGCAGATGCCAGCCTATCCAACCCCTCTGTTTTACAGACAAAGAATCTAAGGTTTTAGGGAGAGGAAGAGACGGCATCAGAATTCAGACCAAGATCTTCTGATTGCAAACTCAAGGTCCTTTCCATAACAGGAATTTGATGAGGAACCACAATGTCCTGACAATCTATAGTGACCTGACTCCATCAACATCCACATTCAAGACAAAAATTTCATCTAGGAAGCATGGCTTTGAGTAATCAGCAGCTCTAATAATGAACAATTCTTCCAGTGAGAAACATCAAAAAGGATGGTGACTTCTTCAGGAAAAAGTGCAAATGTGGGAGTGGCAGGCTTGGGTGGAGTGGGAGAACCCTCACTAGCCCCAAACAACCTAAAATGTCTGCTGAATGATATTAGCGTATAACTTCTTAAGGTCAACTGTCATGAACTCTGAAGAAACCGTTTAACTCCATGTTCTAGGTGCTGAAGTCATCTGCCTTGTAAAAAGGAGAAAGTAGTTAGCATTGCTCCCAAGACTTGTGTTTCAAGTGTGTTACCGAAATGACAACCTGACAAAAGGATAGGGATATGAAACTGCGGTGGAATTGGATATCCAACTGCGGTTGGACTTTTGGAGAAGTCAGTTCCAAAATCCTGGACAGGGGAGCTGTGAACCAGTGAACTACTGACTGGATATGTCCTCATTCAAGGTGTATGAGATCCCAGGAGTGGGGTCAGTACACCTCCAGCCTGAGTGAGGTAGGTTCAGTTCTCCACCAGAAGGCAATTAAATCTTTTATGAGCTCTCTCTATCATCTCTGTAACATATGGAACTTGACAGTTATCAGCTTTTCTAAGTGGAATAAAATCAGACAGAGGAGCATCAATCAAAGAAGAAAAGGTGGGATTTTTTTCCCTCTCAAAGCTACATAACCATATAATCCCCAATGTTTATATAGCACTTGTGTACATGACCATATTAGTGATGGTAAGACAGCCTATGCTGTAAGTAGTGCAAATGGTATTTTCTGCATTTCAGAGATTAGACAATGGAGCTTCAGAGAGGGTTAGAGTTGCTCAGGTTCGTTTGCTAACAAATGGCAAGGCTGAACCTCCAAACTAGGACTTCTGATTCCCAATATAACGTAGAGATACCGCACATTCCAATTGGGACCCACTATACACACTCTGGCATCAAGATACCAGTTCCACTGCTTCTCACTTTCTGTAGGAAGACCCCTAGGGATTCAAAACCATGCTGTTCAGAGAGTAATGGCTATTAGGGCTCTCTCTCTCTCTTGATTAAACTGCAGATGCTAATATGAAAAGGCAGGACCCAAGACCACACACAATTTCAGGACCTGAAGAATCTATGGAGGCATACAACCTCAATCAACTCAACACTCATTCCTCCCATTTTCCCCAAACTCAGGCACTGGTGTCCTCCCATATGGACACCCAAACCACTGGGTTTTATACTGGTCAAATCATTCCTCTCCTCCATCATCTCAACACGGATCAAGCTGATCCATGCTCTGTTTGTTCAAGCATAATTATTTTGTCACATTCAAATATCATTTCATATTTTCTCATATGTTTCAGTTACTATTTCACTCATTCAATAATCATAGTAGACAGAGTTCCAGACCTGGACTTAGGAAGACCACAGTTTAAATCCAACCCCAGACAGTAGCTGTATGAACCTGGGCAAGTTACCTAATCCATATTTGCCTCAGTTCCCTCATCTACAAAATGAAAATAATAACAACATCTACATCCCAGGCTTGTTGTGAGGATCAAGTGAGAATACTTGTAAAGCAATTAGCACAGTGCCTTGGCACATAGTAAGTGCTATAGAAATGGTGGTGATGATGATGATGATGATGATGATGATGATGATGATGTACAGATAGGCTGTAACAAACACACCTGGAGCCCAATCTTGATATTACAATTCCAATAGACTTGATTACCATCGTCAAAGACATGCTCACTGTCTAGTTAAGGAATTTTACAGAACTGCCCAAGATCTGTAAGCAACTGCTAGGACCCACCATCTTATTCTCATAGCTGTTTGATTTGGCATTCAGAGAACCCCAGTATCCAACACATTGGGAAATGCTGAAGAAGCTGTTTTCTCTCCCACAGTGACTGGAAGCTTCGTTGTTATAGGATAGCAGTTGGGAAAACAAAAGTTTTTGTTTTATTGGTCTTAGAGTTAGAAGAAATGGGGTTCAGTCCCAGCTCTGCTTCCTGAACTTACTAGCTATATGACCTCAGGGTAGTACTTTCTACCTGAGCTAAGTTTTCTCATCTGTGAAAAGAGGGGGCTAGTATATACATCAAGGAAGTCAACGACAAAATGAAAGGACTCATAGGCTACAAAATGCTGATGGGACCACTTTTTGTAGTAGTAAAGAGCTGGGGAAAAAAACAAATGCCCAGATAAATGATGATATTATTATAATGTATGGAATATTACTGTGACATAAGAAGTGATGCATATGAAGAATAGAGAAGCTTGAGAAGACTTATATGAATAAATGAAAAGTGGATTGGTTAGAATCAGGAATTCAATATGCACAATGATAGCAATGTATTGTAAATAAAATGGAAACAATACTGGAGAATTATAATGACCAACCATTTTCACCTATTTCTTTGCAGAGGTTGGGGAATAGGTATCAAACACTACAGAATAACTGACTTTTTAATATGTGGGTTTGTTTTGTTGAACTATTTTTCCTCTTTTTTTATTATTTTCATAAGAAATACACCACTTTAGGAGGTAAATATATTGGGAAATATAGGTGATGTAAAAGACATATATACACATGCATGTGTGTGTGTGTATGTGTGTGTGTATATGGAGAGAGAGATACATGCATATATATGTGTATAATATATTATTAATAAAAAAACTTATTTTTAAAAAGAGGGGGTGTGATAGTTTATTTCTCTAGGGTCTTTTTCATTGCTAACACTCTGCTGTTCTAAGTCATTTCAGTTCTCTAGGTCTGTTTCCTTATCTGCAAAAGTGGAATAATCCTAGTACTTGTCATTCCTACCCCATAAGGCAGCTGTGAGAATGAACTTAGGTGATGCATGCCAGGGTGCTTTGTAAGTACAAAGCAGTAGAGAAATGCCAACTATAGTAATAATGATGATTTCTCTGTGGGTGTCAGTGGGGTTGCTTTACACCCCCTTGGACTGGGGGCTCTCAGCATCTTATATTGTTCTAAGAGATGCATCTCTCATCTTCTGTGGTGGGAGGCTGCCTCATTACTCTGCAGCCTGCTGTGGAGGGCTTTCCAACTCCCAGGCTTGCATTCTGTCTGACATGTGTCAGCCTGGTTTTCTTTTATATTAGCTACAGAGCCAAGCCAGGAAACAGTGCTCATTCCAGAACCTTGCATTCTGAAGTTCTCCACATGTATCCCAGCAGAGAAATCACCTCACTCATTGGCAATGGACCACTTTGCTATGGCCTTGGATAGTGACAGTGAATTGGAATGAAGCATTCAAAATAAACCATCAAACAAAATGTACATTGGAGAAAATCTCACTTGCTTCAGTACCTTGAATATTCATAATTACATTGGTGTGGGCATTCACTCTGTTGATGTACATGGTCACCCTCTCAAGGCCTCAGTGGGTGATTTTCATCCTTTACACGGGTAAAAGTATCCATTCATTGGTGGATAACCCTCTGATGAGAAAAATGGTCATAAGATCATATGTTGTCCTTGTAGATACTTGAGAGAACATTGAAAACCACCCTCTCATCTTACACATGAGGAAACTGAGGTCCAAGGAGGTGAAGTGACTTGCCAAGGGTCACACCTATGCCTCTTTCAACATTCCCAGTCTCTACACACACTGGGAGGCTTTCAGAAATTTTTCTTTGCATTTAGGCCTGATGTCCACAACTAAAATTAGGCAGCCCACACCGAGAAAATCCAAAGCACTAGGACTGCAAGCAGATAAACAGCATCTTCCACACTTGGTGTGCAGGGGCACAGCTATGCCCGTGTGAATGAAGCTCATTGGCCAAAGCCTATTTCTGGGGCGATTGATATGATAGTTATCTAGTTATGGATTTTCATTTTTCCATGGTGATCTATATTTTATTTGTGCAACTATTGACTAAACACATACATACATGCCTCCTGCAGAGCCACTTTTTAAACATTAGATTTGTCCTTTTCTTTCACTAGGAAGCATACACAGTCCATGAACCCAAAGCGCCAACAACCCACAGCAAAAGTGTGGTCCTAATTCAATTATCCATACAAGGATTCTCCACCCTGTATTTTACTATATTTAAAAAACAATTGATTTCTTTTGTTTTTGCCCTGCCTTCATTTCCAAACACATACTTAAGTAACTTCAAAAACTTTGCATATCCTTTCTCTTTAGTCAGAGAGGTATCCGTTGTCACCAAGAATAAATAACTGTGTGTGTGTGTGTGTGTGTGTGTATGTAGCAATCTGCTCAACAAAACTAAATCGAACATTACCCAAATGTGATGGCATGTGTAATGATCCACACCCGTAGTTCTCCACATCAGCAAAGAAGAGACAGAGGTACATTTTCTCATCTGTTTTTGGAACTATAAAAGATCATCATAACTATATCGTGTTCATTTTCATGCTCTTTGGTTGCTACTGTTCTTTCATTTGACATGGCTATAGTCATTGTGTAGGTATTTTTTCTGGTTGTACTCACTTTACTTTACATCAGTTTATATAAGTATTTCCAAGCTTCTCTAAGTTCTCCATATCCATCATTTCTCACGGCACAATAATATTCCATTATATTCATCTGTCACAATTTGTCTAGTCATTCACCAGTTAATGGGCTCCTTCTGTATTTTTTTCCAGTTCTGTACTACTACAAAAGTCCTTATAAATATTTTGGCCTATATGTTATTTTTCCATCTGATTTTGACCTCCTTGGGGTTTATGCATATCAGCGGAATTTCTGAGTCGATGGCTATAGGCTTTTTATACATTTTCTTAGCATAAGTCTAAATTGCAGAATCACTGGAACAATGTATAGCTCCACCAATAGTATATTATTGTGTCTATCTTCCCAAAATGCCTTTAAAATTAAATTCTTATTTTTTGTCATCTTTCCTAATTTGTGGCATGAGTCATAACTCAGAATTATTTAAATATTTTCCACTTATTGGTTATTTAGAGCAATCATTAATATGGCTGTTTATAGTAATAAATCTCTTGAAAACTGGTTGTACATATCCTTTGAGCACTTGTCCATTGGAAATGTCATTTGGTAGAAGATATTTTAATATCAGACCCTTATTAGAGCTATTTTATATGGAGCTCTTTTCTTCTCATTTGAAAGCTTGCCTTTTTTATCTCAGTTGCATTGATTTTGTTCATCCAAAAGCTTTTCAATTTCATGTAATCGAAAATTATCTCATTGTTCTTCTGTGATCTTCTCTATTCCTTGTTTGATTAAAAATTATCCTCCTAGTAATAATTATGGAAGATACCTGAGCTGGTTCTCTCCTAATGTAGTTTCAGTATTACCTTTAATATTCAGATTGCGTTTCCAATTAGAGCTTTTTCTACACTAGATTTTAAATACTGATCTGGTTCCTAGCTATCATCCAGCACACTACTGGCTACCCTGACTCAACTCTTAGGCAATATGAATTCAGGGAGTTCTAATGCTTTCATATGAGTCCTAATTCAAATTCTACTTTCTGGAAGCTTTCTTTGTTTATTTGAGTCCCCCTCAATTACTCCGGTAACCTCTCTGTAGAGTCAGCACCACATAATCTAGCCCTTTATTCTAACCTGGGCAAGACCTAGAGTCAGGTAATCCTGGATTCTGGTACTCTATCTGCCATTTACTAATTATTTTGCCCTGATAAAGTCAGTTAATCTCTGTGAGCCTCAGTTTCCTCATCTGTAACAAGAGGATAATAATATTTACATGATGTCCTTGATAGGGTTGTGGTGAGGAATACGATATGCAGGCCCCAAAACATAATAGAAATGGGAATTGTTATTTCTAATGTATCACAATGATCATTATTGTATTATTTTACGTTAATTTAACATTATTTTACATTGGTTAATGAATGTTGGTTAATTTTTCCCCTCCAATCTGGGTGTAAAGCTCCTCAAGGACAAGGACTGTTTCTCATACTTCTTTATCAAGGGCAGGGGCTTCTATGCATTAGAGTCTTCATAAACATTTATTAGGTGATTAATATTATCCAAGAAAAAGGTTGGAAAGTTCAATTTTCTTGCCCTCCCAGGTGTATCATACAATGTAAAGATTTTAGATTATCCACCTTTTTATTATACATTTCAAGGGCTCCTCTCCATTAGTGTAAAAGCCAAAATTTGTAATAAACATTAGTGTCTATTAGTGTAAACACTAGAGAGATTATTTAAGTCTCTAGCTTGGGGGTAAAGGGTGCAGTTAAAAGATGGCAATAAAAGTTTAGGTTGATAGACAAAGAGATTTGGTTTAGTACCACTTGGTATAGTGGAAAGAAAACTGAAAGGATGAATTCAGATCTGCATTTTTCGCTATGCTATGTATTAACTATGTGACTTTTGGCAAGGCCCTTCCCCTCTCTGGGAGCCAATCTCTTTAAATAGAAGTGGTTGGACTGAATGAGTTCTAAATGTCCCCTTAGCTCTACTTCTACTTAATTGAATTTAAGTATAAACAAGAGGAGGCTCTTGGATTAAATTGATTGTTTCTTTCTTTTGACTCCACAATGGTGTGCCTCACCATTGACCACTTCCTCCTCTAGTATCTCTGTGTGGTATGAAGGGGACCTTGGGTCCTCAAAGCCTTTGTCAGTAGAGTGCAAACTATGTCAATTCTTCCTAAGCCAGAAAAGTTTTGAATAGGGTCATGATTATGGGCTGTTTGTTTGACATCTGAGAGCCAATATAAGTGTTGATGAGTTCAACATAGTGGGGATACTTCTGTGATATCATAATTCACAAAACCACCTAATAAGACATGAAGAAGTTGTAGTCTGCATTGGCAAAGAGAGGAACTGAGGAAACCATGGGGTTTTCACATTAATGAAATAACAGTCTTGACTGAAGTACTGAATTTTCAGATGGAGACACCAGTTAATTCTAGGCTGGTCTCACTTTTCATAGCCAACAGCCACCTGTGGTTTTCTTGCTCTTTGTAGGGCCCAGCCCAGTGTTGGTGTTTAATAGATTTATAGAAAAGTCATACTTGACTGAATTCAATTGGAAAATAATGAATTTCAGCACCAATTTTTTAAAATGTTAAATATAAGTTAGGTAGAATTTTTCACTTGGAAGTTGGCATTCTGGCTTTGGAGAGAGACAACCCATCAATTACTAGAGCTTCTTGGCAAGGACATTGTGGTCTTGTTTCTTTATATATTTTTTTTTTAATTCTGAAATTAAGCGTATAAAACCTCCCCCACATTTCCATATGCAGAACACAAAAAGAGGATTCTGTAGTAAACTGTGAATCTGTATTTCATACTGCTTTGCTTTTTAAAAAGTATATAATGAACTTTGATAGACTTAGCTCTACTCAGCAACTCAATGATCATAGACAATTCCAAAAGACTAAAGATGGAATATGCTATCCACTTCCAGAGAAAGAACTATGAAATCTAAATGCAGACCAAAGCACACCATTTTCTCTATTTTTCTTTCTTGTGGTTTTTCACCTTTAGTTCTGATTTTTCTTTTAAAACATGACTAATGTGGAAATACGTTTAATATATACATATATAGCCTATATCAGATTGCATGCCATCTTGGGGAGGGAAATTGGAAGGGAGAGGGGGAAATTTTGAACTCAAAATCTTAAAAAGTAAATGTTGAAAACTAAAAATAATTAAGTTTTTAAAATTATATAACGAATTCTACATATTTTCAAAACTTTTCTACTTGTCTGTGTTTCCTTCTGAACTTCCTTCTGTTCTCTTTTGAGCTTTTTAAAAATTATATTACAGTGAACATTTTAGTTGGCATCACTATTGCTAATTTTTTCTTACTTCCTCACCCCAATTAAAAATAAAGAGAAAGAAAAGGAGGAATCATGTAACAAATAAGGGTAATCAGACAAAAGAAATTTACACAGTGACCATGTCCAGGAAAGTATGCTCCTTTCTATACCTTGCTTTACCTTGCTTTCTCCACACATTGTGACCTGTCTGTCATGAGATGGCTAACATGGTTTGTTCTCTGGAGACATGTTGGTGACTGCATTGACTGAGGCAAAGTCTTTTGAGATTATTTTTCTTTACAATGTTATTTTCCCTGTATAGACTGGTCTCATAACTCTGCTCCCTTCACTTTGTATTCATTCATACTACCCTGGATTCCCTGAAATAATTTTTCATAAGTTCTTATAAAATAATAATTTCATTTAAACACTACAGTATGTTCATCTATCCCCCAATTGCCTAAGAGGCAATGAGATATCCCCTTAAATTCTAGTTCTTTTCCTTTTCCTCCCTTATTTTCACCCTCACTTCATGATCAAGAAGTTTGTTTCACTTGTGTCTATTCCTTCCTTGATTTTATATGCCCTCTTATACCCCACCCCCAATCCTGACTTGTTTATCTGTTGTTTGACACATTACTTGCTGTTAATTTCTGATAAAAGCGACCTTCAACTAATACCCATTCCCCCACCAATTCCTCCATGTTTGTATATGTATCTTCTCATGCACTCCAGAGATAAGAAATAAAAAGTTTCATTCCCTTCTTTCTTTCTGTATATAACCTTTTACCCTCCAACTCATTCCCACTTCAAACACTAAAAACAGAACCAATCCATCCTCTAGACCATTTTTCTTAACTTCCTCAACTTCTTCCTTTTGCAGAGATTAATGTTCTGGAGAACACTCTTTAGATTCTCCTTCCTCAATCAATATACATTTATTAAGTACCTACCATGTTCCAGAGACTATGCTAAACATTTGATTCCACAGAGCAGAACTGCCTTAATGGTTCTTTTCCACAAAGATGCCTCCCATGCATGTCAAAATCTTGCATGATACCTTGTAAGATAAGAGAAATAAGTTTGTTTGACCTTCTGATTTAAAATCAAGGGAAGAGAAAAACAGGGAAATATACTCACTTGCTGCTATCATGGAGGATGTCTAGCGCAAGGTTTAAATAGAAGAGGAATATTTTACAGATTCTCTTCTTTCTTTTGTTCCGGTGACACCTGTGCAGATATTATCAAATCCTAGAAAACTGTGAAGCCTCCTATATGAAACCTATATTTACTCAAGAGTTTAGCCTAACTACTTGGTTACTACTAACTACTTGGAAAAACCAAGTAGATGAAAAGTACCTGTTATAAAGACCTTGTTAGTCAGTTGGGTACAAAGTCCATTGTTAGTCCATCCACAAATATTCAGATCTTGGAAGTCCCTGAATATGGACAATGACTGGGTACAGAATAAACAGGAGAAAAGTAGGCTAGAATGCATTTTGGCAAAGAGTACACTGCTTTTAATGATGCTAAAGCTTTATTTGAAACAAAAACCAGTCTCCTGTTAATACCAATAGCTTTCTGAAAATGTTTTATGATTGTGAACCATAAAATATTATGGACTATCAAGAATTAAAATGAAGGTCACTCAAAAGACAATGTTAAGGTTGTTTACTATTAGGAAGCATGAGCAGGCTGAAATACATTATCAGTCAAGAATAGTGCCTGAGAAGTGGGACACAGTATCCCACTAGTGACTAGGTGGCAAGACTGAAGGATAGCCCTCATAGTCCATTGTCATAACAATTAAAGGAAAGCCTTTGCTGTGATGGATTGACCCACTGTGATAAGTTTACAGGAAGACTTGGATAATTACACAGGATGAGAAGGCATGGATGAGTTCCCCAGAAGGAGTAGTTAGATAAAAAAGTCATCAAAATATCATGGCTTTGTCATCCAATGTGTTTTTTATGCCTCTTAGGTTTGTATCATCTGCAAATTTGATGAACATCTCATCTATGCCTTTATCTAAGCCCTTGATTAAAAAAAATGTGAAAACACAGGCACCTTTCAAGGTGGCGGTGAACTCTCGAAGGTCACTCTTAGAACAGAGACATTTAGCAGAGAGTCCTTATCAAATGGTTTGCTGAACTTAAATCTACAGCATTACTTGATCTACCAGTATAATAATCCATTCCCACAAAGGGAAGGAGCTGACTGCCAAGACTTAATCTAGATAAAGCTATGTTAGTTCTTTCTGTTCAACACTTTCTTCTTCTAGAACCTAAATGGTTCTAAATTGTAACTGTTTCTCTTTTACCAAGGAAACTTGAGGGTCTTCCCCTCCCAGTTTGCTTTTTGTTGTTGGTTTTTCTTTTCTTAAAAGGAGACATCCCTTGAATAACTACTTAAAGAGGTCTATTCATTGAATGTTCATCTCACTCAAAGTGATAAGACCTTAGCCTAAAATGGCCCAGGTCCCACATTGCATCCTGGGCCATCTCCAGTCTTTCTGATGAATATCAGGTCACTGGACCCAGATGGCTCAGGAGAAGAAAGTGAGGTTGGTGACCTTCCACAGCCCTATGACCTTCACTTACAGTCAATTGCAAGTCATGTCATCATCTTGATGTCACAGTCCTCTTCGAGAATGAAGGGCAAACATAATCTTCTAGAACCTAACCATCCCTTTAATAATTTAGAATTTTGTCAAAAAGAGAAATCAAATGCTCTGTGTTTTGTTCATGTGTTATCATTTTATTTGTTTGGGTTTTATAAGTCTAACACTCATGAGGCTATTTTTAGTTTCTTTCCTCCCAGGCACTTTATCTGCAATTTTGGGAGAACTTGGTTGTGTCTGAGAGTAAGCTATGGGTGAACTTCATGCCTTGTCCATAATTGGTTGTCAAAAATTATGAAAAGATCAGTGTGATATCCTATTCAATTATGCTCTTACAAACAAATATAATACAAACACTAAATAGTGCTATTTCAAAAGAATGCTATTGCTCAATTAGGCCCTTCACTCATTAATCCTCTATCAATATCAACTATGATATAGCCTAACCCTTATTTCCTCCCTAAGGTCTAGATAAAACACATCTTTGTACTTAAAACTTTCTTGATGTCTAAGGCTTGTTTTCAGTTCTGAGACCTCAAGCCAACTTGTCATAAAAAGCCCTTGCAGAGGCTTCCTTGCAGCTTTTGATCATCTGTCTAGCAAGAAAAATGTAGCAACTCTATCATTACTACTTACTAGAAGAATGACCCCATTGCTTTTATTAAAGATCTCAACTTTCAGCCTTTATTTCTTCAATTACCTTGTGGTCAAAATGGAAAAAAAAGTCAGCATAATATTCCTTTGTGAAGATGTTTTATCATTATAATTAGAAATATCACCATTACTGGCAAATTTAAGCTATATTATCTGTTTTTATTAAAGCATAATTTCAACAGCAGGTGAATGATCTATGATTTTATAAGTGTGGAAGAGTCACAGTATGAGAACAGTCCTCCATACATACTCCAGTCCAGATTTCAACCCACTTAATAGTAGACAAATCCTAGAAAATTACCTGATGTGAATAGGAGTTAAGGAACCTTCTCACAGTGACAGTGGTAGTAAATATTAGAAACAGAATTTGAACCTAAATCTTCCCTACTCCAAACTAAGCATCTAACACCTTAAGCCACCCTGCCTCTACAATAATATTAATAAAACAACAATAATAGTGGCACAATGGATAGAGCATTGAGGTCTAGAGTCAGGAAGACCCGAGTTCAAATCTAACCTCAGACATTAGCCAGGTGACCCTAGATAAATCACCTAACCTCTTTATGCTTGAATAGCCACATCTGTAAAATGGGGTTGATAATAACACCTATCTTCCAGGATTGTTGGGAGGATCAAATGAAATAATATTTGTAAAAATCACTTAGGACAGTGCCTATTCTAAGTAAGCATAGTAAGCACTATATAAATATTATCTATTTTTAGATGATAACTACCAGCAACACCATCATCATCATCATCAGCACCATCATCATCTTTTTCTCCCCCATCTCGTTAGGACTTAATCTACCATCAACTCACTGTGAGAACTAGGATAAATAACAACTTCTCTGATAATCACTTTCCTTCTTTATAAATTGATGAGTTTGAGCTAAATAATCTCTTCAGTTTTTTCCCTCCTAGTTCTGACCTTTTGTCAGATCTCATGTATATGCTGCATGACCCAGGTGTTCAAATCCCACCTTAGCCCTTACTAGTTACATGATCTCAAGCAAGTCATTTACCTTCTCTGAACCTCTGTTTTCTCCCCTACAAAAGGAGGGGGGTAGGACTAGATGACCTCTGAGGTCCCTCCTAGATATACATACAGGATCCTATGTGTGATCTAGGGCAAATTAGTCAACTCTCTCTATACCTCAGTTTCTTCATCTAGCATTTGGACACAATGGCTTTTAAAGTACCTTCCAGACTTAAATTTATGGTCTTTTGATTCTTTGAGTGTATGATTTATTTGTTCCAAGATTCCCCCACCCATCAGGTATCAAGCTGCTGGATTGCTTGCATTGAGTGGTTTCCATAGCAGCCATCACACTCATGGGATCAGGTACTAAACTACTCTGTTAGAGACAGCTTCTGATGCATGTTATCCCCGAAGGGCTTAGGCTTATAAAAGAAAATCAAACATCTCAGACTATATTGCACGTTGGCTTTTTATAATCACATTTAAGCAGAATATACTAAGATATCTAAATGGGGCTATAAAGTGATATTTTCATAGCAGCCATTTTGCAAACATGCACTATTGGTCACAAGGGGGTGGAATATGTGAGAGATCAGAGATGACTCTGTCAGGCTTGTGGAGTTCACCAGGTGATGGACTCTTAGATTTTGTCCTGGCCTGTGGTGTTTCTTGGAAGGAGACATCAGTACCCTGACCTGGGCTTTAACCCTTGATCCTGGACCCACCCTCTTCCTAATTCTGCTTTCCAAATCCCCACTAATCCCAGTTCTATTCTTGTTACTGATTTGACATTGGACTTTGCAGTTATTTACTCCTGTGTGTTCCCATGCTTCTATCTTTCCATCTCTTTCATTGGGTAAAGTTATATCTGAAAGCATTTCTGAGACTTTGGGTTGGCTATATATGCATAGGAAGGGGGCAAAAATACAGATGAACTGGTGGAAAAGACAGTGAATGATCTTGCCCCTTAGATGTACCTTGTTTCTTTGTTCACCTATCCTCCCCAGTGATCTACATGGCAGAGGACAAAAGAAGCTTAGGGTTTAGAAACCAGGGAACACAGGAAGACTGGTAGGTATTGGACAAATCATAAACTGGGAAGCATGGGTTGCCTACTATGATATCTTAATCCCAGAAACCAAGAATTTTATTCCAATGGAAAGATCAAGTCATGAAATTACCAACTAGCTGGGAGGGCTCTACTCTAAAGACTTTAGAACCTCAGGCTAAAAACCTCTTTTAGGGAGTTTGGAGTCTTTGTATCCAAGACTGAGGGAATGGGACAGGACAACCAAAGGTGATGCTTTTTGCTGGTCCCAAGAAAATATTTCTGCTATTGCTAAAAGATCTCTAGCAAGAAAAAATCCTGAGGGATTAAACTAAAAGAACATGGCAGCACCAACTCTGCCCTTGAAATAAGCCAAGGATTCCAGCTGTGTCAGAATTTGAGGTACTAAGCAGGGTCCAGTAGAGGTCAAGCATCTGACTGGTCATTTTTTAAAAATTTGTTTCTTTCTCCTGTGATTTTCAGGATGATTACTTTTGTGATTATCTAAGTCTCTTTAAATTTTTGATATTCTAGTCCTTATATCTGTATGCTTAATTTATTGAGCTCTCATTCTTTCTTTTGTTTATTAAAGTGTTTAAAAACTTGAATTTCCCCCTCAGCATTACTTTGACTATATCCCATAAGTGTTAATATACTGTATCATTGTTATAATTTTCTTTGATACTATTATTTCTTCATGGAACCACACAATATTTAAGAGTGCATTATTTAGTTTGTGCTGTGGTCTACAAAGGGTGTGCTTAATATTTCTACCTTTTTACATTTGGTTACAATCTGTTTTGTGGGCAACTAGGTGGTGCAGTGGATAAGAGCAACAGTGCAGGAGTCAGGAGTTCAAATCTCACCTCAGACACTTGACACTCACTAGCTGTGTGACCTTGGGCAAGTCACTTAACCCCAATTGCCTCCTCCTGGGTCATCTCCAGTCATCCTGATGAATATATGATCACTGGATTCAGATGGCTGTGGAGGAGAAATGAGGCTGGTGACCTGCACAGCCCTCCCTCACTCCAAACAAAGTCAAGTGCAAGTCATGTCATTATTTCTCTGATGGCATGATCTTCTTTGGCAATGAAGGACAAACACACACAATCTGTTTATGCCCTAGTATGTAGTAAATGTTTGTAATAGTTCCAGAAAAGGTGAAAAATGTATATAATTCTTATTTAGTAATTGTCAAAGGTCGATCACATCTATTTTTTCTAATATTTTGTTCAGATCATTAACTTCTTTCCTGTTTACTTTGCTGTTAAATTTATCAAGGTCTGAAAAGGGTACATTAAAGTCCCTAATGATTATGGTTTTTCTCTCTAGTTCTCTCTGTATTTTGGTTAACTTTTCCATAGATGTTATGAATCAGTGAATGTACATTTAATAGTTATATTGTTTCACTATTTATGGTGCCTTTAAACATAATGAAGTTGCTTTGCTTATTTCTTAATCACGTCCATTTTTCTTGTTGCCTTGAATGAGATCATAATTACCATCCTTCCTGTTTTTATGTGCTTTATTTTTTATTCTACTAAAGCATAGCTGATTAGACTCTGACCTCTCATTTTAACACTGAATGAATCATTATGTTTCTTATAAATTCCTCTCCCTCTGCACCTTTGGTAATCAGTCCTTCCTAGTAGAATTTTTGTTTCCTTTGTGACAATTCCCTTTCTAACTCTTCCCTCTCCCTGTGCCATGTAAGTTCCCTATATACTTAATTGTATTTCTGCACCACCCCCAACCTTCCCTTGCTCAGATCAAATAGAGTGGTTCATGGGATTTCCCAGTCACTCACCCTCACCTCCATGCTAGTATTTTCTTCTCTTGTGGAGTCCCAATAATTAAATCTAGTTAGTTCCACCACAATCTGTTCTCTATTCAACTCCTAGAATATTTTTCTTTTCTTTTTTGCTAAATGTCTAGGACCTGAGTTTCTTCGTCCTTATACCTGACTGACCCTCAGAATTAGTGGGTTTCTGAAAGAACAAGTTATTTCCTCCTCATTTCAGTGTGTGCTTGTGTGTGTGTATTATGTGTGTGTGTACACACACACTATTGCATATGTTATATATTCAGCATATGCATGCACTATAATATGTAAAATATATAATGTGTGTGTATGTGTGTGTACTTAAAATTATTTAGCCTTTCCAGGTTGCTCAAATTTCTTTACTTTTACAGATTTCTAGCTCCTATTTTTAGAATTTAAAGATTCTGCCTAAATATGATTTTCTCAAAAGGATAAATCCTACGCACTAATAAATAGTTATTTTTATTTCCTGTAAGATTAAGACAAACTTTACAGGATAAGTTATTCTTGGTTGTAAACATTTTCCTTTTTATTTTTGACATATTGTATATCATTCATTTATTTTCTTTTTAAATGTTTGCTGCATAATCGGTGTAATTTGGTCTAAGGTTCCTTGGTACATTATATATCTCTTCTTCACTACTTTTATTATTTTTTTTACCTGGAAGTTAAAAGGTTTGGCAACCATCTTTCTGGGTTTGTCAAATCTAGAGTTTCTTTCTCATGGGTATTGACTAGTTTTACTTTATCCTCAGTTCCCAATAGTTATCAGTTTGATGCCATGATATTATGGGATATAGTGTCCAAATTTTTTGAAAATCCAGTTGTGTTTCTTTGAGGAAACCAATGATTCTTTTAATTTTCAAGTTTTTCATTGGTAGCTTTTGTTTTTAGGTCACCTTTCTTTCCAGCTATATTACTATCCCTCCCAACTCCAACAAACCATTCCTTTTAACAAAAAAATAAATAAAAGGAAAAGGGGCAAAGAACAACAAAATGGGACAACACATTAATGGAGTCTGTTAGAATATGTGATGATCCACACCTATATTCCCACACCTTTGAACAGAGGGGGTGGTGGTACATTTTCTCATGTCTTTTTCAGGGCCAGGATTGATTATCATAATTATTGTGTTCAGTTTCATTTTGTTTCTATTGTTCCTGTTTACACTGTAGTAATCATGCTTATTATTTTCTTGGTTCTAATTGATTCATTCTATATTAGTTCATAAAGATCTTCTCATGCATGTTTTCATTTTTCATTTCTTATAGTATGGTAACATTTCAATATGTTTAAGTAGCACAATTATTTTCACCCTTTCCCCAAACTATGGGCACCAACTTTACCTCCAGTTCTTTGCTACCAAGAAAAAGGGATGTTATGATCATCTCAGTGTACATAAGACCTTTCTTTCTATCACTTACCACCTTGGAGAATATAACTAGTAGTGGTATTTTTGTGGTAAAAGACATGGGAATTAATTACTTCCTCTGAATACTTCCAAATGCTTTTCCACAATACTTGGACACAGACAGCTCTTCCAATGCTGTATCAGTATGCCTATTTCTCCCACAGTCTCTACAACATTAACTATTCTTATCATGATCTTTGCCAGTTTTCTGGGGATGAAGTAAAACCACAAAGTTGTTTTGATTTGCATTTCTCCTGTTAGTGATTGGAGTCTCTTTCATAAGGATGTTAATATTATGCAATTATTTTAGAAACTGCGTATTTACGCCTTCTGATCACAGATAGATTGAAAAATGAATTTTGTCTTATTCATTATCAGATTCCATGCCCTAGAAGAACTTTTGTCTAGGGTCTCATTTTCCTGATTGATACCTGCCTTTCCCAGACCACTATTTCAAAAAAGATCTTGTCATGTTTCACTTTGCTCTCTCCTCTCCAGCTACCTACCCTACACATTTGTGGCCAACTTATCATCTACTTCATACACTTTCCTTTCCATCCTCACCTCCAGTTCTGGAACTGTGAGCCATGATAAAAGTAGCTCTTCCATTGTTTCTGGATGGAGTGTATCTAGTTTTATTCTACTAGGAACCTACTCACTTTCCCTGTAACATTAGAGGCCAGACCCTGCTCATCATTCCTGTAACTTTAGAGGCCAAAGGATCTGTGTGGTGGGTGGAAGGAGGGTAAAGGGGAACAACTTGAACCTCTCTCTCATCTGAACTGGTCAAAGGAAGGAAAATATCTACATACACAGGTACAAAAATGCATTTTATTCAACAGGGAAATAGAAGGGAAAGAGGGGAAAAGATTAGGAAAATGAAAGTGAGGGTAGATTAAGGGACAGAATAGTCTTAAGCAAAACAAACTCTTAAATGGGGGTAGAAAGCAGAGAAAGAAAAGTATAAGAGAATAGGATAGTGGGAAATATACAACTAATAATCACAATTGTGAATATAAATGGAACAAACTCACTTGTGAAATGGAAGAAGACAGCAATGGATTAGAAGGTAGAATCCAAAAATGCATTTACAAGAAATACACTTGAAACAGAAAAATATACACAGAATTCAAATAAGTGACTAGAACAAAATCTGTTGTGTTTGAGCTAATTTTTTAAAAGTCAGGTGTAGCAATCATGCTCTCAGGCAAAGCAAGAGGAAAAATTATTAAAAGAGATAAGGTACCACAGATAATGAACTTTAAAGGACAAAATGGCCTTCCCTCCCTGGTTACCATTATTTTGTATAAGTTGTTTCATCCTTTATAATGTAAGCTCTTTGGGGTCAGGGACTGTCTTTCCTTTTGTATTTGTGTTTTGGCACTTAGTAAAGTTCTGGTCACATAGTAATTATTTAAATGTTTCTGGGTCTTTTTATAAAATTCACATTGTGCCTCAAAGGTTGGGGATACTTTGGAAGAGGGGCAAACTAACCTCTCTAGCTCAGGCAATAAATAGATTCCCAAAGGAATAAGCTCAAATACAGTCACTTTTCAATGGTTCAGCACACAAAGGACATCTTGGAGGCGTTTCTATCTTTAACTACTGATGTAGAAAGAGTCATTTTGGCTCTTAATACTGTCTTCATTAAAAGAGAAATTCTGAATTCTTAGGACAACTGCAGTATGATGGGTCTGTATCAATCTGCTGGAAAAGTTTTCATAGGAGCCTCTTTATGTTCTGGGTGTCTGATTCTTATACAGATGCTGGCAGGTAGGAGCTAGCCCAGTCATTTCAGAGTGCTTACTTTATCCAAGTTTCATGAGAGATAAAAGACAAAAATGAAATCACTCCTGCCCTCAAAGAGCTTGCATTCTACGGGAAAACTACGTGTACTTTAATAACTAAAGATGAATAATCCTTAAAGTAATTTTGAGAGAGCATTAACACCTTTGGAGATTAGATGCGACCTTAGAATAGGAGGTAGCATTTGCATGGTGCAGATGGTAGGATAATTCAGGTAGTGGTGGAGGGGAGTGTTCCAGGTATGGGGAACCATGCCTGCAGAGTCAAGGATTCAGGAGATGGGACATCAGGTAAGGCAAATAGTTAGAAGTCCAGTGGGAAGGCAGGTAATGATGGGGATGATGATGATGATGATGATGATGATGATGATGATGATGATGATGATAACAATAGCTAGATTTATATAGCATTTTTAAGTTTGAAATGACATTTACAAATGTTAGTTCATTTTATCCTCACAACAGCCCTGAGAGATGGGTGCTATTATGATCTCCATTTTACACATGTAGAAACTGAGATAGAAGGAGGTTAAGTGATTTAACTTGCATCACATAACTAGTAATGATGGGAGCTGGATTTGAACTGAGATCTTCCTGACTCCTGTTGTAACACTCTATCCAATGAGCCACCAAGCTACCTAAATGCCAGGTTAAAGATTTTGTATTTTATCCTTGAAGTAATAGGGATATATTTATTTATTTTATTTCTTTATATGCTCCCTCAAGGAACATATATTCTAATAGAGGAAGGTAACACATGTAGGAAATTGGTAACCAGGGAAGGGAGGTTTTTTTAGGGGTGGGGGGGAAGAGTGACGTGAAGTAGGTCAGGACAGACTTTCAAGGGAGAAAGAAAAGACATAGCAAGGCAGCAAAGTGGGGTGGACAGGCTGAGAGTAGTTTCTCTGAACACAGGTATCTGGTCAGAGATCATAGGCTCATAGATTTAGAATTGGAAGGGACCTTATAGGCCATTTAGTCCAACCCTTTTATTACTAAGGCCCACACAGGTTAGGTAACTCCCCAAAGTCACACATGGGGTCCCTGGGTATAAAGCTAGGAGGAAACTCAGTGGTCATCTAGTTCAACTGCCACATTTTGCAGAGGAGGAAACTAAGGTCGAGGGGGATTAATTGATATGCCCAAGATCATACTGGCACTGAGCAGTAGAACTAGAATTTAGATTCAGGTCATGTGATACACTATTTCAGGATGGTTCTCTAAAGGCTAGTCAGTATAATACGGGTTGTCAATATCATAGGGAGTGAACTGGAGTAGTTAAAAAATTCAATAAATGCATATTGAACACTTGCTATATTCAAGATGTTGTGCTAGGCTTCCTAGAAAAGGGGAGCTGTGCCTTGAAGGGTGAGGCCTTGAAGTGGGGGAGATAATTCCAGGTAGGGGATCAGCATCAATTGGGGTAAGAAAACATGACAAGTTGGGCAAGGTGAACATCCCAATTTGACTAAAGTGATAGGTGGGTGTTGAGAAAGAGAGGAAGATGGGGTGGGACAGGGAAGGTGGCATCAGGTTGCGGGAGGCTTTGAAAGGCAAGCTGTGAAGTTTGAGACTCAATTAATTCAAGGCCCAATAAGGAACTTGCTAGATAGAGTGTGTCAGTTTTATAAGAGTTGACTTAGGAGAACATTGTTGAAGAAGCTATATTTACCTTCAGTGATATTAAAATGTTTGGAGTAAACATCTTCTTTTAATAGTGCACTGAAAAACAGTCCACCTTCTGTTCCAGTTTCCATAGTAGGTTGAAATCAAGCCTGACATTATGGAGCAACATTTTATTAAGGTAGACGCCCCTGATTCAACACATTCAGATATCTAGTGTGGACTGAAATGGGGTACAGGAGGGGATATATCAAATGTTCTAGGGAAGAGTTACCATTCTTTGCCAAACATTTGCATGTGAATGGCAACCCATTGTATTGGAGAGAACACAGAACTATGACACAGGTATTTTAATCCCTTCTCTGCTGCTACCTAACTATGGGACCTCAAGCAAGTCCCTCTGCCTCTTTTGGTCTCTGATTTTTCATTTTTATTAGACAGTCTGGTATAGTGGAAAGAGCCCTGTATTTGGAGCCAGAGGAACTGGGTTGAATTCCAGTTCTGCATGACCCTGGGCAAATCATTTCTTCTTTTAACCCTCATTTTCCCCATCTGTCACATGAATGATTGGGATAGATGAGTGTAAGGGAATTGCGAATCCCCAGCCTCTTGGACGGCATTCACTGGTCACAACTCAGGTAAACTGAGGGGAGACTGGTAAGGCATGAACAAGATGGCGCTGGGAGGAAGGGTTCCGCCCCTGTTTTGCTCAAGGCTATTTTCCCGGGCTTTTCTGAGATCAAGGAAGCCAAAAAATGTTTTTCTTTCTTGGGGCTACGTGTCTGCCCTGGGCAGTCCTGGTTTAAGGTAGAATTGCTACCCTTTTTTATTCTTCTTTGCCTCCTTCTCCCATGCTGCATTAGATGCCTTTGCGCTATGATAAGGCAGGCAATACTAGATGCCAAAGCAGATTTGTGTACCCTCCTGTCCTCCCCCAAACTCCCTACCCCTTACAATACTACTCTCGTCTAAACAAAAGGGGGAGTTGTTAGGGCCCAGCTCTGGACCGTGGCCTCCTGGGAGGGTAGTGAGATGCCTGGAGGTGCTAACCTGCCCCTAGGGTACTGGGAACACCTCAGTAACAGCACAGGCTCCACCCGCGGGGAGGAACATGGCAGGAGCTCGGGCAGGTATTAAAACCTGGGGTCTGGGGCTTGCTCTCTCTCTTCTCCCGCCGCTTCCACATGTAAGCAATAAACGCTGTGCTTATACTCGGGTGCTCTGTCTAGTCATTCCCCTCCCTCACCGGAGGGGCCAGAGATGTCCGAAGACCCGGTAAGGTAAGTATCCAGGTGACGATCAGGGTAGCAGACCCTGACAGATGAGTGCCAAAATTCCTCCCAGCTCTGACATTGTCCATTCTGTGATTAGGCAATCTGTTGGTACATTGGATAGAACATGGAGTCAGGGAAACCTGAGTTCAAATTCTGCCAAAGACACCAACTAGCTGTATGACCCTGGGGAAATCACCTCACCTCTCTGTGTCTATTTTCTTCATCTATAAAATGGGAATAAAAGCATCTACCTCACAAAGTTGTTGTGAGGATCAAATGAGTTAGCATATTTCAAGAGTTTTTCACAGTTTAAAGCACTAAATTCCAACTAAGAGGATGATGAAGGTGAGGATGAGGATAAGGACCTGTCTCTCCCAGAGTCTGTGATTCTATGCTCTAAGACCCTTCAGAGCTCCAAAGTTCTATGTTTCATGGTTCAATAAAATGTACTTAACACTAACACTATAAAAATAACAAGAACTTTCATCCTTACATGACTTTGGGGCTCAAAAAACTACTTTATATCCATGAACTCATCTGACCTCCCAACAATCCTGCAAGGGAAATGGCACAAGTATTATCTTAATTTCACACTCATCCTGGAAGTCAAGGACCATGTCTTATGCTCCTTTGTTTCTCCCATAGCAAAATGGTTCAGTGCTCTGCACGTAGTAGATTGAGTGTGTTTATTATCAGTCATTAAGACCAGAGCATAAATTAATTTATTAGAGCAAAGTCACAAAATACTGCATTTCAGAACTGGAAGAAAGTTTCAAGATGATATAGTCTAGCCCTTCATTTTTCAAAGGAAAAAACTGTGACCCAAATGAAGGAAGTGACCTCTCTCAGGTCACATGGCTTATTAGTAGCAAACCAGGATTAGGAGGCCCGTAGCTTAATTCCCCAAAGCTATAGGGCATTAGCTATAGAAAGAAAGGCCATTATAGGATGAGAGCCAGACAAGGAAAGTTTTAATATGGACCATAGGGAAGAACTGAAAAGCATGGCACTACTAGAAAGGCAGGACCAAGTAGATGCCACAGTGAGGGCTATGAAAATTCTGGGTCACCAGGGTAGAGTAAGGACCCATGTGGGAAGAGGGATATTCGATTATATTCAATTTACCAAGCATCTATTATATGTTAAGCACTGGGGGCACCACAGCAAAAATGTAACAGTCTCTACTCTGAAGGAACAGGGGGAGAACATACATAAAGAAAATTAAATACAAAATACATAGTAAGTAATTTTTATGAGGAATATGCAGGTTCCAGGAGGGAGGATGGCAGGTCAGGAAGAAGGTAAGGGACAAAGGAGTCATAGGCTGACCTGGCTATACAGCAGGGTGCAGGGAGTGAGGGGCCCAGCAGTGCACAATTCAGAATCCCAGGGACTCTGAGTGGTACCATTAGGACAACAGATTGTCCTGACTTGGATAGTAGCATGGATTTGATTATCGATCTCTGAACAAGAGATGGAAACAAGAGAAGGAGTGTGGAAGGTCTATGCCTACTGGTGAACAGATGGTAAGTCCCGGAAACTGGCAGATGGTCAAGGCAGGGGTCGGTAGGAACCTCAAGCTGGCTGGCTGTAGAGGGCTGAGTCCTGTTTGAGGTAGTCACCCTCCAGTGGTCAGCCAGGTCAGCTCAGCTCCAGGGCTCACTACAATGCTGAGTCAATTACCATCCTCTGAGGTGGCAGATGGGGTTAAGGGAGGGCTCAGGAGGATTTTTGGTCCTAGACTACTGACCTAGGTGAAAGGGGATGGGCCACAGGCAGATGGCAAGTCCTTGCTGGTCAAGACAGGCATGAGTGGGAGTCTTAGAGGCAGATGATTAAAGAGAATGAGGTATATTTAAGGCATTTCCCTGTAGTTACCTCTGGCCCATGATATCAACAGGGACATGGGTTATAAAGCTTTGCCAACAACCTTGCCAATCAATCAGCAATTTATTAAGTGCTGGCCACATAAGAAGGGTACTACAGTAGTTATTGAGAATACAAAGCAATGGTGAAATAGTTTCTGTCTTAAAAGAACTGACATTCCAGTGGAGAGAGGGTGAATGTCAACATAGCCCTTTTCACAGATGAATCAATATAGGATACATACAAAGTGATTTGAATGGGGGGTGGGAGTGGGGGTGGGCAACAACTGAGGTAATCATCAAAAGTCTCTAGATGGATGTGGTATTTGAGCTGGGCCTTGATGGGAGCTATTGGGAGCAAAAAGTCAAGGTGAAGGCCATTCCAGACATGAAAATCACAGAAGTGGGAGGTGAACACCATGTCTGAGGCATATGAAGTTGACCTGTTAAGCTAGAGCACAGAAGGCATGACAGGGAGTAATAAATAATCAGCCTGGAAAGATAAGATCGAGTCAATGGTGAAGGATTTTAAATGTCAAGGAGAGGCACTTGCATTTTATCCCAGAAGCAATGGTGAGCCATGGATCTTCTATATTTTAGAAATTTGGGAATTTAGCCACTATGCAGGGGGCAGATGTGAAAGGGAAGAGATTGGAGGTAGGGAAACCAATTGGGGGGCTATTGAAATAGTTCACATGAGTGGAGATGAGAGCCTGAACCAGGGTGGTGGCCATGTAAGTGGACGGAAGGAAATGGATGAGAGGCATTGAGAAGGTAGAATCACCTAGACTTGGCAACTGATTAGATAGATGTTCAGGACACTGAAGAGGAAAGAATCATGGATGATTGGGTGACTAGAAGGATGGTAATAACCTCAAGAGTAGCAGTGAAGTTGAGAGGATAGGAGAATTTGAGGGCAAAAATAAATAGCATTTTGGGGGGACATGCTGAATTCAAGATGCTTATGGGACATCCAGGTGGAAAGGTCCAGCAGGGAACTGGAGTTATAACCTACAGAACAACTTTCTCCCAGAGCTGGCCTTGTGCCATGGGAATTTCCAATCAGAAATTCAGAGCCAGGGAAGCTAATGCTACATCAGTGAACCTAACCTTTGGCCAGTAAGGCAGGATGCACTCACCTATTCAATGATGGTGGAATCCCTATTGTGGGTGCTATGAACTGCTCACACTTAGAGTTTCCCATGTTGGTCCTGGTCCCAGCCCTACACAGGCAGGGGCAGCTGGTCCTAGCAGACGGACAAGTGACAGGACTCCATGAGGATTGGTTCTGCCACTTAGCACACAGCCGTTTCCCCCACTGTCCATTACCCATTTGACAGGGCTGTGCTGGCCAGCTGACACAGAGTAACTGGATTGGAAGGTGAATGGAGGTAAGCACCATCTGCCAAGCAGACCTGCAAACCATCACGTTCCCTCTTTGCATGCTCCCTGCCCTCAAACCCTTGTCATCATCCTAGGGCTGGAACTATCACAGCTGCTTCCCCCCAGATAACTTTTGCTTTGGTATTTCATTGGCTTCACAATATCTACCCAGAAGAGAGTTGCATAAATTACTTTCCATGCTACCGAGCTGCCTGAGGGGTTTCAGGGAGCATTTTGTTCTCTAGCAATGCAATGCACAACAATGAAAGAGAAAAGATCAAATCCCTTGCTATGTTAATGGAGTAATATGTTACCTGTAATTATACTAGTCCCAGAAAGGTCAAGGTCTAAAAGGATACAATTAGAACCCCCACCCACAGCCATGAAGAGCTTGCTTTATAACACTGCTGTCAACAGAGAAGGAACTCAGCTGCTTTCCAAACTACTCATGTTTCATCATAACCTTCCAGTACAGAGTTAAGGAGCAAGGAATACCCTACCTACCACTCTCTCCTATTACTTCTGGGTGACTCAGGAGGGCAGTGGTCAGTCTTAGAGTATCAAGTGAGATAGGTCTCTAGAAACAAAGTTTACCTGTCACTAATCAGTTGAACAGATGGAATCTCAAGGGTAGAAGAAAAATCACAGACTAGTAAATAAATAACAACCATGGTCTGGAGGGCAGCTTCAGTAGGCAAGGCCACAGAGCCAGGGGTAACCTTTTTGAGACCCAGGGGTGTACTAGAGGTACCTCATATTGGATCTTAAGAGCTGATTGTTAAATTTTCAGTGTGAGCATTTACCCCTGGGAGATTGGGAAACACTATAAAGCAGGGCATGGAATTTATCACTTTGTTGGTTAACTAGACAATGTAACTAACACAAATTAGACATAAAAGTATATCCAGCATGTATTTTTTCCCCAAAGAGTCAGGAGTGGAACATTTACCAGAACACCCCTCCTCGGGTACCTTTGGCCATCTAGTGAAGCCTTTAATCCCCTTTTCAGAATGATGTTTTAAAATGTATAAGATAAAATAGGATTACAAAGGAAATCAAGTATATGAAAAGTTATCAGCATTTTAAAACAAAGTTCACAGACCCTAAGTTAAGAACTCTTGCCATAGAGCAAGTTCAGAGGCCACAACCCAGGTAACACAGTAGATATAGAATCAAGATGAGGGATCGAGATGCAAATAGGTAATGAGTAATTAGCAGCTGCCTTTTGATCTGGAAACAGCTTGGCTGATCACTGTGCAGTCCTTCTTATGGGATGGAGACCTGTCACTAGTTGGCACAGATCATAGGCTCCCAGATCTAGAGCTGGCATGGACCTCAGAAGCTATCTAGTCTACCTCCCTCCCATTTTACAGATGAAGAAACTGAGACCCAGAGAAGGAGAGTCACTTGCCCAAAGAGCTGAAAGAACCATCAGAGGTCGCAGCTAGGTCAATCCCATTATTTTACAGAAGAGGAAACTGAGGCCAGGCAGTAAACATCAGAGGAAGTCTATGAACCCAACTCCTTTGACTCCAGAGGCAATGATCTTTCTTTCCACTTGGCCATGCTACTTGTCACACAATCAGATGCCTCACCTCACCCCAACAAGTTACTCCAGTAAATGATGGGGAAGGTCGGGCCGGGGGGGGGTGGAAATGGAAGGAGGCAGATGGCATGGCCAAGAGTGGAAGCTCACTATAGTAGAAACACCAAGTTGCTAATTCATCACATAGTAGACAGCTCAAAAAAAGTACTTTTGCTGCCTTCCTGATTGAAATCCCCCAACAGAAACAAGATCCATCTCAGAATACATATAGGTGAATGTCAGCATTATTGTTCAGTCAGATCAGCCAAGTTTGTTTTCAGCATACTCAAGTTTCTCCCCATTGCACTTTCTAGCCCCTCTAGTCCCTGAACCTTCCCCTTCCATATGCATGACTCCTTCTTGCTTCCAGGAAAGGCTCTGATATTGTTGAGTTGTTTCAGGCATATCTGATTCTCCATGACCCCAGATAAGGTTTTCTTGGCCAAGATACTGGAGTGGTTTGCCATTCACTTCTCCAGCTCATTTTACAGATGAGGAAACTGAGGCAAAGAGGGTGAAATGACTTGCCCAGGGTCACACAGTTAGAAAGTGTTCAAGGCTGTATCTGAATTCAGGTTTTCCTGACTCCAGGGCTGGTATTCTACACACTGTGCCACTGATACCACCAATCAATTAATATTTAGTGTGAATTTTTCATTACATTGCCTTGGCTGGCTAGGGATAGTGGGTAGGAGTTGAGCATAGGCATCCTCTCTCATTGTGGAAGGAAACATTCTGTTGCTTGTGAAATCAGACATCAGTGAACAGGTAAGGAAGGTCTCTTTTCGGTCAGGGGCCCCTCCTCTGTGATCATGAAATCACAGTATGTAGGTGTCTACCTACGCAGCTTATGTATAAGGTCAAGTTGACTGCAGCTATTGACAAGGGATGACTGAAATTCCAGAGGCTGTTGTGATTAAATTATAGCAGAACATGTGCTTTGTACATCGGTGATGCTCTTACCATAACTGGTATGTAGCTTAAAATGTCACAGTAACCACAGGTCTAATACTATGATGAATCTGTTTTAACAGAGATTATAGAGCCCCAGCCACTAGCCCACTTATTTCAAACAATATATTTACAGTTAGTTTCCAGCACACCCAGAGAACTTGGACAGTTCTTTAGAGTTTTTGATCACAAGGGCTGGCAGTCAGCATGGACAAGAATTCTGAGAGAAGATTCAAGAACCTTGAGTTAGAGTTATGGCTATTTTTTTTTGCTCAGCAGGCACCTTTTATGACAACAGCAACAAAAAATGGCTATTTCAGATGATTGTGACTTTTTATCTGTCTCGAATCTGAATCTTAAGAACAACAAACCCCCAGCAAGGAAATTTGTGGCTTATAAAGTTCATTTTAGTGGTCAGTTTGCATTGATAAACTCTATCTCTTGTCAATTGCAGATGTGTGTGTGTGTCTCTGTTACTTGTCTCTCAGTCTCAGTTTCTGTTTTTCTCATACACACGCACAGTGTGTAGGCCTTGATTGACTCCACAAATAGCTGAAAAAACTGGACTAGGGACAGAGATGCTTAGCAATTTCTGGCCAACCACTATAATAAATGCCATCTTGATTGAGGTAATTAGTGTGGTCTGGTTTATTTCTGATTCTTGAGGTAATTTTCAGAATTAAAAGATCCATAGGACCTCTGTGCATCCCTTCTACTATTCTTTTTCTGGGATGCCTGCACTGTAAGAAGCCTGATTTCATTGTCAACATTTTCCTTTCTCACTCCTTCCAGCTAATTTCATTCACTGAGACCTGGATCCCTCCTGGTGCCATGGATGGCATCCATGGTCACCCTTTCCAGCACTGGTTGCACTTTCACTTATATTCCAGACTTTCAGGTGGTGGTGGTGGGAAACTCAGAATACCCCTCATTCCCTGTTGTTCCTTCTTCCCTCTCCTACTACCTGCTATCTTTCCCCCTTTAAATCTCTTCCCACTGATATCTATTATCCAATCAAGATTCAGGTAGCTGCTCTCTACCAACTCCCAGAACATTATCCTTCCTTCCTCAATGAGTTAAGTGCCTGACTCCCACGTCTTTTTCTCCTTCCTAATTTCTGCCTTTGTAATAAGGAACTTCAGCAACATCTGATTATTCCCTCAAATACCCTAACTTCATAATTTCTCAATTTCCTCATTTCCCATGACCTCCTCTCCTGTACTTGATCTCAATTACACATGAAGATGGGCATGTCTTTGATCATGCCATTGCCCATGAGTGACTAACGTTCATGAACTCTGAAATTCCCTTCTTGGATCATATTCTTCTATCATTCCATTTCTGAATTGAGAGCAATGACTCACCTAAGCTCTTAGACAAACTCCTTCAGATACCTCTAAAAAGAGAATCTGACCACATTTTGGAGGTGCAGAATCCAATAGGAGACAGACTGTGGCATATTCAAAACCCAGGACAGGCTGGAAGGTCCACAGGAAGGATCTGTTCCATGGGGGTGAGCCCACAGCACACAGCACAGCAGAGCAGGAGGGCCCCGAGAAACCTGAGACAGCAGCAGGTGGAACTAGTGGAGCCACAGCCCAGGACAAGAGACTAGCAGAGCCGAGCAAGTGACAGCCACTGAGCACTAAATATCAGTGCAGCAGCTCTTGAGACTTTCAGCCCAAGGATTAAATGTCTGTAAGTCACCTACTTGAACTTTCAGGAGCAAGGATGGCAGAGTAATCAGTAAATGCTCTCTCCTCCCTCCTTGATGACCTTGAAAGAATGATAAAATATTTCCCCAGAAAAATCCTGGATCAGTGGAAACAGCAGAGGGGGCAAATAGTCGCATAACACCCGAGGCTAGGAAAATAGTTAAGGGCGGAGGCAAACCAGTAGGAAAGGGGCCCCAGGGTGGAGGAAACTCCCACTAGGATCTAGGAGTGCCTCAGCACTCCAGAGAAATGGGAAGACAATAGGGCAGCTGTGATCACCATCCCCTGAGCTTGCCTTTGCTCAATTCAGCTGAGGTGATCTCCCTTGACTAGGCCACCCCCCCACACACACACTTAACAAGCTAACCCCAGGGATGATCCAGGAAACACAAAACAAAAACCTGCTCTTATCCTTTTCACACAAGTTAGCTCAACATCAAGTTCTGCAGCTTCTAACTGAAAGAACCCAAAACCACAACACACAATCAACATCATGAACAAAAAAATACAAAAGAAGGGCAAAGAAACCATAGAATTTTTCTATGGGGACAAGGACCAAAACACAAATACCAAAGAGGTCAGTAGGGAGACTGTACTTCCATCTGAAAATTCAGAAGGGACTATGAACTGCTCGCATGTACAAACAGCTCTCTTGCAACAGTTGAAGAAGGAAAGAGAAGAAAAACTGGCCAATGATTTTAAAAGTATAAAAAAAGAATTCACTGATGAAAACATCTCTTTGAAAAGGAAAATTGAACAAATGGAAAAGGAAGAACAAAAATTAACTGGAGAAAATAACTCCTTAAAAGGAAAAATTGGACAGATGGAAAAGGAGATGCAAAAGTTAACTGAAGAAAACAATTTGATAAAGATTAGAATTGGGCAAGTAGAAACTAATGACTCTATGAGACAACAAGAATCAGTCAAACAAAATCTGAAGAATAAAAAGATAGAAGAAAATGTAAAATATCTAATTGGAAAAACAATTGACCTGGAAAATAGATCCAGGAGAGAAAATTTAAGAATTATTGGCCTGCCAGAAAGCCATGATGAAAAAAAGAGTCTGGACAACGTCTTCCAGGAAATCATCAAGGAAAACTGCCCAGAAGTGCTAGATCCAGAGGGCAAAATAGTCATCGAAAGAATCCACCATTCACCTCCTGAAAAGGATCCCAAACTCAAAACCCCAAGAAATGTTGTTGCCAAATTCCACAACTATTGAGTGAAGGAGAAAATATTACAAGCAGCCAGAAAGAAACCATTCAAACATGAAGGAGTTACAGTCATGATCACACAGGACCTTTCAGTTTCTACATTAAAATATCGAAGGAATTGGAATCCAATATTCTGTAAGGCAAAGGAGTTGGGACTACAACCAAGGAAACTACTACCCAGAAAAGTTCAGCATAACATTTCGAGCAAGGAGATGGTTATTCAGAGAAGTAAGGGATTTGCAGACCTTCCTGACAAAAACACCAGAACTTAATAGAAAATTCAATCTTTAAATGCAGGTCTCAAGAGAGACATAAAAAGGTAAATGGGGGGGCGGCAAAACAAACAAACAAAAATTGGTTACTCAGTTTGGGCTAACTGTTTACTCCCTGTAAGGGAAGATGATACCTGTTAATCTTGAGAATTGTCATCTATTATGAAATATAAAAGGGATATATATAGAGGGAATGGGTATAAAGTAAATGATGTCATGTTAAAAATATGATTTAAGTATGAGAAGGGATTGTAATAGGAGGTGTGAAAAGGAGGAAGGAGAAAATGGCAAATTACATCACAGGAAGAAGTACAAAATTATAGTAGAAGGAAAGAAGGGAGGGAGATGAGTATTGTTTGAGAGGTACTCTCATCTGATTTCCTTCAAGGAGGAAACAATAAACTTAAGTATATAATCCTAACTAGCTCTATAGGCAGTAGGAGGGGAAGGGGGTTAAAAAGGGGAGGGAAGCTAAAAAGGAGGGAAGAAGCAGTAAAGGTAAAGGGGAGTAAAAGGGAGGGGGGCTAAAAGAGGAAGGGAAGGCTGCAGGAGGTGGTGGTGAAAAGTATCATTCCATTTCCTCTCTTTCTTACAACCTCAGAACCTGTGAATAGACCTCATCTTGACCTGGGAGCCCTGCACCTCCTCAGACATTTTCCCCAAACATCTTTTCCCTGTATTGGCTACACTTTCCTCCCTTCCCAACCTTCACCTCTTAGTGAACCAGTTCCATTCTACACTATTATCAACTTTCAAGTCCCCTTCCCCTTTATACTATTGCTGATCAGGCAAATCTCTAACCCTGTATTACTCCCACTGTCTTTGCTCCTGTTTCTGTGCTACTGAGTAGAGATGGGGAAAATCATGAAATCACACTGGTTGGAGCTGCTGCATATGTAGATTACATAATCCCAACTGAGCCCTCACTGCAGCAAAGCAATCCTTTTATACATCTCTTTAATTGACTCACTTGCCCTCACACTGTGGCAGCTTTTCCAAACATTTTCATCCCTCTTCAAATATCCCATGGCCTCTCCTTCCCCATAGTCTCGGCTGAGAACCCTGCTTCATATTTCCCTAAAAAATGTAGAAGCTATTTACTAAGAGCTCTCTTGTCTCCCTCCTTCTCATCTCTCACCACTGAGCTACCTCCCATTCCTCCTCTGTCACCTTTGTCTTGAACTCTTGAAGAGTTGGCCCTTTTTGCCAAAGCAAACTTTTCTAATACATACCATTGGTCCCATTCAATCCTTTGTTATAAGCAGATCATCTCTACCATCCCCTCTCTCATTAACCTTCAATCTCTCCCTATCTACTGGCTATTTCCCTGATGCACACAAATAGCCCTATCTCCCTCATCTTACAAAACACTATTTAATCAATTCATCCCCAGTTATCCCTAATCTTTCCTCTTTTGAGACTAAAGTCCTTGAGAAGGCCATCTACCATTGGTACTTCCGGTTCCTCTCCTCTCAGTTTTCTTTGAGCCTTCTGCAACGTAATTCATTTGGACTCAAACCTCATCATTCAACTGAAACTGCTCCCCTCAAAGTTACCAATGGTCTTTTCTCAGTCTTCATCTTTCTTGACCTCTCTGCAGTTTTTGACATAATCTATTCCACTTGTCCTTTTCTATTGGCATTCTCTTCCCTCTAGGATTACATAACATTGCTCTCTCCTGCTTCTACTTCTACCTGCATGACTGCTCCTTCTCCATCCCTTTTGATATATCTTCATCCAGATCATGCCTCCTAACCGCAGGTGTTTCCCAAGGCTCTGTTCCTGATACTATTTTCCTTGATGTTCTCATCAGTTACCATGACCTGAAATATCATCTCTACTTAGATGCTTCTCAGATTTCATTACCCAGCCTTGACCTCAATCCTGACCTCCAATTATGAATCTCCAGCTGCTTACTGTGTATCTCAAACTTTGTGTTGCCCACTGATATCTTAAACTCAACATGTCCCAGACTGAGCTCATTACCTTTCCCCAATCCCTCTTCTCTTTCTAATTTCTCTATTATTGTTTAGAGCACCACCATCCTTCCAGTCACCCAGGCCTGAAACCTAGGTTTCATTCTCAACTCCTTACTCCCTCTTACCACCCCACTCATATTCGATTTCAAAGTCCTGTCAATTATATCTTTATCTCTCCTCTATCTCCAGTTCTCTTCTCTAACACTGCTATACCTCATATCCTCACTCCTAGACAATTGTACTAACCTACTGGCTGGTCTTCTAGTCACAAGTCTCTCCCTGCTCCATCCTCCATCTTTCACTTGGCTGCCAAAGTGAGCTTCCTAATTCACAATTCTGACACATCATCCCTACAATAAACTCCAATGGCCCCCTATTACCTCTAGGATCAAGCATATCCTGTGTTTGGCTTTTAAAGCCCTTGAGAAATTGACCTCTTCCTACCTTTCTGTCTTCTTACACCTTCTTCCTCTGCACATAGTCTATGATCCAATGGCACTGGCCTCCTTATTACTGTTTACTCATGACACTGCATCTTCCAACCATATTTTCACTGGCTGTCTCCCATACCTGGAATTCTTTTCGTCCTTATGTCTGTTTCCTAGCTTCTCTGGCTTCAAGTCTCAGCTCAAATTTCACCAAGTCTTTCCTGATACCCTTTTAATGCTAGTGCCTTCCCTTTCTGTTTAATATAAATAAGTATATTAATTATACAAAAAATAAATCTCCAATTTATCCCAAACATAGCTTGTTTATACATAGTTATATACATGCTCTCTCCTCAATTAGAATATAAGCTCCTTAAGAGCAGGGACTGTTCTTGCTTTTCTTTGTACCACCAGGATTTAGCTAGTCTAATGTCTAGTGCTTAAGAAATGTTGGTTAATTTGACTTAATTTTCAATGCTCTTGCCACAAATTCTGGAGCACTGAGAAGTTCTATTAAGTGTTGTGAGAATTCTGTGACTTGCTTGCTTCTCACTGCTGTTTGGGATAGGAAGTGGAGGGAGTGGTCAGAACACATTTTATGTGGCTCAGACTTGGGTCATTTTCATAAGTATCCATCAATTGACCTAGTTCAAGACTAGCCTCTTGATCTCTATGATCCCGGACAGATATAGCAGGAATTATCCAGAAGAGGACAGGTTACAGGCCCATCCCCACACATGCTCCATAGGATGGTCTTCACCAGAATAAAAAGTACTAGACAAATGTACCCTGAACCAGAAACCATGGTTCTGACCCAAAAAGAAACCAGCTTACAACACAAGGGAAATGCTGACATGCCATGATCATTGACTAGGAAAGTGCCACTTTCCACCTTTTCCTTTCCCAGAATACCTAGAAGTATAAAGAAGGGTTCAGAGTTGTTGTCAAGGATACAGCTGTTACTGAGCTCAGAAAACAAAAGTAGCAATTGTCCAGCCCTTTTGACATACTTTGTGTCTAAAGCCTTACTGCATGATACTTTCCCCAAGTATAGATAAAAACAGACCTCATCAGTACCAAAAAGCACTTTATTCTGACTATTATTACTGTAGCCCCATTGTTCCTGGATGGGTATAGCCACCAGTATAGTGAATGCTAAGTGTTGGTGACCACTTCAGAAACCCTGTGTATATGCCAAGATCCACAAATCTCAATGGGTTTGATTACAAGACACTTCCAAATAAATGCCATGACCTTAAGGAAACTTATCTTCTGGCTGAACACACAAACTAAACCTCTCCCTCCACATAATTTCTATACCTGCCTTTCTAGCTAATTGTTGGTGTTCTTTCCTTTAACCACAGGAGTCCTGTCATGTGCAAAGAAGGCCCTCCAAGAGGCAATTCAAAAGTTAATAATTCCAATAATATTAACCTGAGAGAAAGCATCCTTGGGCTGGCGCTGTGTAGCTATTCCCTTAAGTGTCACATTCTGGCTACAATCTTCCTGAAATGTTGCCTTGTTATAAACTGGCCTGTTTTTAACTTTTTATTTGGAGTCCCTCAGGTGAAATAGGTAATACTCTTAAGATAATTAATTATGGGCAAAATGAAGAGTTGTATTTTTGTAGCCCTCTGTAAGAGAGTTTGGGGACATAAGGGCATCCGCCGCCTTGCTGTTAATGATTTTGCTTATATTTACACAATTTAAGCTGCTGTCTCAGAAGAAAAGAAATGAAAGCTCAGAGATACAGATCATAGAATCATGTGGATGTTCAATTCCAAGTAGAAATGAAGGTTGAAAAATAGTGGACTAAGGTTCTTTACACTGAACTCCCTTTATAAGATGAATGTTATAAAGACAGGATTCATCAGTTACCAAGGTTACATAGACTTATACTTTATGCTATATTCTGAGGGCACAAGATTGGGTTTGAGGAATCCTGAGCTCTAATGGGGGAAAGCACCATGGTGAGAGCTAAAATATCTAAGATCTAATCTTAGTTCTATTGCTGAAGTCCTGTGTGACACCGAATGATTCCCTTCCCTCCCTTGGCCTCAGTTTCCTCTTTTGTAAAATGAAGGAGTTGGACTAGATGGTCACTTTCACCTCTGATAAAACTATGCTCCTACAATTTTGCTGTGCTGGGGTCATGCCACAAGTTTGCTATGTCACCTTAGACAAATTCCTTCTTTCTGGGACTCAGTTTCTCCTTGTGCAAAAGAAAGGACTTGGATTAGATGATCTTTAAGGATTCTTCTATGTTTTGAAGTCCCTCCCACCTCTGACCTCATTTGTTCTAATTTATGTTCTGTACTATATTCTGTATTATGACTGAAATTTCTAGGTTCTGAGGTTCTTTTGAGTTCTGACATTCAGTTTTTGTTGTTGTTATGTTTGAAGGTCCCTTATAAGACCTGTGACTCTCACAATGTGGTGTGTTTGGTAGAGCCTAAAATGGGGTCTGTTTTCAATAGTTCTGGCTGATTTTTTGTTCCTAAACAGTGAAGGGAAAGGCAATAGGGGTTTGGAAATCTCTCTAAGCAGGGATGTCTTCAGCCATGACTTAGATCAGTCATGACAGAAGTGGTTCATCTCAGTTTTAATTCTAAAACAGCTTTATCTTAAAGGAGCCGAATTTGTTAATAGGGATACACAAATTTCCTTTGGTCTGTAGAGGTGATGTGGGTGAGCATATAAGGAACCTATGGGGCAAGGTACTTTTTTTTCTGGAGCTGAGTAGGGGGTCATCAGGGAATAGCAGTGATCTGAGCCTTTGGAATACCCAGCCAGGGGCTGGTTCCTTGGTACCGGGGAATGAGACCCTGTTGGTGGGGGTCAGTGGTTGTGTTACAGTGGAGTAAATTTCCCCCTCATCTTTGCTTGGCAAACAGCTTTGTGCATTGCAGCTCTTATCAGCAGAGAAAACAGGAGCCCTGGCATGGCTCCAGATTGGTTCATTGGTCTCTGCAATGGAGAAAGATAGTAAGATGGGCAAATTCCAGGCCACAACCCCACTGCCACTGTTCCCATTTGGAGGACACTGGCAAAAATGCCCAAAGTAAAAAGGGGACAGTACCCCCAAGACAAGGTCCAGGTGAGCCATGGCATTGAGGATAGCAATGGAGAGTTGCCCTATTTCATCTACAAATGGCAAGATGAAGGGCAGGTCCAGGACCGAAGGATCATAGAACAGATTGAGAATTAGAAGGAGCCTCAGAAATTTTCCATCCAACACTTTAATTTTACACATGAGGAAAATAAATCTCAGAGAGGGTCAGTCACACAGGGTCACACAGAGAAGGTCGTAGATTTAGAGCTACTAGAGATTTGAGAGGTCATCTAGTTCAATACTCTCCATTCTACAGAAGAAGAAACTGAGGCCCAGAATGGGGAAGTGCCCCATACAGTCACATATAAGTCCTAGATCTAGATCTGGAAAGAAGCTTAGAAGTTATCTAGTTGAAACTTCTCATTTTACAAATGAAAAGACTTAGATCAAGGGAGTGACTTGCCCAGGGTAACATCACTAATTAAGGTCTGAGGCAAGATTCAAACCCGGGTCCTCTTGACTCCAAGTGCAACACCTCACCACGATTCTTCCCTGATCTTCGCTCATTAGAAACAGTAGGATGCAGGTGAAAATAAGCAGATTTAAGTTTGGAGAAAAAACCAAAAAAGCACCAGAGCTTGGGGAAGACTGAATGGAGAAAATTCTCCTTTAGAGAATGACTTCAGGAAAGTCAGTAGGGACTTTCTAGAGGGGTAGAGCCAAGATGGTGGAGTAGAAGGATGGACTTGTAAAAGCTCTCATCCAACAGTCCAAAAAATACCTGTAAAAAACAACTCTAAAGAAATTCTAGAGCAACAGAAGCCATAAAACGACAGAGTGAAAGAGATTTCCAGTCCAAGGCAGCCTGGAAGGACAACAGGAAGGCTGATAGGAAGGCCGATCTCAGAGCAGAGTGTAGCCCACCATTCCCAGCCAGCCTTGGCCACCACACCAACAGAGACAAGAACTGAGCATGCCTCCAAAACTGGCAGGAACTGTGGTTCCCAGATTTCTCAGTCAAGAAATGCCACAGACAGCTTCAAAGGTCAATGAGAAAGCTTTTTCCCCTGGGTGAGAAGGGAACACGGTCTAGTCCCAGTCCCAGGCAGTGGCAGCATCCATTTTTGTAGTCTTCAGTCTAAAGACCCTGGGGGAATTGAGCTGCTAATCTGGGTCTCAGGTCTGAGTGGTGGCCCTGGGGTGAGGAGGAGCACTGGCTAATGTAATGAAACTGGTGGAGGTTCTGTAGAGGGAATCCGACTCGCAGATTCTGGACAGAAGAGTGCTTATGGTTGCTCCCAGACAAATGACTTTGTGAGAAACCAAGAAATTACAAAACAAAACAAAAAAGAATGAAAAAATAGAAGACAATTTGAAATATCTCATTGGAAAAACAAGTGACCTGGAAAATAGATCCAGGATTTAAAAATTATGAGACTAAAAAACCATATGAAAAAAGAGCCTAGACATCATTTTTCAAGAAATCATCAAGGAAAACTGCCCTGATATTTTGGAACCAGAGGGTAAAATAAATATTGAAATAATCCACTGATCACCTCCTGAAAGAGATACAAAAGGAAAAACTCCTAGGAATAGTGTAGCCAAATTTCAGAGTTCCCAGGCCAAGGAGAAAATATTGTAAGCCAGAAAGAAACAATTTCAATATTGTGGAAATACAATCAGGATAACACAAGATCTAGCAGCTTCTACATTAAGGGATCAAAGGTCTTGGAATATAATATTCAAGAAGTCAAAAGAACTAGTATTAAAACGAAGAATCACCTACCCAGCAAAACTGAGTATGATACTTCAGGGGAAAAATGATCATTCAATGAAATAGAGGACTTTCAAGCATTCTTGATGAAAAGACCAGAGCTGAATAGAAAATTTGACTTTCAAACACAAGAATCAAGGGAAGCATGAAAATGTAAACATGAAAGAGAAATCATAATTGATTTGCTAAAGTTGAACTGTTTACATTCCTACATGGAAAGACAATATTTGTAATGCTTGAAACGTTTTGGGGGGAGGAGCCAAGATGGCGAAGTAGAAAGTCTCACATATGCTAACTCCGAACCCACAGCCCATAAATTACCTAGAAAAAGAACTCCCAACAAATTCTGGAGCAGTGAAAGCCATGCAGCAACGGAGTGGAGGAGATTTCTGTTCCAGAGAGCCCTGAAAAACCGACCCCAAAGGTTCATCATGCACTGGACCCAGAGCAGAGCCCAGTCTTGCCTTTGCTGCGCAGTTTGAGAGGAGCAGATCTGAGAAGGCTTCAGGGACATAATCTCTGGCGGCCACGAAGGTCCCTCCACCCACAGGCACTGCAGGTCAGTGAGAGAGCCTTCTGGACTGGCTGAGAGGGAAGCGGGGTGTCTCCGTGGCTTGGGCCCCCTCAGGAGGAAGTAGCGGAGGAGGCAGCGGCGGGGGAGGCAGCAGACAGGGGCTCCTGGAGCAGGCGGGAAATCGGGTCCATTACCAAAGGTCTCTGCATAAACCCCCTGAGGGAACTGAGCCTGGGAGGCAGCCCTGACCCCACCTGAGCAGCAGTACTTAATCTCTCACTGAATAGCAGCCCCTCCCCCCACTGGAAGCCCTGAGGCTGGGGAGCAGCATTTGAATCTCAGACCCTAAGCACTGGTGAGGTGCGGGTGGAGAAGAATCTCAGAAGTCAAGTAACTGGCTGGGAAAATGCCCAGAAAAGGGAAAAAAAGTAAGACCATAGAAGGTTACTTTCTTGGTGAACAGATGTTTCCTCCTTTCCTTTCTGATGAGGAATAACAATGCTTACCATCAGGGAAAGACGTAGAAGTCAAGACCTTTGTATCCCAAACATCTGAAATAGATATCCAATGGGCTCAGGCCAGGGAAGAGCTCAAAAAGAATTTTGAAAAACAAGTTAGAAAGGTGGAGGAAAAACTGGGAAGAGAAATGAGAGAGATGCAAGAAAAGCATGAAAAATGGGTCTATACCGTGCTAAAGGAGACCCCAAAAAATGCTGAAGAAAATAACATCTTGAAAAATAGGCTAACTCAATTGGCAAAAGAGGTTCAAAAAGCCAGTGAGGAGAAGAATGCTTTCAAAGGCAGAATTAGCCAAATGAAAAAAGAGGTCCAAAAGCTCACTGAAGAAAATAGTTCTCTCAAAATTAGAATGGAAGAGATGGAGGCTAATGACTTTATGAGAAACCAAGAAATCACAAAACAAAACCAAAAGAATGAAAAAATGGAAGAGAATGTGAAATATCTCATGGGAAAAACAACTGACCTGGAAAATAGATCCAGGAGAGACAATTTAAAAATTATGGGACTACCTGAAAGCCATGATCGAAAAAAGAGCCTAGACATTATCTATCATGAAATTATCAAGGAAAACTGCCCTGACATTCTAGAACCAGAGGGCAAAATAAGTATTCAAGCAATCCACTGATCACCGCCTGAAAGAGATCCAAAAAGAGAAACTCCTAGGAACATTGTAGCCAAATTCCAGAGTTCTCACATCAAGGAGAAAATATTGCAAGCAGCTAGAAAGAAACAGTTCCAGTATTGTGGAAATACAATCAGGATAACACAAGATCTAGCAGCTTCTACATTAAGGTATCGAAGGGCATGGAATAGGATATTCCAGAAGTCAAAGGAACTAGGACTCAAACCAAGAATCACCTACCCAGCAAAACTGAGTATAATACTTCAGGGGAAAAAATGGTCTTTCAATGAAATAGAAGACTTTCAATCATTCTTGGTGAAAAGACCAGAGCTGAAAAGAAAATTTGACTTTCAAACACAAGAATGAAAAGAAGCATGGAAATGTAAACAGCAAAGAGAAGACATAAGGGCCTTACCAAAGTTGAACTGTTTGCATTCCTACATGAAAAGCCAATATTTGTAACTCTTGAAACTTTTCAGTATCTGGGTAGTTGGTGGGACCACACACACACATACACACACACACATACACATGTGCGCACACACACACACACATGCATGCACACACAGAGACAGAGAGCAGAGAGTGAATTGAATAGGATGGGATCATATCTTAAAAGAAATTAAGGTAAATGTATAAGGAAAATGTATTGGGAGGAGAGAGGGTGAAATGGAATGGGGCAAATTATCTCTCATAGAAGAGGCAAGCAGGAGACTTTTTAGTGGAGGGAAAAAAAGGAGAGCTGAGGAAAAAAACATGAAGTTTACTCTCATCACATTCGACTAAAGGAAGGAGTAAAATGCACACTCATTTTGGTATGAAAACCTATCTTACAATACAGGAAAGAGGGGGAGTAGGTGATAAGCAGGGTGGGGGATGATGGAAGGGAGGGTAATGGGAGGAGGGAGCAATTTGAAGTCAACACTCGGGGAGGGACAGGATCAAAAGACAGAATAGAAACAATGGGGGGGCAGGATAGGATGGAGGGAAATACAGTTAGTCTTACACAACACGACTATTATCGAAGTCATTTGCAAAACTACATAGATATGGCCCATATTGAATTGCCTGCCTTCCCAAAGGGAATGGGTGGGGAGGGAGGGATGGGGATAATTTGGAACTCAAAGTTTTAGGAACAGCTGTTGAGAATTGTTCTTGCTACTAGGAAATAAGAAATACAGGTAATGGGGAATAGAAAGTTATCTGGCCCTACAGGACAAAAGAGAAGATGAGGACAAGGGAAGGGAGGGATGATAGAAGAGAAGGCAGATTGGTGATAGGGGAAATTAGAATGCTTGTTGTATTGGGGTGGGGGGAGGGGACAAATGGGGAGAAAATTTGGAATCGAAAATTTTGTGAAAATGAATGTAAAAAATTAAATAAATAAATTTATATTAAAAAATAAATTAATTAAAAATAAGAAAGAAACTTTTCTCAGTATTTGGGTAGTTGGAAGGATTACACACACACACACACACAGGGCCCAGGGCAAGTTGAATAGGAAGGGACAATATCTGAAAAGTTAAATTAAGGGGAGAAGAAAGGGAGACATAAATTGTGGCAAATTATCTCTCATAAAAGAGGCAAGAAAACCTTTTTTCAATCAAGGGGAAAAGTGGGGAGCTGAGAGGGAAAAAGTGAAGCTTACTCTCATCACATTTGGCTTAAAGAGGGAATAACATGCACACTCAATTTGCTATGACAATTTATCTTACGCTACAGGAAAGTAGAGGAGAAATGGATAAATGGGGTATGGAGCGCATGATAGAAGGGAGGGCTAATGAGAGGAGGGAGTAATTAGAAGTAAATACATTAGGGTAGGGTCAAGGTAAAAAAAGAGAATAGAAGAAATGGGGGGGCAGGCTAGGATGGAGGGAAATATAGTTAGTCTTACACAGCACGACTATTATGGAAGTCTTTTGCAAAACAACACATATTTAGCCTATGTTGAATTGCTTGCCTTCTCAGTGGGGATGGGTGGGGAGAGAGGAAGGGAGAGAAGTTGGAACTCAAAGTTTTAGGAACAAATGTTGAGAATGGTTTTTGCATACAACTGGGAAATAAGAAATACAGGTAATGGGGTATAGAAATCTATCTTGTCCTACAATAAAAAAGAGAAGATTGGGATAAGGGAAGGGAGGGGTGTAATAGAAGGGAGGGCAGATTGGTGGAAAGGGTAATCAAAAAGAATGGTGTTTTGGGGTGAGGAAGAGATGGGGAGAAAATTTGGAGCTCAAAATCATGTGGAAATGAATCTTGAAAACTAAAAATAAATAAACATTTTAGAAAGACTTTCTAAAGTGCTCTTTGTTCAGGGAGGCAGATGGCATAGGCTCTTCAGCAGCAAAGATCTGTCAGGGTGGTTTGAAGAGGAAAATCTCTGAAGGGAGAATGGTCTTCCAATGCCATTGGGATACTTCTCATTTTGATTGGAGAGAAAAGTGTTATATTCTAGATCTAGAGGGAGAAGTCCCCTCAGAGACCATATTCTAGCCCAATCCCCTCATTTTGCATATGAGGACACAGGCCCAGCAAGATTAGATGACCTGTCCATGGTTACACAGATTGTGTCCTTATTCTAGTGCTGCATAGGACCTCAGTGGCCATTGAATTCAACTTCCTCACTTTAAAAAGGAGGGAACAGAGGCCCAGTGGGAAATGGCTTGCCCAATGTCACACAGGCAGAACTGGGATTCAAACTCCAATCTGTGAAGCCAAGAATTGTACACTTTGTGGATGGTGGCAGGGACAGGGTAGCAGATAGAGTCAGGTCTCTTAAATTTATAGCAACCTTAGAACTCTATGACATGGCCAACAGAAACATCCTTAAGATATTATTTAGGACTCCCTCCCTCTCATCTTACACAAGCTGAGGTCAAGACAGCAGTGACATGGCCACAGTTATATTGATAGTGACAAAATCAAAGCAAATATTAATCAGAGAATGCTTGAACTGGTTCTAGACATGATGGAGGCAGGGGAGATGGGTTGGATTCCAACTCTAGTACTCACTTGCCTCCTGACAGTGGTCAAATCATTTCTTTTCACAGAATCTCAGTTTTCATATCTGTACTAGGAGGAATAAGAACCATTGCACTGCTTTCTTTGCAGTGTTCTTGGGTAAAAAAAAATATTCTGTAAACCCTAAATTATCAATGGAAGGAGGAGTGATGATTTTGACCACTAAGAACCGGGACTTGAACCAAGACTGTGGGTCTCCTAGGTCTGTGCTCCCTCTATGGTACTGCTAACAGCCATACTGACATCAAACCTTCCTCTTTTGGGCCCAGAATGTTCTGAATGCTAATGATCAGTCTCTTTCCCTCACTGCATTCCTTCCTCTTCCTCTAAGGTTGCTAATCTCTTGCCCTTCTTGGTAATCTTCACACTGCATTCCAAAAAAGTAACTGATTGCCCCTTCCTAGTTACTGTCTTTAAGCAGTCCCTTCATAACAGGGGGTGAGGGCCCCTCCTTGACAATTTCTTCTCCACGGGCATTACATCCCGAGGAGCTGCCATTCTCTGATATGTCAAGCTGACATTTTATCTCTTTTCTTCCTTTACCCTAATGCTTTTTCTGGGTTTTTAATCTCCTGTTGCCTGGGGTCTGGGTCCCCTCCTTTGTGGGAGGGGGGCATTTGCTGTCTATTTCTAAGGGCCTCCAGCATCCCTGCCCTTTTCCCATCTCCCAGGAGTTCTGGTCCAAGCATGTCTAATAAGCATTCACTGGGCTTCTCCTACAGATGTCAGGTAGTAAGGCCCCTGGCAGAGCTCTCTGGGAGTTTTCACCCAGTGCTCCTATACCATCTCTCCTTCAGTAATTTCCCTACCCCCAACACATATGGAGAACATCCCTACCCGCCATTGTACTGAACCTCTCCCTTCTCATCCATTTCTCCCATCCTTTCCCACTCTAGCTATTCAACATGACCTGTCTTACAGCACCTGCTAGTTGACTGAAAGAAGCTCTTTCCAGAAATCCATTCATATCCAGCTGTTAATGGCAGGTAATGGCTTAATGTGTCATTTCTCCCAGGTAACATCTACATGCATTAAAGAAATGTGGAACTGGGAAAGAGAGAAAGTAAGAGATAGGAGAGGGGAGGGGATAATGATTCCTGTCTTCAGCTAGCTCAAAAGTTGTGATGCAGAAATGAGATCAGATTGTATTCACAAGAATTTCAATTTCTTAATCTCCAAGCAATGGCTTTGATGGTGGGAATCCCAGGCATTGTGACTGGCCAGTGGGGGAGAGAGTTGGTAACAGGGTGGCGCAGACTTTAGTGGACTGTTACTCTGTCATTATATGCAGAAGGCCAACCAACTAAGGGAAGAGGGGTTGGTCACTCATGGTTCTTGTACCACCAGGCAGCTAGTTGGTGCAATGGTGTAATGGATAGAGTTCAAGACCTAGAATCAAGAAGAATAAAGTTTTTTCCTATCTCAGATACTAACTAGTTGGGTCAACCTGAGAAAATTATTTATCCTTTGTCTTGGTTTCCTTATCTGTAAAATGGGGATAACTTAGGGATAAAATAAACCTACCTCACAGGGTTGTAGTAGGGTTCAAATGAGTCAATACAGGTAGATCACTTTGTAAACCTTAAAGAGCTATGTTAAATATTGTTGTTGTTACTGTTATTGTTATTTTATTATACCCAAGATGAACTTTATGGGCTACTTCTTGAAGCAATGAATCTTTTGTTTCCAAATAAACTAGGTTCTAACTTCCAATTGAATTGAATAAGCATTCAGTGTAAGGCCAGAACAGAGTGCCCAGGAGAATTCCTATCAGACCAAATTTAACATCAATCCAGAGCATTTTAAAAATTGTATATAGAAAGACTAGCCTGTTTGTGCTTACCAGAATACTAAACAAAAGCCAGTGATTTCGTTCTTGTCAGGTATACATAGCAAAGGCAAGAATGTCAAAGAAAGGTTGCCTAGTCCTAGCAGTCCTAGCTCCTCTGTTTACTTGTATAAAGGAGGTGCCTCAAAGTCCACTGGAGGCATTAGAGCCAGTTGTATCTTTGTAGACCAGATCAAGAATGTAGTTAAGCCAATAGGGCTTAATTTGTCTTCATGCCTTTCCCCCAAACCCATTTGCCTACCTCAAAAATGGAAGAGAGGATTCAGAAACTAGGAAACCATAAGCACCAAGCCTGTTTGGTAGTCACTGAGTAAATCACTATTACCTGGTTTATTGTGTAGCCTTTAGAGTCTGAAAATGTAGAGATATATGAAACACTCACCATAAGCTAGGGTGAAGTTCCTGGAGCAGGAATAGAAGTACAAAAAGAACTCAAAGCCTAAGGGCTTTAGTTAGCTGGGGGGACTCTGCACTTTGTTTTAAAGAGCTGGCTACTAGAGATTGAGAAGCTTCTACTAGGGAGATAAGAGTTCTCTGAGGAAGCCAGACAAGAAGAGAATTTCTGTTTTATTTTTTTTCTGAAAGAACTGAGGAAAAATTATAGAGTTTCAGAAAAACAAACCAAAAAATCCCTCATGTGATAGCACCCACTCTTCCCTGAGTAAGAGATAGCTAAGGACTTCACCTAAACCAGACATGAAAAGTGGTAGAGACTACAATGGAGTAGCATCCAACAGATCCTACAAAATCAGCTGGGTATAGGCCTCCCAGAAGTAGCACCATAACATCTCTGGAAGTTATCAGTGGCCTAGTAGCAGTATTAGAGGTACGAGTTACCTCTCCATGGGTTCCAGGATTATGTTTATCTTAGGTATGTGTCTTTCTAAACATGTATCATGGCTACATATGTTTCCTACATATTTGCTTCTCTACTTGTTTCTTCTCTAGTGATGGAGTATACCCTAGATTTATGAGTAAATGTTTTCTTGCTACTTTTCTTACTATAACATTCCATTAAGTATCTTTCCCTCAACTAATTAGGTCCTCTGACTGCTTATTAAAGGTAAATACGTTGGTGGGGGCTCATGAACTATGTGTTTGGGAGATGGAGATACCCACAGTACCTTGAATCTAGAGCAGTTGCCCTGCCAGTGTGTGTGGGGAGCTAACCTTAGTTATTATATTTACATGACCACCAGCAGCTTTATGGGTGGCTGAGAGTAAGGAGCCTAATCATCTCAACTACATATAGCTCCTTTGGTGAAAGGGAAGGGGAAGGAGGTAGGGGTGGTGGAGGGGATAATAGGGAGAGGTGACAGGAAATAAGCAATTATCTAGTATCTATGAGACACTCTGCTAAACACTTTACAAATATTATCTTATTTAATACTCACAGCAACTCTGCAGGTAGATGCTATGATATTCATTTTATAGTTGAGGAAACTGAGTCAAACAGAGGTTAAGTGATTTGCCCAGAGTCTCACACAGGTTAAATATGAACTCATCCTGTCTCTAGGTTCAGCACTCTATGTGCTGTGTCACCTAGGTGGCAAATACTCAAAAGGTTTGAAGACTGATAATTAGGAATTTGGCAGGAGTTAGAAGGAATTTTCTAAACCAAGTCAGATGTCTTCCTAGGGTTAGGGATTTCAGATTGGTATCAGAAGGGTCAAATGACCTGACTGGCTAAGACTAGGACCTCTGCTGGCTTTTGTTTACTGCTCAAGTATAGTTGCTCATAGATCCAGGGTATGTATGTACCAAAAGAGCTTGACGCCTTCCTTGCCAGAGAAAGGCTTACTAGATTTTTCATCAGAGCAGGTGGCAACAGAAAGCAACTGATTGACATGAAGAGACTCAATGGCAGAAGACCAGCAAATGGAATGGGCCACTAGGTGGTGCTGCAGTGGATAGAGCAACAGGCCTGAAGTTAGGAAGACTCATTTTTCTGAGTTCAAATCCTGCCTCAGACACTCCCTAGTTGTGTGACCCTGGGCAAGTTACTTCACCCTGTTAATCTCAGTTTCCTCATCTATAACATGAGCTGGAAAAGGACATGGCAAACCATTCCAGTACTTTTGCCAAGAAAACAGGGACACAAAGAGTCAGACATAGCTGAATAACAACAATGGTAAGCAAAGAGCAGCTTAGTGACTAGCCGACCAGAGCAGATGCCAAACTGAGACCACCAGATAATGTGAGGTACAGCAAACGTGATAAATGACCAAGCAGATATAGCAGCTAGCAATAAACAATGCAATGGCACCAGCAGAGGACAGTGGCAGCCTTGTAGCTAATAATGGGACTCTCTGAAGTTGGAAAATTCTCTAGAATATATTACTGCTGTCTCAGTAATATATGGCCCTGGCCACATGTCCTTCCTATGTGTCCCTTCATGCATATTCTCTGGCCATGCATGTTTCCTGATCAACAATGTTTTCTACACATATGCCTTCCATACATGTTCCCTGGTCCCTTTTGCTCTGTGTGCTCTCCCTCACTAGAGGTATGGGAAACAGTGAGAGAGTGTATGCACCCCATTTGTGAATGGAGCAAGGGCAATTATTTATTGTCATTTCATTTGTCCTGATATTTGATAAAATGCTATTTGCTTTGAAATACCATGCCTTCTGGCCTTGTAAACAAATCATCTAACCTTATAGGTCTCCAAGAACTCTTGAAGAGTTTGCCTGTGCACTTTGTTAGGGGGTGTTTCCTCAATGAGAGTTCCCTAGCTGGTGAAATCACGGGTCTGGACCACCAAATAGATAAACAAATGAATGCATGAATGAATAAATAAGCAAATAAATGAATGAACAAATGAATAAATGATGTAAATACACAGCTGGGAGGGCTCAGGAGCAATGCATTTGTGTGAATGCTGAACCCTAATGTACTTCAGACCTGTGGGGGATGTGTTTGCTGGGGGCCCACATATGAGTGAGGCCATGGACACTATACTTAACATCCCACTCTATTCAGCTAGCATTTCAGCCCTTAGAACAGGGACAGAGTCCAAAGAAGGGGGACTAAGCTCCATCTATTTAAAAAATATATCCTTCCCTATTTCAGCAAGGAAAATCATGCACATACCATTTCTCATTCTTGAGAGTCCACAAAAGCCATTGCATTTCTTTGACCCCCTCCCTTACTCTTAGCACTGCCAGAGGAGAAGGTACAGAATGCACTGTCACTACCTCTTACTCTTCCCTCCCACCTCAGAAAGCCTGCAATGCAGCTGGGGGTTTAATTCACCTCTGTTCTGAACTTCACAGTTATGAACCCAGGCACTCTGAGCCCCTTGGCAATCTCGACTTCTGGCCCTGAGTGCTGGAGATTGGAAAACTATGACTCAAACAATGACTTGTACCAACACCATTCATCACCAAATGACTGCCCAACCTTTGGCTTGGGCCTCTAATAAGAACACTTTCGGGAGAATCAGCTCCTTGTCAGAGTACTGCTCCTATGGTGGAGGCTTCATGTTAAAGACACAAGTAGCTTTCACTTGGCACGTTCCCTCTTCCACCACCCTTCTTTTTCAAGTATAAGACAGCTGTTTGTTTTCTCTGCAGCAGAGGCAGCAGAAGACACAAAGGAGAACATGAATAAACCCAAAAAACATCAAACACTCCAATAGCCCACTGCACTCATTATAACTCTGCATGTCGCCCCCCACCCCAGCCTGCCCTTTCTCTGCTCAGTCTCTCCCTTCCTCCCTCCCTTATCTCGCTTCTCCCCTCTCTATGCCTCTGTCTATCCTCCATTTCTCTGCCTGTCTAATCTTCCTCCCTTTCTTCTCTCTCTCCCCCTCCCCATCTTCCCCTTCCATCTGCCTGTTGCCCCTTACTGTCTCTCTCTCTCTCTTTCTCTGTCCCTTTTCTCCGCCCCTCCCTCCTCTCTATTTCTGCCTGGCTCCTGTTTCTTTACCTGTTACCCTTCTCTCTGTGTAGTCTCCATTCTCTCCCCTGCCCCTTTCTCTATGTCTTCTCCCCTCTCTCTCCCTCCCACCTTCCCTCCTTTCTGCCCTAGCCCCTGCCTCAGCCTGGCCCTTATCTCTCTTTGCCTGTCTCCTTTCTCTCTAGTTCTCATTTTTTCTATCTGTCCCCCATCTCTCCTTTTCCCCTTCTTCTATCCCCCATCTTTTTGTATTCCCTCTTTTTCCCTCTCTCTATCCTCCCCTGTCTTTCTGCCTCTGCCTACTTGCCCTCTATATCCCTGCCCCTTTCTGTCCCTCTTCTCCTCTCCTCTTCCTCTCTTCCTTCTCTCTCTCTCTCTCTCTCTCTCTCTCTCTCTCTCTCTCTCTCTCTCTCTCTCTCTCCCTCCCTCCCCTCTTTCTCTTTCCTTATGTAGTGAAACCCCTACAAACCCATGCGTTCTCACTGTGGATTTCTGTTTTCTTTCAGGCAACCTGTTAACAAAATGCTCAGTCAAAAAAATGGCTTCCCTACAGGTTGTGTGGGACCCTTTCCCTTCAAGATGAGAAAGACAAAGAAACCAGACATTTCACAATAAATAAGAACATGACTTTAGACCGTACTACACACACACACACACACACATTCACACAAAGTCATATTCACACACACTCATACTCTCTTACAGACACTTAGACTCAGTTGTGGAAAAAGTCATTCAGTAGCTGTAATGTGGCTTTTTCAGTCCTTGCCCTTCATCTGTCTCTCCTTCAAAGAGCTCATGATTTAGCCATCACCTCCATCTGGCTGCATCCTTAGGGCCTCTCTCTAGCCCTGACCTCTCAAAAGCTCCAGCTCCGGCCCCACCTTCCCAACTGCCTTGGAAACATCTTCTGGACTCTACCACCTGCCTGTCAAACTCTACATATCGGAAATTGGACTTGTCACATTTTCCGTAAAAACAGCTCCCCCATTCCCTGGTTGATGTCTCTATTTCTGTTCCTCCTTTCGGTCACCTGAGTTTGCAACTTTTGTCGTTTATGACTTCTCCCTCTCCTCTCCCTCTATATATCCAGTCCCCAAGGCCTCACAGAGCCTTACCTTCCCTAGTTTTTCACTCACCAACCCATTACCCTATTGGAATCTTCTGCTCACACCTAAGCTATCCTAGTAGCTTCCTGATTAGATTCTCTGCCTTCAATTTTTTTCTCCTAATCTATTACATACACTCTTGTCAGTTTAATCTCAATACAACAGGAAATATCTTTGACCTATCTGATAAGTAGGATGCTATACACCTCAGGTTGACCCTAGCCATAAAGGGTCATTAGAAAGAAGTGCTACTGTACCAGGAGAGGCACAAAGAAATGACAAGAACAATGGAAGAAGTCAAGGTTAAAAGGGATGAATGACTGCCAGGGCAATCTCATTCCATGTATTTCCAGTCTTCAATTACATCCAACCAGTCCACCGGTGATGAATAAGCCAAGAGGAAAAAGCAGATTCCTCTCAGCCAAGCTAATGAAAAGCTCTCTGGGTAGAAGACAGAGGGAGGATGGGGTATTGTGGCCTGTGCCAGAACTGTAAGTGTTAAGGTGGAGGCACTGGGGGATGCTGTCTGCATCTCTTTCCCAACTTAACAATGACCCTTAAGGAGCAGAGTATATGGGAACTGTATTGTACTGCATAACTGACAGGACTGAATAACTGACCTGTCTTCCTATAACTCCCAGGCTCAGATTATGCCTATATATTGATTGTGGATGGCCTGGACTATGGGCACATAGCCTCTATAATAGCTTAAATGTGTGCTGTGATTTTTCTCCTTTTATTGATTCCTTGCTGATAAGTAAAAGCACTGTATACAGCAGGCATGCTTAAGTGTGGTTGACCCAGTTTTTATCATGTTCACATAATGAAGGTTTGCTGAAATAATACAGATCCAGGAAGGCAGAAGGTGGGAGATTTACCCACAGGGAAAACCTAATTTAAAACTAATAATTAGCATTTTATAAAATGGTAAGGCTTGCAAAGTGCCTTAAATCCACTAGCTCATTTAATTAAATTAATCCAGAGACCAACAGCATATTTTCGGGCTAACAAAATAAGAATTGCCACCTAGCTAGAGGCAGAAATAGGTCATTCGGGCCCTGATAACCACGTAAGGTTTGCTAATTCTCCAGTGCTCTCTCTAGTGTTGGGTGGAGTTCATAGTCACTGGAATGAGCTTAGAATTCCCCCAGTGCCAGATTCTTATGTTGAATAGGATCAGGTTAGAGACAGTAATACCATTCAGTGGTTAAAATAGGATCATGGATACAGAGGTAGAAAAATCGTTAATGATCCAGCCCTGTCCCTCTCCCATTTTACCCAGAAGGAAACTGTGACCCAAGAAGAAGGAATGAATTTGCCTAAGGACACAAAGGTAGTAAATTACAAAGGAGGATTCAAAACCTAATTCTTCCGACTTCCAATTGGGCTTTCTTTTCTCTATGCCACACTGTTTTGAAAACATTGCTCTGCACACATCACCCTTTTGTTCAAAGCCTTTTAATCATTCCTCATGACTTACAGGACACAGCCTAAGCTTTTTAGGCTGTCATTCAAGGCCCTTCCCATTCTGGCCTCTAACAAATTCTTCCATGCCTGCCCTACATCATCCCTCCTCTCTAGACACACACCTATATTCATGGTCCAATGTAGCATTCACATTCCTTCCTTTGAACCTTTCTTGTGTCTGGAATTCCCACTCCCCTCTGCAAATGTTATTCATCCTTCTAAGCCCATCTCAAATTCCATTGCATCCCCAGACCTGCCCTCCCTCCTCTGAGAATGTAGTGTCTATACTCTTCATCTGGCACTTAGCCTTCCTTCTCTAGCTAGATTGAAAGTTCCCTGAGAGCAGATGTGATTTTTATTCCCTTTTTGGGTCTCTCCTAGTAGAGAACCAGGTAGCCAGTAGTTATTAATTGACTGGCTACAAACCAGATGCTAACAGGTTGGAATTCACATTTTTGAGTGTTTTTAGAATAGCTCATCTTATTGGATTCAATTCAGTTCTCCTTCAAAGTGGTTTATGTGTGTAGACACAGCTCCCATTAGCTAGTTGTTCCTTGACTCCATACCAGGCAGCCCCCTATAGATTGGATTGGAAATAGTATTATTTTTTGAGCACATTCTTCAAAATCCTAGTTCAGGATTATTTAAAGTGGTCTGTATTTTATGGTCCTGTGAAGGTTTCATATCGCAACTGCAGAGCTTTAAAAGCACAAGAAACTGCCATCTGTCCTTAGAAACAATTATCGGCCGGCCATCTGCCCATACATTGGCTAATGATTTTTAGCATTGGTAATATCTGATGGAAATATTCCCTCTCTATGGAGCCAAAGGAAGGGGACTCATTACAAATCGCTGATTCTTCCCGATGCTGACAGTTGTTTTTCATTGCTGTTGTTTTCATAGAAGGGTTGGTTACTTCAATTGGCTCCATGGCTATCTGCATTGGACTAGAGATAGAAACATGCCTATTTTGCAAATAAACATTTCTATCTTCAAATTACCAGATGGAAGTGTGGAATGTCAGAGCAATTCAGAATGACTCAATGTCAAAGACAGTATGGATTAAAAAAAATAGTGTTGAGTAATACAATTGTCCATTTACCTGTGGCTTGTGGTAAACAATATTCCTCTAGCCTCCTAATTGGTCTCTCTGCCTCAAGTCTCTCCTCATCCAAACTGATCTTTCACATTGCCCCCAAAGTGATTTTCCAAAAGTGCAGCTCTTACCATATCATCGCTCCCCCCTCTCCCATCTCAATAAACTCCAGTATCTCTGGGCTCAAATATAAGCTTCTGTTTGATATTGAAAATTCTTCAAAAAGTTCTTCCTACCTTTCCAACCATCCTGCACATTACCTCCCCTGGCTCTCATTGATTGGCCAACCATAGGTCCCTGCCCAAGCATCACTTAATGGTTACTTTTTGGGCCCTAATAGCTCAGAGTGAATGGAAATAGGAATTGTTTCTCTTTTGGTAAGCAACACTGAGGATCTTCATTCCTCAGTTTGTTTTTTTATTAAAGGGGCCATCCCTTAACTTATTTCTTAAACAGACCTTATCACTGAATGAGTGCTGCCTTACTGGAACTGTGACCTTAGCTCAACAAGGTCAAGGTCTTCCACTGTATGGACCCTTTTCCAGTCATCCTGATCTATATCTGATCACTGGACCCAAATGGCTCTGGAAGAGAAAGTAAGGCCAGTGACTTTGCACAGCCCTCCCTCACATCCAATTCACTTGCATGTCATGGCATGGCATCACCTCCCTGGTGTCATGGTCCTCTTCAGGAATCAAGGACCAAGCACAAACAACAACATTACCTCCTGTCACACACTCTGGGATTCAGCCATATCGGTTTCCTTGTGTTTTCTGACACTTGTGCCATCTCCCATCTGCAGGTTTTGGTACTGTTCTTCTGAACTCCTTTGGCCTCTCATAGGCCCTGGATTCTTTCAAGACTCAGTTCAAGCACTGGCTCCTTCAGGAGGTCTTTTCTGGTCTATCTATATTCATCTTGTGGGTGCCAACTGATGTACATGGTTCCCATGTTAGAATGGATGGACATTTCTTGAAGACAGGAACTATTTCCTTTTTGTCTGTGTGTGCAGGGCCTACCATAATGCCTGCCACTTAGAAGGTGCTTGATAATTATTTGCTAAGTGAAAATTAGTTCTGATGTCCTTTTTTTCTTCACATCTAGGTAAAATTCTCAGGCTCTATATAGTACCTTCTAGGGACATCATTATTTTATTCTGTTTATTAGTTTATTCTGTTCATCTCAAGTTAAGGATACATGAAATATGTTTGAGTAACCCTAAGTGAAGTCAGGAAGACTCACCTTCATGAGTTCAAATTCAGTCTTACATACATACTAGCTGTGTGAGCCTGGGCAAGTCACTTTACCCTGCTGGTCTCAGTTCATCTGTAAAATGGAATGCAGAAGGAAATGGTAAACCAGTCCAGTATCTTTGCCAAGAAAGTCCCAAATGGGGTGATGAAGACTCAGACATGATTGAAATGACTGAGCAAAAAGTGAATCTTTAGGCACTCTACTTCCCAGAATAGAGTGATAATTGTTGGAATCCGTATAGTATTTTAAGCTTTGTAAAATGTTTTACATGTATTAACTCCTTTGTTCTTCACAACTACCCTGGGGAGGTAGGCGATATTATTATACCCATTTTACAGATGAGGAAACTGAGACTGAGACTGGATAAGTGACTTGCTGAGGGACACAAAACTAGTAAATCTCTGAGTCAGGATCAAAGTTCTGATCTTCCTGACTTCAACACTCTAGCCACCCTGCCACTTAGCTGCTTCATGATATCTAGCTATTATTTCACCTCTGTCACATCTGAATTGATCAAAACCTCTTTTGAGGTTCTTCCTATTTTGTGCCTGAACAAGATTCTTAGGGTAATGCAGTCCCTAAGTATGCTACTCACTCTGTCCTAAGCTTATCTAATAGTTCCAAAGCTGAAAGAGACCTTGGGATTCATCCAATCTGATTCCCTCATTTTCCAGAAGAGCAAACTGAGACCCAGGGATGTTGTGACATCATAGGACCATAGGCTTAGTACTGGAAGGAACTTTAGAGGTCATTTGATCTAATTCCCTAATTTTCCAATTAAAGAAACTGAGGCTAAGAGAGACAGGACTGAAAGATGTAAGCAGCATAAGGATTGACTCTGGGCTACCTCTAAGGTCCCTTACAGCTCTAAATCTACCATCTTATGGTCCTAGGGTGAAAAAATCAGTGCTCAAATTTCATTTGAAACTCTTAGCTTTACATTTTTCTTCTACTCTCCCAGGGATCAGTAGTAAAATATCTGTGAGGAGAATGAATAAAGACAAACAACTCTATTGGTTTCCCACTCCCAGTGGAGGGGGGAAGGGAGTTAAGAAGGGATGTGCTAGGAAAGAAACAGCGAAAAGCAACCGGGAAACCAATTGACGCAATTACCTACCTTCTAGACCAATGTCAGTCGATGAGTCATTCCCCCTAACTGGCCCTGCACCATTGGAGGGAGCTACACTGGAGACACCAGGACTGAGCTCAGCCACTGCAGTGAGAGGCGCTCTGACAGCTGAAGTGCTGGCTCATGCAGCTTGGATGGTCCGTCCTCAAGCTCATCTCTCCAGAAAGCTGAGCCAAATCTCAGCAAAACCATAAAGGCTTTGTTAGGTGCTACTCCTCCACCGGGGGCCCGGGCTCATGCTTTTAGCCACACTTTCATGCTCTGACTTTCAGCTCCCTCCAAACTAATGAGTTAAGGGGATGAACGTGGGAATCAGTGAAAAGAGTGGTAGATTTAGAGTCAGTGGATGTAACTGCCTTTGTCACTTACTATATGGTTGGCCTTGGGCAAATCAATGCACCTCTCTGGGGCAATCTCAGTTTCCCTATCTATAAAATTAGAGGGTTGGACTAGTTGGTACCAGAGCTTTAGCTCTTTGATCCTATATATGAACCTGTACATGTCACTTCACCACCTCAGACCTCAGTTTTCCCATCTGTAAAATGAGGGGCCTTTGATTGAATGGCCTCAGAACTCTAGATTTTTGATCCTATGTGTGATCCTATGTGGGCAAGTCACCTCACCAACATGGGCCTCAGTTTGCCCCCTGTAAAGTGAGGGGCCTTGTTTTTGATGACCTCAGAGGTCCTTTCCATCTCTACATCTCTGCATTTAAATAAGGGATTTCTGGACACCACACCCCCTGCTTTTACATCAATTGCCCCTTGAGACACTCCCTTGGGCTGGGAAGGAACAACTGTAACAGGGCCACAAAAAAGAGATTTGGAGGTAGGCAAAGCCTTCCAGTGGTCAGAATGTAACATTATATATGACACCTGCTCTATTTATGCACAGGCATGGCCTTGCAGCCTTTCCTTTCTTAACATGCTCTAACACAAAACAACATTTTCAAATGCTGGTGCGATGAAGCTATATATGACATATTATCAAAATAAGGAGATCTGGAGCAGGTGGGGGCCAGAAATAGAAGATTCAAAAGGTATAAAGGTAGTCTCCAACCTGCCCATGCTCCTCTTTCAAGCTGCCTGTCCTTGACAATGCCAAAGACCCTTTCACATTTTCAATAATAAAATGTATAGCAAATGAAATGGTAAGTTAACCTTGAACCCAGGAAATTCTGTCTCTGACACAGTCTGCATCAGCAAAAGGCATTTCCACAAGAGTCATTCCCTATACCAAAGAGATATATATCCAACCCCACTTTAGAAGCCCTCCCCACATCCTCAACCAAAGCAACCCACATTCATTTTATATACTGTAGCTATAAAATTGTTTCATGTTCATCCTCTCATTTGATCCCCATAATTGCTCCATAAGGGAGACAGTATAAATACCATCATATTCTTTTTTATAGATGAAGAAACTGAGGCTGAGAGAGGAAAAGTGATTGACCCAAGGTCACACAGCTGAGGAGTGGTAGGTCCTTCTGACTCTGAGTTGAGTCCTGGAAAAATACAAAGGCAACAACAACGAAGGTCGTAGAAGAGGCTGACTTGGTTAAAGGCACAAAAGCATTCAAATATACAAACACCATCACTTCTATTGACTAAAAATGGAGGCTCAAATGATCACATGACTGGCAAGATGGTAGAGTGGTTGCTTTTAGAAATCCAAAAACCTCTGAAAAGGAAATTATTTTCCAGATAGAAAGTAACTAAAGCCTGAAGACACAAGATAAGACACAAACAGGGCCCAAGATATAAACCTCAGGAAATAACATCTTAAATACTTAAGGCTCTAATTCTGCATCCCTACCTCTAACCTACTTCATACACCAAGTGCAAAATGAAAGGCGTGTGATTCAGAGTCCAGCTGTGGGGATGCCAGCCTGCTCCCCACCATGGCAATGACTCAGCCTGAAATCCCTTTCATCCTAAAAGATGGAGCAGATACTGATTCTGGCTCATCACATGAGAGAAAGGAAGAATTACTGTAAGAAAGGGCTGGAAGATAGGTTCGTGGTGCAGGGCAGAGTCACAGACTAGAGAGAAAAGAATGTTTGCATCCAAAGAAAGGGGAATGGTAAATCTAGCTGAGGACAGTCCTCTCCCCATAGAGCTTACTCTAGTCAGGGACCCAGCTTGTGCTGAACGCCTATGACACAGATGACTATGTAGAAATGAAAGAGGAAAGAGATACAGATTGAGGAATGAAAACAGATACAAGTGATTGTGAAGGTAAGAAAGAGGCACAAGGTTGGGGAACCTGTGGTCTCGGAGCCACAGGTGGGGTCTGTTCTTTAAAATTTGGATTTAGTCAAAGGGCCGCACTTGAAGATCTAGAAGGCTACATGTGGCCTCAAGGCCGCAGGTTTCCCACCCCTGGCTAGAAGTTCAAGAGAGACTGTAGCTTACAAGCAAATAAACAGTGAGAAGCATAAAGATAGAAGGAAATAAACCTCAAAAATATTGATCAAGTGTTACATTAAGAAAAAAATGAACTAAAGTTAGCCAATGAGAAGAAGATCTGGAGACTCTCCAGAGATCATTGAATAACAACAAAAAAATTGCAGAATGATTCAAAAAAGAAATAAAATTTCAGAAGAAGAAATTAGGGGAAAGATATGTCAGAAAACAGCTCTCAATATAAAATTTTAAAAACACAAACTGGGATATAGAACTTAGGAGACACAATAACTAATCTCACAAAAGAAATAGAAACTCAGAAAGAGAATAACATATTTGGAAATCAAAAATATGGAAGTGAAAGCTGTTTTTCTTTCCAAAAAAAAAAAAAGAACACAGAACTAACCTTGAAGCTGGAATGTGTAGAGCTAACTTAAGTATAATAGGTGTCCCAGAAGAATACGACAAAGAAAAAAATCTGAATACCCTATTTCAGAAACCAATGCATGGAAATTGTCAAGGGCTTTTGAATATAGTCTACAAATCATTGATATACCAAATACAGAGATCATCACTGGAAAAATACCCAATACTTGAAACTTCAAAGAATATAGCAGTTGTATTTCAAATTTTCAACAACAAAATTTGTAAGTTTAGAGCAGAAAGATGTTTTAAAATGAAAGATTGGCAATGTGAATACCACAGAACTATTCTACAATAATGAGAAACTAAAGAGAATGGAATAGTTATTTTAAAAGTCAAAGAATTTCAAGATGCAACCCAAAATAACACATCCTGCAAACCTGAGCCTAATCATTAATGAAATTAATATGGTCCTTAAACAAAAGAGGCAATCGATGTAGTCCTGGAAAAAAAAGAGATGAGGAAAATATTTGATATGTAAACACCTCAAACAATAGAAACATGATAAATGAGTGGAACTGTCAAGAAACATCAAATGTCTTGTATTTATAAGATTCACATTGAACTGTGAGATAAAACAACAAAAAAAAAAACAAGGAGGAATCTCAATGTACAAAAAGTAAATAAGGAGTAAAGATTTGAGGAGAACTTAATCAGGAGAAGGAAAGAAGGAAGAGGCCAATTTATAACCTATATAATTGAATCAATATAATTTGTGGGAGGGATAGCACAAGAAGGAGATGTATGAATTGGGGAGAGGAGATGAGACACATAGGAGAGCTAGAAGTAGAACTTCTTAAACTTTTTCCATTTGCAACCCCTTTAGTGCTTCTTAAATTGTGGGCCACGACCCCATATGGGGTTGTGAGAGCACTACTTCTCCACACAGGTGAAAAAAGAAAGAATAATTTATTTAGTCTCAACAACAATGGAAACTGTGGGAAAATAGGATAAGTTCAATGGATCAGGAAGGATTGGGGTGGGGGATGTAGAATATGGGATATCACTTCGAAAGGGAAAAGGAAAGAGTGACACTAAAAGAACTCATATGGAGGGAAGAATGTATGTCTGCAGTAAGAGACAAGGAAATTGCAGGTTTTATCAATGTATATTTTGCAGATTAGGAAAATACCATCTCTGAGAAAGGATTGTGTCTTGTTAGACTGCATAAAGAGGACGCATAAATTTCCAAGGGCAACAATCACCAAGGGTCATGGAGGTGATAGTGGTAATGGAACCAAAGACAGGCATGTGATGATGGTAAAAGGAGAAAGTAGGAACAGGTCTCATGACTCAACACACAGAATGATTCCCACCACATGATATCGCTTCATCCAGCATTCTTTTCTTTATGAATGGTGATTTCTAATATTGAAGCACAAAAGAAAAAAGGAAGAAGGAGGAAAGTTCAACAAATACAGTAACATAGAAATTAGGTAAAGGAGAGAGTGTAAATAAAAACAGGGGAAAGATTGAAAAGAATATGATTTAGGAAGCTGCAGGGAAAGGGATGATTTTGAACCATGTCCCTACCTGAGAAATGAAAGAGAAAGGTCAAATGTAGAACAAGGGATAGTGAGGAGTCCAGGATTACATTACAATTACAAATCTGAGGGACTAGAAGAATGGTGGTGTCATTGACAGAAATAGTAAAGTTTAGAAGAAGGCTAGGTTTTGGAGGAAAGATAACAAGATCTATTTTGTATGTGTTGATTCTGAGATGTCTCCAGAACATCTAGTCTGAAATGTCCAATAGGGAGTAGGTGATGCAGAATTGAAGATTAAGAAAGATACTGAGGTTGTGTATATATGACTATGAATCTTCTTCATAAGGATAATAATTGAGCCCATGGGAGCTAGTGAAGTCACTTGGAGAGGGTATAGAGGGAGAATAGGGACTAGGATAGATCTTTAGGGAATAATAGCCATTATAGAGCATTATATGGATGATGATCTAGTCAAGGAGACTGAGAAGAAATGGCTAGACAGGTAGTACCAGAACACAGTAGTACTATGAAAACCAAGAGTAGAGAAAATATAGAGGAAAAGATTGTCAAACGCAGCAGAGAGTGATCAGGAAGTACGATAAATGGGAAAAAAAAACTGCTAAATTTAGCAATTAAGATCAATTTGGGAATATGTTTTGCATGACCTCACATGTTATCATCAAAATCAAATTACTTGCCTTCTTCAAGAGAGGGGAAGGATGGGAGGAAGGGAGAGAATTTGGAACTCAAAATTTCAAAAAATTATCACTAATTTTTTCATGTAATTAGGAAATACTTAATGAAATAAGTCACCATTACTCCATTGCATTAGAGTGGTTTAGTGGAAAGACAATCTAAATTCAGATATAAAGAACTTGGTTCAAACCATGACTGTCACTTGGGGGTATATTTTTCCACCTCTAGCTTCAGTTTTCTTATTTGTAAAATGAGGTTAGACTTCATCTCTATTTCCTTCTAATACTCATTCCCATGGAAGGGAGAGGATATACTGGAAACTTAAGAAAAAAAAAAGTTTTAGTTGAAAGATGAAGTCAGGGAATTGAGGAGTGTGTAAGAAGAGAAGAAAGGGAAGCAACAAGTGTAGATTACTTTTTTTAAGGAGCTTGTCCAAGAAAGAAAAAAGAGCTACAGGTTCCTATCTTTATTTCTAGACAAATTGAACAAGAAGAAATACAAAAACAACTGAATGAATTGTTGTAGAAATTAAATCTGAAAGGCTTATGGCATCTTCTGAATGGGAGCATCAAAACATGTATGTACTTCTTAATAAAATATGGTACATCTACAAAAATTGATTTTGTACTAAGGAATAGAGAAATTATTAATGAATGCTAAAAAGCAGAAATATTGAAACACACTTTGTAGACCACAACCAAGAAGACCTAGGTTCAAATCTGACTTCTGACACATGCTGACAATGTGACCCAGAGCAAATCATTTAATCTGTCAGAGCTCTAGGCAGTTCTCTAAAACTAAATATTGCAAAGAATATGCTGAGCTGCAATGGTGGAAGATATTTCATCAAGGAGGAGTTTTGAATACCAGTGAAATCACAGGACCAGTGCCTATCCCTAATGTAATAAAAAGTAATTAATATAGGGAACATAAGTAAAAGAAAAAGAAATAGCATATTAAACAGTGAGTGAAAGAAAGATCACAGGAACAAATAATAAAGTGAAAGAGAAAAAAATGAGTCAATATGCCCAAAGTATGTGATATAGCTACAGCAGTCCTTAGAGGAAAATTTACATTTCTAAAACATATTAACAAAATAAAAAATACAGGATTAATAAATGAAGTATGTGATTTTAAAATAAGGAAATTTAAAAAATAAACTCAAAATAAGTACAAAAGAGAATTGTTGGCAATTTGAGTATTAGATAAAATGAAAACAATAGAAAATTTAAACAAAACTATCCAATCTGGTTCTTTAAAAAGACTAACAAAATCTATAAATCTAATTCACCTAATTTAATAAAAAGAGAGTAGTATCAAATTACCAAAATAGGAAGAATGAACAAGCTAAGATCACAACATATAAGAAATGAAAGAATTATTAGGATCTACCTATACAGACATGTGCTAGTTAAATTTAAAAAAATTAATGGATTATTCCCTTTACAAAAATATAAAACACCCAAATTAACAGAGATCTTAAATAACCTGATGTCAGAAAATTAAATTGAAGAAGCCATACAGAAGTTACTAAAGACAGGGAGGGAAGAGAACCCTGGTCAAATTAAATTTAGAGGTGATTTTTTTTCACACAGTTAAAAAATAATACCTAAACCAACACAAATTCTTTTCAAAATATAGAAAACACAACTGAACTCCTATGTGACCCATATGGTTCTAACAACTAAATCAGGAAAGGATAAAACAAAAGATAAAGAAAAAACTATACATCATATCATTAGTGAATATAATAAATGGAACAGTAAGTTAATATCATAAAGATAACAAGAATTATTCTCTCTGACCAAGTTGAATTCATGCTACAGATGCAAGAATGTTTCAACATTAGGAAAACAATTAAAAGAATCATATTCAAAGCAAAAATGACTTGAAATCACATTATTACATCCAGAGATACAGAAAAAGCCTTAGCTATAGTATAATATTCATTTATTCCCCCAAACCCTACAAAGTACTGGCATAAGATTTTTTTTGAGATGGTTAAAAAGTATATGTCTCAAGGCAAAAGGACACATTATTTAAAGTGTCAAAACAGTAAGAGCTTTTCCAATCAACACAAGTGAAGCAAGATTACTCCTCCCCCCTATTATTTTTCATAGTTCTAAAATTATTAACCATAAATGTAAGAGAGAGAAATAGTGGTATAGATATCAGCAAAGAGGAGTCAAAATTATTCTAATGACAGACAATATGATGGTTTTCTTAGAAAACTTTAGAGAATCAGCAAAGAAGCTGAGATCATAGTTTCAGTAAAAAAAAAAAAAGCAGATTGTAAATCAAATATAGGGCTGTTGGGGTCAGCAACATTCTTGATGTGGGTATGAACTGGTCTGTTAAGTAACTTCAACCAGTCATCAATTAGTTTACAGATCTAGCAGACTAAATCAGAGGGGAAACAACAACAGGATTGCATGTACATCAAATAATCTGTTCACCAGTTTTTTTCAGGAATGCTTCAAATGATGTGTTTAAAACCCTCTTTTTTCAGTGATTAGGCTTAGTTTTGTGTTGTTTTTCTGCAAATGTTTTGGACAACTTTCTTGTATTGTTGTTAACAGTTTGGTATTTTATTATTATTATTATTTGTCACGTTCTCCTGAGAGAGCTATGGTACTCAAATTATCTAAGGTTTTTTTTTTTATTTGTCATGTTCTTCTGAGAGAGCTCTGATACTTAAATTATCTCAGTTTTTTTCTGTCATGTTCTCCTGAGAGAGTTATGATATTTAATTTATCTCAGCATAGCCTTTCTTCATGATCCATTACTCAGGCTTGTAATAGAATTCATGTGTTCTTTTAACTTTGTTTCTTTTTTTTTTTTTGGCTTCTGCAAAATTTTCCTCCACTGTTGTATTTTTTGATGCAATTCTGTTATTTTCTCTGTCGTGGAGCTATTACTTCTTTGGAGAGATTCTTCACAGGTATTCAATTTTTTATACTCTATGCTTTTTAAATTTTTATGCATAACTCTGATTTCTAAGCTAATTTTGTTCCTAATTTCTCCTTTTAAAAGTCACATTTATCTTTTAAACCATTCTAGAGGCTTAGTTGTTATTTGTTTTTGCAGTTGTTCCATGATCTCTGGGCAGTCAGCAGAATTCTCTTTTTGATTAGAGAGTTTGGATTCATTTTTCATCAGAAAATAATAATTCTTTATAGTATTCTGGCTTCTCCAAGTTTTTGCGCATTCTTTTCTCTTTATGAGCCTTTCTGCTTGTTTATCTGTGAGAGACATTTTTTTATTTAGACTTTCTCCCTTGGTCTTTTGATCTTTCAGTCTTTCTACTATACTTTCAGTCATTTATCTCTGGATTCCTTCTTTACTCTTTGCCTCTCATCTTCCTTTGCTATACAGACTTTCCCCTTTCAGTGTTTCATGTTCTCAGATTCCTAGAGTTGGTTTGACATCAATTCAATAAATAAAAGTGCCTACTCTAGGCAATATATTGCTGAATCCACTCACAAAATCATTCATTTGCTTTTGAAAATTTGTTGGGAGGGATTTTCCCCCTGACTATCTGAACATTAAAAAAGAACATTCCCTGTCTTCCTTCCCCCCCCAAAAAATGTTTTGATCCATATATTTGAATTGATGGCCCCATGTAGATTTATTCATAATGAGAGCTATGAGCTCTACCTACACAATGCCAAAAGCAGCTGGAAGGTCTAAACCAAATTTCTATCTCTCAAATGTTTTATCTAATGATTCCAACTATCTGAAATTTGGACTGTATTGCATAAAGTGAACAGCTGTTTGGAATCTATAGACACAATCATGAAAGGTTAGTTGCAAACCATAGGAACCATCAGATTTGGAGTTTGAATTAAAAAAAATGAAAAATGACTGCATGCTGTCAACAAATGGAGCTACATGAAATTGGAACTGATCAGCGTCAATTAAATTCACTCAGTACACTTAGGATGTCAACAATCTTAATTCAGGGTTCTGCACAGATCACTATGCAGTGATCTATGCCTAGTGTAGCATGCCCAGAAGTGGTATATTTCAGATGTGGTAGTAAAGTCACAAAATATTGACACAAAAGTCAATTCAGAAAGCGACCAGATTTACATAAATTCTTGTCATGACTAAACTTTCAAGAATGTAACTAATGTATAAAGTAAGGTATTACTGTATATGGACAACTAAGATAGGCACTGTCTAAGACAATGGCATTCAGTTCCATGCAATACATACTGATTACATGTGGTAGTCGGTTTCTAGAGCAGAACTCAATCAATCTCCCCCCAGAGCCTCAAAATTGAAAGAGACATCAGCAACCATTTAGGGCACCCCCTACACACAAATAACTCCCTCTCTAATCTACTCAATGACTTTTCCTTAGACACCTTTGATGAGGGGCAGCCTACTACCTCTGGAAGCAAGGAACTCCATCTTGGGAGAGCTCTGTTAGGATGCTTTTCTTTATATGAAGTCTACACTTGTCTCTTTGAACTTTCAACTCATGCTTATTAATTTTGCTCTCTGGAGCCAAACAGAACAATTTGAATTCTTCTTTCCAGTGGAAACCCTTTCAGTACTTAAAGAAACCCATCATACTCCCCTCCTCCACAAAAAAAACAAAAACAAAAACAAAATCCTTCTCTTCTCCATTCTCAATATACCCATTTTCTTTAGCTGATCCAATTATGGCACAAACTCAAGACCTTTCATCATCTCAATTGCCCTCCTCTGGATGTTGCACTAATTTTGTTAACATTCTTCCTAAATGTAGTACCCAGAATTGAAAACAATAATCCAGACATAGTCTGATCGAGGCAGAGGACAGTAGGACCATCACGTCTTTATTGACCTTAAAGCTATGTCCAAGACTACATTAGCTTCTCTTGAATACAACATCACACTGCTGGCTCATATTGAGCTGGTAGTTCAGTAGTTCAATAAGAGCCTTAAGTTCTTTTCCGATGAACTTATGATTAATGCCAAACCATCTCTCTCTTGAACTGTGGCTTCATTCCCTGGCACCATCATCTCCCAAGCTAAAAATCTTGTACTCATTCTTGGCTGCTTTTTGCTTCCATATGCTGTCAGTTACCAAGTCCTATAATTTTTTTCTTCAAGAAAATCAATTCAGCAAACATTGATTAAGAGCCTACTGTAAAATCTCCTGCTTGGCATTTTAAGTCTTTCACAACATAGGTCTTCCTACCTTTCCATTCTTCTTACACTTGACTCCCCTTGACATTTTCTACAATCTTGAGACATCGGGTTTCTTGCTCTTCCTTGCACAGAACGCTGCAACTCCTGACTCCATATGTTTTTGTGACCCACTATGCTTCCCCCACCTCTGCCTCTTGGTTTCAATGGTTTCCATTAATGCTAAGTTCAAACACTACCTTGTGCAAGAGGTTTCCTGTTTCCCTGAGTTCATTTCCTCCTAACTTACCTTTCATTTATACCATACCTATTTTGTATGTATAGTTCTTTGCATGTTGTCTCTCCTAGTAGAATGTGATTTCATTGAGGGAAGAGACCATGTTTTTTCCCTCTTTGTATCCTCAGTCCTTAATACAGTGCCTGACTTGCAATAAGAACTAAATAAATACTTGTTGATTCATAATGTCTCTTTTTGATGCAAGTATTCATGATATACTTACCTACATAGTAAGAGCTTAGTAAATATTTGATGATGGATATATAGATTTAAGCCTTCTGTACAAGCTACAATATATTTGTTTCTCTTATTTTGTACCCCTGAACTGTTTTTTCAAGGATTTTCATCTCCCCCTATCCTCCCCTTTGTAATTACATCAATATATTTTATATGTATACATACCTATTCTATCATACGCACAGTCTATGATGATTTAATTTCGAGAGTCTTATCAAGTTAACAATAGAATGTCCATCTATTCTCTGCAACAGGAATTGTCACATAAGATGCAATTACCTTGAAGGGGGTCTTTCTGTACACGCTTATAGAAAGCACAGCACTATAAAATGATTAAGCATTCAAAATGATGATGTTTCTTGTCTTCAGATGCACAATAAAAACACCTCAGCCGACTCTTTCATTTGCCTCATCAAGGATAACCTGTGAACCATCCCTCCATTTAGCTGCAACTCCTTTTTGTCATCTGGTTTCATTTATAGTGAGAAGATCAAGATGAATATGATATAATTCCTGCACTCATTGCACACTAGTCAAAGATGCCACATTGAGAGCACTGAGAGCTAAGTAATTGTTTATAGATGGTCTTAACATCCTCTGACCCTGCCCCCACCATTACGACAGAAATAAAAGGGGCACATAAGAATGAAAGCCATTTTGTATTCGTCATTGTTTTAAGGGCTGCCATGGCCAAATCATTCATTATCCAAGTAGTTACCCTACTGGTGGCTGAACCTCTCCATACTTATCGAGGCTGGGCTAGTGAAACAAATTCTTTTCCCAGGTCTGAACTCACTAGCATAATAGAACTGCCAAAGTTTATGTTCATCTAGTGTAGGCTCTGAGAACTCAGGGTCACCTTTACTCCAAAGAAGGAGTATTTTACTGGTACCAAGAAAAGTCATCCTTAGTTTTCCAAATGCAATACTGCCTGCTTTCATTTTTTTTTATTCGATTCTGGATCCAGATCATTATCTAATGTGTATGTATACATACATACATACATACATACATACATACATATACACATGCACACACACACACACACACACACACACACACATATATATATATATATATATATATATATATAAACTACACAGATGATTTAGTTCCACCCATTCAACCATTCTCTGTATCTAACTACATATTATAGTTGTGGAAATAACATTGCATTGATGGCATCAAGCCTCAGGACATTGCATGTGATTCACAAGCTACCACCTGCTTACAGGCCCTCATCACCTCATACATGGACTAGTGCCAATAGCCTTCTGGTTAGTCTCTGCCTCTTCACTCTATCTTCTACTCAGCTGCCAAAAGGGCAGGTTTGACGATGTGACCCTCTTCCCTCCCTCCCTCCTTCCATCCATCCATCCATCCGTCCTTCCATAAACTCCATTGGCTCCCTATTACCTTTAGAACAAAATATAAAAGTATCTTTTAGGTATTTAAAACCTTTCACAAGCTGGTCCTTTCTTACTTTTTTAGTCATATTCCACTTTCCTGCCCTCCATGTACTCTGAGATGCAGCAAAACTGGTCTTCTCACTGTTTCTTGTACATAGCATTATCTCCCCTTTCCATACCTTTTCACTGGTTGTCCCCCATGCTTAGAATGCTTTCCTTCCTGGCCTCCATCTCCTGTACTTATCTCAAATCTCAAGTTCTTTAAGAGACCTCCCTCCTGAAGTTACCTCCCATTTACATTGTATATATCTATAATGACCTGGTTTTGGGGGGTTCTTTGGTTTGTTTGTTTTTACAAAATATCTCTCTCATTAGAATGTGAATTTCTTGGGAATGAGGGCCATATTTTTTTTTGCCTTTCCTTGCATCTATAGCACTTGCTAGGGCCTGGCACATAGTAAGTATTTAATAAATGCTTATTGTTTTACTGCTTTTCCTCCTCATTTCATAGCTCTTTCTCAGTTTCCTTAGACATCCATCTTCTGCTTCCATTAAGGTGGACATGGCCCAGGACACTTTCTTAGGCCCTTTCCTTTTACCTTTCCATGCTGTCTGATTTTTGTGATGGCAAATTCGGCCATCTTTGGTTTCCATTCTTACCTGGCCTTTAGTCATTGAATGGCATTACCTCAGACAAACTGAGACCTAGCAAAGATGGTAATTCAGAAAGGCCAAGTCACCACTGCATCCTGAGCCATCACCAGTCATCCTCATTTTGGTCTTGCCACTGGACTGATGACCCTATAGGAAAGAATGAGACTGATGACTTTCATCAGCTCTGCCTCGCTTAAATCCAGTTCACTCAAAAGTCAAGGTATCACCCTTGTGATAACATTCTTTCTTGCTGATCTTATCAGCTCCCACAGGTTAAAGCAGGGGTAAGGAACCTGGGACCTTGAGGCCTCAAGGTCCCAGGTTCCCCATCCCTGGGTCAAAGTATTATCTTTGTACCTATGACTCTCAAATCTATATTTCCAACCTTGACCTCAGTCCTGAGCTTCAGGCCTACATCTTCCTCCTGAATAGTGACAGGATGTTCTATAGATTTTACCAACTTCAATAGGTCCCAAACAGAAGCATTTCCCTATTTCTGCTGAAGATAAGCTGTTCCATTCAGTGAAATTTGTAACCTTAGGGTCATCCAAACCATGATGCTTCCACTGTAGCCATCATATCTAATTCCTCATCACCATAAATTTGAACTTAATTCAGGGAACAACCCTGAGTTCTGATAGGTCAGCTTTTTTCTCACATTGCCTAACCAAGCCTCCATCTCACTTTCCTTGAATGTAAATTCCTTGAGAGCAGGGACATTTTTACCCCCAGTACTAAGTGCAATGACTGGTTCTGATAGCTTAATAAATCCTTCCTCACTTTACCTACTTACCTATCATCTATACACTTACCTATTTACTGATGTATACCACCCCCTGCATTATGAAAAGGACGAAGCAACAAGTTTCACATAGTTAATACACAATTAATTGCTAAGCCTAACTGATTCTAACTTCACAAAATATCTCACTTTTGTCACCTTCTCTCCTTTCACAAGTCACTTCTATAGTTTAGTCCCTTACCTCTCTCACCTTGATTTTTTTTAAGAGCATCCAAATTTGTTTCCAGTCTCTACTCTCTTTCCTCCATTCTCCACATAACTGACAAACTAATCTTCCTAAAGCACATATCTGAAAAACTTTCAGTGGCTCCCCATTGCCTCTAGTATATGTGATGCAAACTCCCCAGGCTGGTATTTAAGGCCCTCTACCATCTGCTTGCTCCCTCCCTTTCCAACTTTGTTTCACATAACAGATGTTGCAGCCAAGCAGGGTGACCACCTGTTCACTGAACTCACAACACTCCATTCTCCGCCTCCAGGCTATCCTCCATACCTGGATGGCATTGCTCTCCACTTCTGCCTCTTACAATCCTAACCTTCTTTCAAGCCTCAGCTCAGGTGTCTCTCTTAATCTTTTTCTCAAGTCCACTTAGCTTTATTTTCAAAATCTGTTTTATTGCTATCTTTTATTTTTACATGCCTAGATTTCTCTCTGTATTCTTTCTCCTCCCTACTCCCAAAGAACCATTACTTATAACAGAAAATTCAAAATTAAAAAGAGGAAAAAGAACAAAAGTACTCAATAAAATTGATCAACACATCAAAAAAAACTCTAACATTATAACACAATGTTTTAGACCCATGGCCCCCACCCAAAGGAGTGCACCTCCTCAAACTCCTCTCTTCCTCCTCAAGTATTATTCTTATTAGTATATGTGACACTGTACTCCTCTTTCTCCCGTAGAATGCAAACCACTTGTGTGAAAGGCTATTGTGTTCCTATGTGAAGTCTCAGCAAAGAGCACAATATTCTGCCCATAATAGGCACTTCATTTTTTTTAACTGATTTGACCTTGGATAAGACACTTTCTCTTTAGACATTCAGTCTTCTCCTGTGTAAAATGAAGAATTACTGCCCTATCTGCCCCATATTTTTGTTACGAGGATGAAAATCTGTATGCGAAAGTAGTTTGGAATCTTAAAGGGAATGGAGGACCCTGGGTGAAGAAATTCCATTCCCTCCACCAATGCAGGTTGGCACCTCCTTTGCAACTTATAGTCAGAGAGTTGTCTAGAGCAGAAGTGTCAAATATGTGGTTCCAAGGGCTGCATGCAGCCCCCAATACTCCCTAGGACAGCTTCAAACAGCTTAAAATACATTTGAGACATAGTTAATAAAATAAATTAAAATATTATAAAACACACATAACATTACAGTTTCAAACTAAGCCAATAAGAGGCCTTTGAGGATTCTTATGTATGACTTAGTAGACCATGTTTCCTATTTGAGTTTGACACCACTGACCTAGAGCACTGGGAGGTTAGGCAATTTGCCCAGGGTCACATAACAGCTAACAGGGATCACAGGTAGAACTTCCTGGCCCCAAGGCTGACTTTCAATCCATTACACCAAGTCGGCTTGTAGAAAAGTAGATTAGACAGGTGAGAGAAGGGGGAGGAGGGAGGAAGAAAGAAAGTGAGAGAGAGAGAGAGACAGAGAGACAGAGAGAGACAGAGACAGAGAGAGAGAGAGAGAGAGAGAGAGAGAGAGAGAGAGAGAGAGAGAGACACCAAACATTTATTAAATGCAAACTATGTGTAAGGCCACTGTGCTAAAGCCTGTGAACACAAATATAAACCAAAAACAAAGATAGCTCAGGTTTACATTCTACCGGGGGAAGAAAGCACATTGTTATATTTGTCCTTTGTTTTCAGTGAAGACCATGCCATCAGAGAAATGATGACATGACTTGCAGTTGACTTTGATTTGAGTGAGGGAGGGTTGTGTAAGGTCATCAGTCTCATTTTCTCCTCCTGGGCCATCTGGATCTAGTGACCAGATATTCATCAGGAGATGGCCCAGGATGCAATGGGAGACCTTTGTCTCTTTAGGCCAAGGCCTATTCAAGTACTCACTTAGGGAGAGGTAATGCCTATTCAGTGAATAATAAGCCTATTAAAGTAGTAGTCAGGGGGTGGAGACTTTAATGAGTCAAAGAAAAAAATAACTAAATCAAGCTGGGAGGGAAACAACAACAGTTACTATTGATAACCACTATTAAGTCAGGAGGGTCCAGAAAACAGTCCTTAAGTGGAGCCTGAGCAGGGAACTAGTGTTTTCCAATCTATGGGCTTCAGAGTGCAGTAGGTTTAAGGTTCTGGGAAAGGAGAAGAGAGGAGAGAAGAGAAGGGAAGGGGAGAGGAGAGGAGGAGAGAGGGGAGAAGAGGGGAGAGGGGGAAAGAAGGGGAGAGGGGAGGAGGGGGAAGTGAGAAGGGGGGGAAGGGATTTGAATCTCATTTATGTAGCGATACAATGTTCCAGACCTTTCTGTAATCAACACAATTGCATATTCAAACAGGAATATCTAGACAAACTCTTTATCCCTTTAGTGAATTACTATTTTATTTAGACTTTGCTATCTTCCATGAAGGTAGTAAATACCTTTAGAGACTACATATACCTTTGATTTATATGTCACTTGATCCCAATAATAAGATGATTATCAAAGTCATTTCATCTGTCAAATGAGCTAGAATGAACTTAACATAAATGGGAGATAATCCATTTTGGAGGAAAGTCTTTAAAGCAGCATCTTACTCCAAAGAACTCATTTTTTTATAGTCAACAAACAATGAGAACAACGGGATCTTATGTTCTCTGCACCTTTCAGTCAACTGTGTGACTTTAAAAATGTGGTCTATTATAGAAGAAGGTTCATCAAAGAAAGTCTTCTGCCTCCACTGCTTCTCATTGTTTTGTGAGGCATTACTGTTCATTTATCTTTTAATACCATTCTCTGTAAGATTTCTTAGAAGAGTTTATAGTATTTTTTTGGTCTCATTAGTATCATGGTTGTTTTATATCTATTAAACTGCCATAGGAAATGGTGATTGTCTGTGTGGACATCTGTTGCTTTATTAATTTCCTATTTTCCAATGTCAATACCTTGCTTAAATAGGTCATGTTGGAGCTATATTAATTGTACACTGTGACTTTTTATTTTCATCCTTCTCATTGTGAGTAGATTTTGAATTATGTTCTAACACTGACTTCACATGGACAGATGATTTAGAAATATCTCTCATATTGATCATTTCCTGTCTAAGTTATAGTCAATTTCTTTTTTCTTTTTCATATTTGTAAATGCTTACTGTGTCTACCATAGTCCATTCTTTTCTTGAGGAAATGATTCCTTACATATCAGTGTAAAACTTCTGTATAATCTATGAGCCATTGGCACTTTTCCTTTCCTGAGTCAGATTTGCCACTTTTTTCACCACTGTTTCCTTTGCCCACCAGTGAAGTAATTGAGAATTAAGATGTATTTTGATTTAATTTGGAGAAACTTATTAAATTCTTAAGAGAATTTGCCTATGTTAGGATTATAGATTTAGTGTCCAAAAGGATGTCAGAGACCATTGAGTCCAACATTCTTATCCTAAGAGATACGTGTTTGCATGTGAACTAAGTGAATTATTAGTAGCAGTAAGAATAATTATTTGAGGAATTCGAATCAGCTCAAACTACTTTTTGGACAGCTTTTTTTTTGAATGAATGAAAAACCATTTATTAGGCACTTACTATGTGCTCAGGCAAATGCTAGGAGTACAACTAGAAATGTAGGATTCCCTGCTCTCAAGGAATTTTGGACAACTTTAATAAATAGTTTTTCCTTACATTGAGCCGAAACCTGCCTCTCATTACTTTTACTGTTGAGAACAGCTACTCTATCCTCCACGTTGAAAACCTTTAATTGGCCCTCAGGCTTCTGGGAAAACATAAACACCCTCTGACATGACCTCATATGAATTTGCTTCCTTGCAACTTGCTCATATCCAGAAACAAGGTCTCCAAATCTAGTTACTAGTAAGTTATGGATAGCTGGATTCTGGGTAAATAACTTTCAGCTGTGATTGACCCAAGCTGGTTTATTCAGAAAGAAAATGAAGCTTGTGTCAAAGGAAGTTATACATATACTCCTCATTCAATAATAGACATTTGGTCTTATTTATTCATGAACAGAAAGCTGTTTGGGCAAAGACACTGCACACTGAGAGTCTTAAGAGAAGCTCTCCCATGCCACCTTACACACTCCTCAAAGCTTTCTCAGTACAAGAATGAAATCAGGAGAATGATAAACACAACCATATTTGGAGTCAAAGTTTTAGAAAGTTGTATAAATTTATGAAAAGGCAAAGTGAGAATTATCCTAGCCATTTCATTTTCTCTCTCTGCTAATCCCTCTGGTGAAGAGGTGCAAATTCCTCATGTCATCTTTTTTGATGAGGCAGTAGGTACCTTCCTACCAAGCAGCCCCACCTGGGGAATGTGCCTTTGCCTCCTCCATTCCTGAGCTCCCATTAACCAGGAAAGTTCACAGCTCCCTCTCACTATGCCTGCCCTCCCATTCTTAGCCTACCCCTATCAATATCACTAAAAGACAACTCAAAGCATTTATGTAAATATCTTCTCCCCAGCCACCATCTTGAAATGGAATTCTTTGGAATCCAAATCCATTCCCCTGCCCACTTCCTAACATATGTCTTTAAATTCACTTATCTGAGAATCCCATGAGTAAGCATGCTGTTTGGCAGATAAACTTGTATAAGAGGATTAGAAAATCCTCACATTTTGTCTCAGAGCACTTAAAAGTGACAGGAAGTTTTACCTCAAAGTTTCAAAGAAAGTAATGTTTTCCTCCTTCCACCATCCCACATCTCTGACTTGGATAAGTTTATTTTCTTTTTATTATTTTAACCTTTCTTACTTTGTTAAGAAATGTATTCTTTATTCTAATACAAAAAGCAAGGAAAAGAGATCCTCCCCCGTTGAATAGGGAATTTCCACAACCTCCACCAACTGAAAAACGGATTGTAGGGTGTCTAGTTGGGGAATAACGACAATGGTCAAAGAGAAGAAAATAGTGATCTAGACAATAACAAGGGATCAGTGTAGTAAAACAAACAAGGAAACAAAAAAATAATTCCAATACTCAAACTAATTGATTTAGCATGGTGTAAACTAAACAAGGATAGCTATGTGGCACAGTGGATAGAGTACCCAGCAGTGAGTCAGGAAGATATCTTCATGAGTTCAAATCCAGCCTCAGACATTTACTAGCTGTGTGACCCTGAGCAGGTCACCCAACCCCAATTGCCTGAGTTCCTCATATGTAAAATGAGCTTTTCTTAATGGCAATCCACTCCAATATCTTTGCAAAGAAAACACCAAATGGGTCAAAAAAAAATTGGACAAGACTGAAAATGACTGAGCAACAGTAACACCAAACTAAACATGTGGACAAAAGGGTGAACTGCTTATTTCACCATTCAGTGATTTGGGAAAATGTTGCTATGGGCACATGCTATGGGCAACAAAAGGAAAACACTTTTCAGAAAGCAAGAAAAGTTTCAGAAGGAGATTTTATAACATCATAAAGAGAAATGGCCTCTTTGAGAATCAAGCTGTTTTGCTGAAACTCTTCATCCACAACCATTACTGTTACAGAGACCCATGATATCATTAGTGTGTATGCAACTTCCACCAATCTGATCCCAACCATGCCCAGTTAACAATAAGAATGAACAAATAATCCATACCTTTAAAATACAACCCACTAGTGATAGGCCCCCTCCAATTTTAGCTAAACTGGTCTACAAAAAATAGGCAGAATTTATTGCTGCCCCATTCTCAAAACTTGGTAGAAATTGTCACACATTATTCTTCAGTACCATAGGCTTTTAGAGACTAGTTTCTCCACCATGCTATGATGAGACAAGGATAGAAGCAGACATCTACAATTAATAAGGAAAATCAGTAAACAACTTTTTGTATAGGAACATTGATATCACATAGAAATAATCAGAAGCAGCTGAAAACTCTGACACATTAAGGAGTACATTTCCCTCTAGTCAGCTCAAATTCTTCTCCAACTGCATACTGGGAGAAAAATTCAAAGAAAGCTAGGATACAATTCATATTAACTGATACTTTTTTTCATATACACATTTCCTTTTCCCACCCTTTTTTTATTAAAATTTTCTCTTTTTAAATTGAGAACTTGACAAATATCAACAAATGTGAACATTTCCATGTGCAAAGAATGAAAAGAAGCTGATGTGTAAAACCATGAATCTATTATGTACAGCTTGTTTTCCAAGCATATTTAAATTTTACATATTTAGCAACACTGTCTTCTGTGTCTGTGTCCACTTCTAAATTTCCTTCCGCTCTCTTCTATGTGTTTTTTTTTGAATGTTTCATTGATGCTCCTTTCTTTATTTTTAGACACCATTCATTTTCAAAGGAAGCAAGATAGAAATCAAGAAACAATGAAACAGACTTCTGGGAGCCAAGATGGCAGAAAATAAGCAGAGAGATACACACAGAGTAAACGTAACTGGCTAGAGTTAAATCTACCATGCTTCAGCTGAAGTAAAAAAAAAATCAGGAGCAAAAATCATGATCTCAGACAAAACAAAAGGAAAATAGACCTAAATGAAAGAAATAAGGAAGAAAAATACATCTTGTTAAAAGGCATCATGGACAATGAAGTAATATAAATATGAAATATATATGCACCAAGTGGTACAGCATCCCAGTGCTTAAAGGAGAAGTTAAGCGAATTACAGAGTGATGACCAAACAAGAGATAGAGGGTATTACAAAATACAAAACAGGTAATTTTGATTATATTAAAAAGCTTTTGCACAAACAAAACCAATGAATCCAAGTTTAGAAGGAAAGCAGAAAACTGAGAAACAATTTTTACAGCAAGTATCTCTGATAAAGACTTCATTTTTCAAATATACAGAGAACTGAGTTAAATTTAAAACAATTCAAGTCATTCCTCTATTGATAAATGGTCTAAGGATATGAACAGGCAGTTTTCAGATGAAGAAATCAAAGCTATGAAGATATATGAAGAAGTGCTCTAAATAACTTTTACTTAGAGAAATGCAAATCAAAACAACTCTAAGGTACCATCTCATACCTATCAGATTGGCTAATATGACAAAGAAGAAAAATCTTAAATACTGGAGAAGATGTGGGGAAATCAGGACACTGAGGCACTGCTGATGGAGTAGTGAAAGTATTCCAACCATTCTGGAGAGCAATTTGGAACTATACCCAAAGGGCTATCAAATTGTGCATACCCTTTGATTCAGCAATACCACTACTGCGTCTGTATCCCAAAGAGATCATAAAAAAGAGAAAAGGACCTATATGTGAAAAAAATATTTATATCAGCCCTTTTTATGGTGGAAAAATATTGGAAAGTGAGGTGATGCCCATCAATTGCAGAATAACTGAACAAGCTATGGCATATGAATATAATAGAATACTATTGTGCAATAAGAAATGAAAAATAGGCAAATTTCAGAAAAAACTTATTTAAACAGATGCAAAGTGAAATGAGCAGAACCAGAAAAACATTGTACACAGTATCAGCAGCATTGTGTGATGATCAACTATAAGTGATTCAGCTCTTCTCAGCAACTCAATGATCCAAGAAAAGTACAAAGGACTCAGAAAAGAAAAGGTTATCCACGTCCAGATAAAGAAGTGATGGACTCAGAATGCAGATCAAAGCATACTCTTTTTCCACTTACTTTGTTTTGTGAGATTTTTTTCTTTTGATCTGTTTTTCTTTCACAACTGTGACTAATATGGAAACATGTTTTACATGATAGCACATATATAACATATCAAACTGCCTACCATTTTCAGAAGAGGGGAGGGAGAAAAATTTGCAGCTCAAAATCTTTTAAAAATGAATGCTAAGAATCACTTTGACATGAAATTGAGGAAAAATAATAAAATACTATTAAAAAAGAAACAATGAAACAATATCTACTTTGCCAGTAGTAAGCTATATGATCTTTACCAAATTCATTCCCTTCTCTGGATCAGTTTCCTCATGTGTAAAATCAAAAGGTTGATCTCTAAATTTCTTTCTTCCATTAAAACAATATAATCTGACCTATGACGGGGAAAGTGGTGGTATAAATATGTCTGTGCTTTCTCAATGATTTTTCCCAATTTCACTAACTTGTCACAAGGATTATCACATCCTGTCAGTGGTTGATCAAGCATTTCAAGGACCTCAGAGGACAGATATTCCTTAAATGCTAAAAGACCATTTACAATAATCCAATACATAGCAGGCAGAATCCAGCAAAAAAAAAAGTATCCATAAGATAGTATATAGGTCATGATCTAAATTTCTTTCTACCCTCTCTGAATGCCAGAAGAAATATTACTAGAAATCAGGGGCAAACATTGCAGAAATGCTGATTTCAGCTCCACATAGGGAAAACCTAACAATTAAGTTGAAATATTTGAAAGGCAGTCACCTGGAAGATTCAACAGATTTGTTCTGACTGATCAAAGAGGGTAGAACTATAAACAATGAACAGAAGCAATAAAGTGAGAGATTGAGGCTTGATAGTTGGAAAACTTCTTAATAATCAGAGCTATCCCAAAGAGCAATCATTTGCCTCAGAAGGCAAGGACTTCTCCCTCATTGAAAATGTTCAAATAAAAGATGGATGAAAACTTATGGGGAATGTTGTGGAAAGAAGCCTTGGTCAGCCCCATTCTGTTCTGAGAGTCTATGGGGAAGGTTGACTTTTCCTTCCCTAATAGATAAGTGGTCAAAGAATGTGAGCAGTTTTCAAAAGAAGAAATTGAAAACATCAACAACCATTTTCAAAGTACTCCAAATTGCTAATTAGAAATGCAAATTCAGACAACCCTAGGTATTGTATCCATCAAATCAAAAAAACTGACAGATATTATAAAAATGGGCATAACATTTAGTGCCATACCAATTAAACTATCGGATAATTATTTTCTAGAGCTGGATAAAATAATATCAAAATTCATTTGGAAAAACAAAAGGTCCAGAATATCAAAGGGACTAAAGAAAAGAAATGCTTGGGAAGGTGGCCTAGCGCTACCAGACCTCAAATTGTATTATAAAGCAGCAATTATCAAAACCACTTGGTATTGGCTAAGAAACAGAGGGGTAGACAAATGGAATAGACTTGGCACTCAAGACACAGTAGGCAAGGAATATAGCAACCTCCTGTTTGATAAACCCAAAGATCCCAGCTTCTGGGATAAGAACTCACTATTTGACAAAAATTGCTGGGAAAACTGGTTAACTGTATGGCGGAAATTAGGCATAGACCCATGCCTGACACCGTACACAAAAATAAAGTCCAAATGGGTGCATGATTTAGGTATAAAGATTGATACCATGAATAAACTGGAGAAGCTAGGAATAGTGTATTTATCAGATTTATGGAGAGGGGAAGAATTTTTTTCTAAAGAAATGATAGAAAGCATTATGAAATGCAAGATAGATAATTTTGATTACTTTAAACTGAAAAGTTTTTGCACAACCAAACCCAATGCAACCAAAATTTGGAGGGATGTAGTAAATTGGGAAAATATTTTATGGCTAAGCTCAGGGATAAAGGCCTCATTTCTAGAATATACAGAGAACTGACTCAAATATATAACCATACAAGTCATTCCCCAATTGATAAATGGTCAAAGGATATGAACAGGCAATTTTCAGGGGAAGAAAGCAAAGATATCTATAATCATATGAAAAAGTGCTCTAAATCACTATTGATTACAGAGATGCAAATCAAAACAACTCTGAGGTACCACATCACACCTATAAGATTGGCAAACATGACAGAACAAGAAAATGATAAATGCTGGAGAGGATGTGGGAGAGTTGGAACACTAATTCATTGTTGGTGGAGCTGTGAGATCATTCAAGCATTCTGGAGAACGGTTTGGAACTATGCCCAAAGGGCTACAAAAATGTGCATACCCCTTGACCCAGCAATATCGCTACTAGGACTGTATCCCCAAGAGATCATAAAAATGGGAAAGGGTCCCACATGTACAAAAATATTTATAGCAACACTCTTTGTGGTAGCCAAGAACTGGAAGTCAAGGGGATGCTCATCAATTGAGGAATGGCTGAATAAATTATGGTATATGAATGTAATGGAGTACTACTGCACCATAAGAAATGATGAACAAGAAGACTTCAGGGAAGCCTGGAAGGACTTATATGATCTGATGCTGAGCAAAAGGAGCAGAGCCAGGAGAACTTTGTGCACAGCAACGACCGCAGTGTGTGAGAGTTTTTTCTGGTAGACTTAGAACTTTGTAATAACACAAGAACTTACTGAAAAAAAAAAACCCAATGTCGGTCTTCTAAGGCAAAATGCCTTCCATACTCAGAGAAAGAAACATGGAAGTCATTTGCAGAATGTAGCAGATCATGTTTGTGTGTGGGTGGGTTTTAGTGTATTATGTTTTGATTTGTTATATGATTTCTTCCATTTATTTTAGTGCAACTACATAGCATGACTATAGTGAAAATGTGCTGAATAGGAAAGTATATGTAGAACCTATACAGAATTGTATGCTGTCATGGGGAGGGAGTGGGGTAGTGGGGGGAAGGTGTGTGGGAGGAGAAAATCTTAATTTTAAGGAAGTGATTGTAGAACATTAAAAAAATAAATAAATAAAAATGGGCATAACATTAGAGGAGCTGTGGCAAAACTTTGTCCTCATCCTTCTTGACATCTCTACGGTGTTTGACGCTGTAATCTGTGTTTTCTACCCTGGACTTTCATGACATTGCTCTCTTCTGGTTCTCCTCCTACTTGGCTGGTTGCTCAGTCTCTCTTGTTTGACTATCACCATGTCATGTTACCTATGTGTGGATTTGGCTCAGGAGTCTATAATGGGCCTACTTCTCTATGTTCCCTCTCTTGGTGACTTGTCAGTATCCGAGGGTTCAAATATTATCTCTAAGCAGTTAGCTTCAGTCATGTAACACAAATTGCTTATTTGACGTTTACAAATTAATATCCTATAGGTAAGCACCTCAAATTTAACAATATAACATTTGATACTGCCACAAGGAAAGAACTTTTCTCAGAGCAAGAGAAGTTTCTGTAGGAAATTTTATAAAAGAATAAAATGGCTTCCTTAAGAAATGAGGTCTTTTGCTATAATTTTATGGACCCATCAATGCTTCAAAGATTCATGATGTTATCAGTATGAATTCTACTTTGACCAATCAGACCCCAACCCTCACAGTTAATAGTAGCTGTGGACACGTTGAGTCCACAATGAATGAGACCTAAATATAGAAAAAAGTCTCATCATAAAAAGCTGAAGAAAATTGAAAGGGGGTGTCTTTAAGAAGCATAATGAGGAAGAGCATTCTTAATTAACCAGTGGATAGAGGAGCTCACAAAAGATAAAACCATACAATTTCACTTACATGAAATTGAAAAAGTCAAATAAACAGAAAATAATTACACAAAAAGTTTTATTGTTTATTAAAGATCTTTATTTATTATTATATTATTATTTCTTAAAGACCTTCTTCACTCAAAACTAGGGATACAACTACAGACAATGGAACAATCTCAGGTTAAAAATTACTATAAGGGGGCAGAGCCAAGATGGCAGAGTAGAAAGATGTACATACACTAGCTCTTCCCACACAGCCCATAAAATGCCTGTAAAGAAAGACTCTCAACAAATTCTAGAGCAGCAGAAGTGGAGAACAACAGCGTGGAGGAGATTTCCAGCCCAGGGTGATGTGAAAGGCTGATGGGAAACATCTGTCACACAGGATGGGGAGCCAAGCCCAGCCCAACCTTGGCCATGAGGTGCTGCTCTGGGAGGAGGATCCTAGCAGGCCTCAAGGGTGGAGTCCTCAGTTGGAGCAGCACCAGTTTGCAGATCCCTCAAACCACAGGTGCCAAAGGTCAGTGACAGGGCTTTTTCAGCTGACCAAGAAGGGAGAAGGGCCTTCCCATAGCTCCAGTCCCAGTCAGCAGACACAGAGGCCATATCAGGCAGGTGGCAGCAGTAACCACAGTAGCTCCTACAGCAGCCACCAGCCATTGTTGGATTGAAAACCCCTGGGGGCACTGAGCAGCTGATTCTTACCTCAGCCCTGTGTAGAGGCCCTGCAGCAGCTGATCTTTATCTCACACTGAATGGCAGCCCTGCCCCTGCAGCTTATCTGAATCTCAGTCTCCAGTGCTGGCTTGGCAGAACTGGAGGTGAGGTGGTTGAAGAGTAAACTCCGGTAATATTTTGGGCACAAAAATCTCTTCCTGCTCCCAGACCAGTGTATATGCTTGATTGTTCCACCTTGGAGGAACTGAAATCTTACAGATCCCCAGAGTATGTCCTACTCTTGACAAAGGACCCAAAAGACAAGTAACTGGTTGGGAAAATGCCCAAAAAAAAGAAAAAATAAGACAATAGAAGGTTACTTTCTTGGTGAAGCAGTATCTTTTCCCATCCTTTCAGATGAAGAAGAACATTGCTAACCATCAGGGAAAGACATAGAAGTCAAGGCTTCTGTATCCCCAAAATCCAAAATAAATATCCAATGGGCTCAGGCCATGGAAGAGCTCAAAAAGGATTTTGAAAATCAAGTAAGAGAGGTGGAGGAAAAACTGGGAAGAGAAATGAGAGAGATGCAAGAAAATCATGAAAAGCAAGTCAACAACTTGCTAAAGGAGACCCCCCCAAAAAAAAAATGTTGAAGAAAATAACACCTTTAAAATAGGCTAACTCAATTGGCAAAAGAGATTCAAAAAGCCAATGAGGAGAAGAATGCTTTAAAAAGCAGAATTAGCCAAATGGAAAAGGAGGTTCAAAAGCTTACTGAAGAAAATAATTCTTTAAAAATTAGAATGGAACAGTTGGAGGCTAATGACTTTATAAGAAACCAAGAAATCCCAAAACAAAGCCAAAAGAATGAAAAAATGGAAGATAATGTGAAATATCATTGGAAAAACAACTGACCTGGAAAATAGATCCAGGAGAGACAGTTTAAAAATTATGGGACTACCTGAAAACCATGACCAAAAAAAGAGCCTAGATATTATCTTTCATGAAATTATCAAGAAAAATTGCCCTGATAGTCTGCAACCAGGGGGCAGAATAAATATTGAAAGAATTCACTGATCACCTCCTGAAAGAGATCCAAAAAGAGAAACTTCTAGGAACATTGTGGCCAAATTCCAGAGTTCCCAGGTCAAGGAGAAAATATTGCAAGAAGCTAGAAAGAAACAGTTCCAGTATTTTGGAAATACAATCAGGATAACACAAGATCTATCAGCTTCTACATTAAAGGATCAAAGGGCATGGAATACGATATTCCAGAAGTCAAAGGAGCTAGGACTCAAATCAAGAATCACCTGCCCAGCAAAACTGAGTATAATACTTCAGGGGAAAAAATGGTTTTTCAATGAAATAGAGGACTTTCAAGCATTGTTGATGAAAAGACCAGAGCTGAAAAGAAAATTTCACTTTCAAACACAAGAATCAAGAGAAGCATGAAAAGGTAAACAGCAAAGAGAAATCATAAGGGACTTACTAAAGTTGAACTGTTTACATTCCTACATGGAAAGACAATATTTGTAGCTCTTGAAGCTTTTTTCAGTATCTGGGTAGTTGGGATTACATACACACACATACACACACACACAGAGCGCACAGGGTGAGTTGAATAGGATGGGATCATATCTAAAAAAATGGAATTAAGTGGTGAGAGAGGAATATATTTGGGGGAGAAAGGGAGAAATGGAATCGGGCAAATTATCTCTCATAAAAGAGGCAAGTAAAAGACTTTTCAGTAGAGGGAAAAGGGGGGAGGTGAGAGAAAAAAACATGAAGCTTACTCTCATCACATTTGACTAAAGGAAGGAATAAAATGCCAACTCATTTTGATATGATAACCTATCTTACAATACAGGAAAGTGGGGGAGAAGAGGATAAGTAGGGGAGGGGAGGGCAATGGGAGGCAGGAGCAATTAGAAGTGAACACTTTTGGGGAGGGACAAGGTCAAAAGAGAGAATAGAAGAAATGGGGGGCATGATAGGATGGAGGGAAATATAATTAGTCTTACACAACATGACTAATATTGAAGTCATTTGCAAAACTACACAGATATGGCCTATATTGAATTACTTGCCTTCTCAGTGGGGATGGGTGGGGAGGGAGGAAGGAAGAGCAGTTGGAACTCAAAGTTTTAGGAACAACTATTGAGTATTTTTCTTGCATACAACTGGGAAATAAGAAATACAGGTAATTGGGTATAGAAATTTATCTTGCCCTACAGGACAAAAAAGAAGATGGAGATAAGGGAATGGAGGGATGTTAGAAGGGAGGGCTGATTGGTGATAGGAGTAATTAGAGTGCTCTGAGTTTTGGGGTGGGGAGAGGGGAGAGATGGGGAGAAAATTTGGAAACCAAAAATTTTGTGAAAATGAATGTTGAAAATGGAAATAAAAACAAATGAATACTATAGCTTGTGAGTCTCAAAAAATATAAAATATTAGATTAACAAGTTAATCATAAGGTAAAGAGGGAAGGCACTTTCAGTTGAAGGGACTGGGACAAGTTTCTTTTAGAAGTTAGTGCTTGAATTGTGTCTTGAAGGACAAGTAGAATTCTATGAGATAAATGGACATGAGGAGGGAGGGGAAACTGGCAATGCGAAGGCACAAAGATGAGAGATGAAGTGATATGTGTGAGGATGAAAGAGAAGGCTGGAGTGGCTGGATCACAAAGTGTGGGAACTAAACATTCAGCAGGCAACAAGCATATACTTTGTACTTACTATGTACTGGGTGCTATGTTAAGTGCTAGGGACAGAAAGAAAGTTAAAAAAAAGGTAAAAAAAGAAAGTAAAAGAAAAAACCAACAGTAAATGCTCTCAAGGAGGTCACAGTTTACTTAGGGACAAAACATGTAAATACATATGTAGATACAAGATATATAATATGGTAAATTGGAGGTAATTTCAGAGGAAAAGGATTATTTTTAAGAGAGACCAGGAAAGGCTTCTGGTCGAAAGTGAGATTTTAACTGAGAATAAATGGAAAAGTTAGTGGAAAGTTATTTGGATCTGTGCCCCCCAAATCATTAACTTGTGCATACTCTTTCACCATGAGATACCACTATTAGACTCATACCTCAAAAAGACAAAAGGAATAGGGAAAGCAGGCATATGTGCAAAAATGTTTTAAAAAGGCTCTTTTTAGGTAGCAGAAAATTGGAAGATGGTGCACATTAATTGGACAATGGCTGAACAAGTTATAGTATTATGAACATGATTAAAAACAAACTCATGAAGTAAGAATAACAAAGGGGATGGTTTCAGAGAAACACAGAAGACTTCATGAATTAATACAGGTTGAAGTGAGCAGAATTAAAAGAACAATTTCTAAAATAACAATATTATAAAGACACTTTGAAAACCTCAATGACTCCAATCAACACAATGACTAACCATGATTCCACAGGACTCATGATGAAATATGCTACCTGCCTTCTGAAGGAGAAGGGTACAGATTGACATGTTTGTTTAGACATGACCACTACAGGAATTCATTTTGATTGACTTCCATGCCTAGCAATTAAGAGGGCATCTGTAACTTTGGAAAGAGCAGTTTCAGTTGAGTGATGAGGTCAGGAGCCAGACTGCAAAGGTGTGAGAAATAGGAGGAGAAGAAGTGAAAACAATAAGTATAGACTTTTTCTTCTAGGAGTTTGAGAATTAGAAAAGAGATATAAAATGAAATAGTTGTAGGGTCTAATCAAAGTGGTTTTTTTTAATAAAGGGTGACCTAGGCATGTTTGAAGGCATCAAGGACGAGTAGACAAAGACAGGCTGATGACCAGAGAGAGAAAGGGGGTAATCTAAGAAAATGGGAGGGAGAAATCAAGGACACAGGAAGAGGGGTTGCCTTGGCCTACTCTGTTAGCAGGATGAGGGAGGGGTGTAGAGAGTGCTTGAAAGTACAACTGAAGCTGGAGTAGATAAGCAAGGAAGAACTGTTAAGTAGTGTTGTCTAGGGAAAACTGAATCTCAGTGAGAGTATTATGAGAGAAAGAGTGAAGAGTAAAAGTCTGATCATAATGAAATGTGAAATTCTAGAGGGCATTCTGGAAAGGGTGAGTGAGCTTGTTTAGGATTAATGAGGACTGGGATAGGAGAATAGAAGTTGGGGGTTGGGGAAACTTTGCTCCTACATGGCCTGAGATTCAGCAATACAGAGATAGTGAGAGTAACAGGTGGCAAGACTTTGCTAGCCATATGGTAGTAGTGGGGAGGAGGAGTAAGATGAATTATAAGGCTCACAGCTTCCAAGTTGTATGGTATGTTGTCAGGCCCAAACCAGGGGCACAGGGCCTCAGCCATCCTGTCTATTCCTCCAGTTTTGCTGGGTGGGGTTGCAATCAGGTTCCTCTCCCTTCCTGCCTCCTCGGCCAACGGAAGATACCAGATATAATGGAATATTGCCATTCAGTAGGAAATGATGAATGTGAAGAATTGAGAGAAGCAGAGAGAAGGCTTGAGTGAACCAGTGCATATGGAAAGAACAACAACTAAAGAAACTGAATGCTGTGTGATTATAATAGACAAGCGTGGCCCTGGAGAAGAAACAAGAAAATGTACCTCCCTCTCTTCCTTGGAGAGGTAAGAGATTACAGGCATGAAACATTGCATATACTGTCAGACTTGTTTGATGCATTAGTTTTACTGAACATTTTTTTCCCTTTTTTTTCTCCTTTGCTACAAAGGATGGCTCTCTGGGTAGGGGAGGAATGAGAGATAGATTTGAAAATGAAGATGATATAAAAACAAAAGAGATGAATACCCTTTGAGAACAAGAACAATGAAATTTAACTGAATACTGTGAGATTATAATGACCAAGTTTGCTTCTGGGAAAGAGATGAGTAAATGTACTCCCTCCTTTCATTGTGGAAGGTGGTGGGGGATAGATGATCTGTTCATTGTGCTTTGCTTTTTTTCCTCTTTGTTACAAAGGAAGTTCATGGGGTAGGGAAGGGCACAGAGATATTCAAAAATGATGATGACTTTTTAAAAAGACATCAATAACATTTTTAAAGGGTCATCAGAGAGGTGGCACAGAGAACTTGGAGTCAAGAAAAAGTATGTTCAAATCATGTCTCAGATATTTAACTAGCTGTGTGATCCTGGTCAAGTCATTTAATCTCTGTAGGCCTCAGTTTCCTCCTCTGTAAAATGAGGGGCAAGACCTGACTGCCTTCAAGCTTTAAAGCTATGATCTTATGAAAAAGTGGGACAGAGTCTGCAAGAGTCACCCTGCCAGTGTCTTTATGTCTTCCCTCTATAGGAAGAGTTATCATGTAAGCAGCTCTCATAGACCTGCTTTATTTGTACTTAAAAGATAAAGAGATTTCTGAAATTTAATTTGGAACCCCCAAATGAAAACTTAACCATTTGTTTGTTTCCCTAGGGCAAATGCTGTGCTTTGTTATCCATTATTCCCATCTTCTCTACTCTATCCTGATTTTCTTTGTAACTTGGGATGAAAATAAATGCACTAGTCAGAGTTAGAAACTGAGAGAAGCTTGCTAGCTAAACCAAAGAAGTTCACCTTGTGAATTTGGCCTTATGTTACCAATACACTTTATGAAACTCAGTGAGTCACAATATATACTTTAGGAAAGTGTGAGATACACTGAGAAAATGGCAAACCACACCAATATCTTTGCCAAGAAAACCTCAAATGGGGTCACAAAAAATTGGACATGACTGAGAGGACTAAACAACCACATTCTAGTCTTGACTCCACCACTGATCTTGGGCAAGTCTATTAACCTTTGAGCTTCATTTATTCTCATTTATAAAATGAGGGGCCTGGATAAGATGATCTCGTAACTCCCTTATAGATCTGAAATTCTCCACTCAATGGACCCTTCCTTCTCTCTATTCTTAAACTTAAGCAACTCTGAGGTTTCATCTTATACTCTGAATATTAGCATAGATTACAAAAAAAGAAAAGGAACAGTAAATATGGGAAGAACTATTGGAAGATGGGCACGCATTCATTGTTAGTGGACTTGTCAATCAGCAAAACTTCTGAAGATTCAATCTGAAAAGAAAAGTCACCAAATTGTTCTTACTTTTTGACTTAGCAATCCAACAATTGGGTATATATCCCAAGGAAGTTAAAGACAGAAAGAGCATTTATATACTAAAATATTAATAGCAGCACTCTCTTGTGGTAGCAGGAATCTAGAAACAAGGTGGATTTCCATTGATGGGCAAACAGCTGAATAAACTGTGGTATAAGAATGTAATGGAATAATGCAGTGAGAAATGACGAAATCATGAATCCAGAGAAACATAAGTGATTCATTTGAAAAGATATAGAGTGACATAAGCAAGACCTAAAGAATAATAGAAATAATTATTACAACCATTTCAATGAACAGAACACTAGAAGGAATAAGAGTAATTAAAGGAAAAGACCCCAATAAAGGTCCCAGAAAATAGATTATGAAACATACTGCCCTCTCCTCTCTTCAGAGAGCTGGGGGAGAGTGAGTGCAGAATATTGAATGTATTATCAGACACAGTCACCGTATCAAGTGCTTGTACTTAATTATTTTTCTTTTTACAATTATGAAGGGGAGGAGTGGAGAGATGAGAGTATTTCTAGAAATGACTGTGATGGAGCTCCATAAGGGATCAATGAAACTTAAAATGAAAATGTTCTTCTTTGTTCTAGGGTTCCTTTCAGTGCAGGCATTTTTTGTTTTATATATTTGTTTTTCTGAGGTCACAGAAATTCAGAAATGGAAAATGCCTGAGGAGCCATGGAGATGACCCCACACCTAAGCAAAAATCTACTTCATTATCTTTGGGTCCAGTCATTCAGCCAATTCAAAATCCACTTCAACATATTACAATCTAACTCACATCTTGCTGTCTTTTCTGGGACAGCTAAAGAGACTGTCAAAGGTACCTTCCAGCACTGCCATTCTCTATTCCAAGGGACCTTCCCATGATGACTCTTTCTTTTGTGGTCTGTCCTTTCTGTTACGTTTTCTAATCAAAATACTGAATGGTTCAGTAAGTGTCTTATTTCAAACACATTACTTTTTCATGTTCAGCTAAAACGACAACATCACAAAATGTTCATATGAGTCCCCAGGGAGAAGAAGGATGAAGGAAATAAGCAGAAAAGATTATGTTCATAAGCTTGACCTGATCTCTTGGTGGGAGGGGTGTATGGAGTGAGAATGGGAAGTCTTCGCTCCACAGGAAAGATACAGGCTGGTGCTCTGTCCAAGCCAAGCAGGGACCCTCTGCCTTTCTGGAGTCTCCTCACATAATCTGGGCAGGAGAGCAGAGAGGGCAACAGTGTTGACAGAAACATAAATTAAGCCAGCCACTTTTCCCTGATTTGCATTTCAGTGAAGGTGAACAAAGAACAGTTTGGAATGCATTTGAGAAATTCTACCTTTAATACCTTCTGGCCTATCACATCCAGTTATAGAGGTCAACGTCCATGAGGGACCATGAGGAACAGTCTTCATGTGGGGAAAGAATACCCAAATATAATGGCAATTGGCCATTGTGGTCATGTTTTCCACATTTAATAGTCAGAGAGGATACATGGCCTATCAAATGGTGTCAATTTCCAAGGCTACCAATAATTATTAAAAAAAAAAAAACTATCATGTTCAACAAGGAACAAAGAACAGCAAAATAGGGGATGTGAGTTCTAGTCCTGGGCTCTTATTTTAACAGTAAGCCGCTTTCTCTATCTGGGCCTTCTCCCTTCTCTGTTAAATGAGGAAGAATTTGAACAAGTAAGGCCATGTCAGGTCCCTCCTTTCTGTCTCACCAATAAGTATCACTTTTTTCCATGGTTATAATGAAGCAGAATAGGAAATGGACCTAAATGGGACAATTTGTGGTTTCTCTTGATTTAACGATCTCCAATCAGGCACGATATTTGTCTAGAATCAAAGTGTGATTGGAAAATAATCTCCTTCGTGTGTTAACTGGCCAATTGGTCCCAGCTGCTGCCTGGGGAAAAAACACCTCACTGCTCAGTACTTGGATAAATAGAATTCCATCACCTCATTACCACTTGGGTCCAATAATAGAGCTGCCAATGAGTAGCCAACCATGATGCCTGGGGTTTGCTACCATCTTTCTGTCCTCTCTCAGTCAAGAGTTGCTGCAGAGAAGCAATGTACGTTTGAATGATGAAAGCAAAGCTGTAACTATTACTGATCTTTAGGGTTTTTATTGCAGCAGATCTCAGCTGAGTGCAGGACAACCTTGTGACCATCATCAAGGTCACAGAAACCTCCAGCAACTATCAGGATGCCAATCATTCCAGCAAATTCTACATGGACAACATTTTCACCAAGTTCAATTTGTCCAAAATTCTGAAAATTGGGGGATGGAAAATATAGATATAGATGAGTTTGACTTTGGGAACAGGGGAAAGATAATAGGTATTTCAGAAGACTATTAGTTCATTGGTTAGAAGATATTACTGAAAAGTTCAGCAGGATGAAGTTGAGTGTCATGTGGGTTAATTTTGCTTTATTCCCAGGCCACAAACTGTAACCCTGAGGCACATAACCAGTCATTAAACAATAATTCCATGCTACTGATTCCTAGTGTTCAATCCAAGATCTCAAACCACTTCAGAAGGTGAAGAGCCAAAATCTCAGATCTCAACTACTTCAAGAAGGTCTTGTCATTATGGATCACCTATACAATCAGTGGGGAGGTGCCAAACATCAATATGACATACTGATGCCCATAAGGAGGGAAAGTACCAACACATTCAAATTTCCATAAAGCTTGGCATCCTGAGGGGTAGAGATATAAACATTCACACACGCACCTGTGATAGCAGCACGTAACACCTCAGATGAAGCAACCCACAGATCTTAGACTCCCCTTGCCTCTGTCCAGGAAACTGACACGAAGTTCCAGGAAGGAGATCTTCTTGACTCTAGGAGGGCAGAAGTATGAAAAATGATGGATTTCAGCTCAATGTAAGTGAAAATTTACTAATAATTTAAACTGTCCAAACATAGAATAGGATGCCTTGAGATGTGATGAGTTTTTTTCACTATGTCTTCAATTGGATATTAGATGACAACTTATTGTAGAAACTGATTAGAGATTGGTAATTAGATGCAGCTAGGTGGCACAGTGCCCAGAGTACCAGGCCTAGAGTCAGCAAGACCTGAGCTCAAATCTGGACTCAGACACTTAACAGCTGTGTGACCCTGGGCAAGTCACTTCACTTTGATCACCTCAGTTTTCTCATCTATAAAATGAACTAGAGAAGGGAATGGTAAACCACTCCAGTATCTTTGTCAAGAAAACTCCAAATGGGGTCACAAAGAGTTGGACATGACTCAAATGACTTAACAAAATCAGATGGAGTTTGAATGAGATGAACTCTGTTGTATTTTCCAGCTCTGAGGTATTTTGAGAGTACGGAAGGCTAGTGCATAAGAATTCATAACCGAGAATCCTCAATAGATTTCAGGAGGTCTGTGAATTTGGATGACAAAAAATGATAGTTTTTTTCACTGACTTCTAACTGTAGTTTAATATTCCATATAACATTTTTAAAAATATGATTCTGAGAAGAGATCCATAAGTTTTACCAGACTGCCAAAGGTGTCTACGACAGAAAAAGATTAGATCTAGCAGCTGCCACTATAAAGGAACATAGGGCTTTTAATATAATATTCCAGAAGTCAAAAGAACAGCAGCAGCAGTAGCAACAGCAGAAAGGATTATAACCAAGAATAAGCTTCCCAGAAAAATTAAGTATAATCCTTTTGTTGTCATTGGTAAGTCATTTTTCTAGTTATCTCTTACTCTTTGTGACCCATTTGGGATTTTCTTGGCAAAGATATTAGAGTGGTTTCCCATTTCTCTCTCCATGGAACTGAGGTAAACATGGTTAAGTGACTTGCCCAGGGTCACACAAATAACATGTGTCTAAAGCCATATTGGAACTCAGGAAGATGAATCTTCCTGATTCTAGATCTGGTGCACTATCCACTGTACTACTTAGTTACCCATAAGTATAATCCTATAGAGGGAAAAATGGACATTTTATGAAAAAGAGGATCTTCAAGCATTCCTGATGAAAAGATCATAGCTAAATAGAAAATTTGATGGTGAAGCACAAGATTCAAGAGAAGTATAGAGAGGTAAAGGTCAATGAGAAATCATAAGGAACTTAATATAAAACTGTTTATATTACTATATGGAAAGATAATACACGTAACCTCTTAAAATTTTATTATCATTAGGTCAATTAGGAGTCTATTTAGACAGAGGACATGGGTGTGTCCATTATGTTGAGATGATCTCAAAAGAAGAATGGAAGGGCTACAAAGAGGGATGCACAGAAGGGGGAAGGAAGAGAAAGAATAGGGAAAATTATCTCACATTGTATACAACGCAGAGTTTTTACAATAAAGGGAAAAGTAGGGGGTGAAGAGAAGCATGTAACACTTGAACTTCAATCTCATCTGAACTTGTTCAAGAAAGGAAGAATATATAATCACATGCAGTTAGGTATAGAATTCCATCTTATCCAAAAGCAACTTGGAGGGATGCCCAAAAGTTTACTCAGCTATATAGGAAAGTAGGAGGGGAAGGGACTATGAGAAAGAAGTGGGGTGAAAAAAGGAGGGTAGATTAGGGGAGGCAGAGATGAGAAGCAAAACAAATTTTGGAGGAAGGGACATGATGAAAACAAAAAGAGAAGGATATATAGAAGAGAATAGATTGAGGGAAATACACAATTCAAAACTGTGAATGGCATGAATTCACCCATAAGACTGAAGAGGATAGCAGAATAGAAGCCAGAATCTAACATTATGTTGTTCACAAGAAACACATTGAATACAGAAAGAAAAATGGAGTTCAAGTCATGGGCTAGAGTGAAATCTATTATGTTTCATCTGAAGAAAGACAAGGGAATAGTTTATTTCTTATTTACTAAGCCCAATTTTAAGGCATCTGGATCCAAGAAAAGGTTACGTAAAGACATGTAAGAATTACAATAGTGAGCATTTATTAAGTACCAGTATACTAAATGCAGAGAGAAATACAGTTTAGTACTTTCTTTCATAAAACTGAGAGCTTATCAGAAACTCTAAAAATACACTGCACGCCAATTAGATTAGCAAAGTGGACAGAAAAGGAAAGTGACAAATGTTGGAAAGAGTGCAACAAAACAGACAGACTAACATACTGTTGCTGGAACTATAGTTCAGTCCAGGGGTGGGGAACCTGTGGCCTCAAGGCCACATGGGGACCTCTAGGTCCTCAAATACAGCCCTTTGACTGAATCCAAACTTCACAGAACAAATCCCCTTATTAAAACAATTTGTTCTGTAAAACTTGGTTTCAGTCAAAAGGCCACACCCAAGGACCTAGAAGGCCACATATGCCACGAAGGTCATGGGTTCCCCACCCCTGGTGCAGTCATTCTCAAAAGCAATTTGAAGATATGCTCAAAATCTTACTCAACTATGAATACCTTTTGACCCAGTGATGATATTACCACATCCACCACTACCCACAAAGAGATCAGAGAAAGAGGAAATTGATCCATACGTAGAAAAATTTTATATTTTTACATAGTGGCAAAGAACTGGAAACAAAGAGAGTGCCCATAAGTTGGGGAATGAGTAAACAAATTATCACATATGAATGTAGTGTAATATTATTTTGCTTTGCAAATTGATGAAATTATGGTTTTCAGAGAAACCTAGGAACACTTTATGAAGTGGAATGAGCAGAACCATGCAAACAATTTCCATGATAATCAATAATTTGAAAGACTTAACTCTGCTCAATGCCATGGTCTAACAGCATTCCAATATACCCATGATGAAACAAGCTACTCACTTCCTCACAGAAACATGACAGACTCCAGATGCAGAATAAGACACACATTTCTGGACTGGACAGTGTAGAAATTTGTTTTGCTTGACCATGCATATTTGTTATGAGTTTTTTTTTTCATTTCTTTTCTTAAGGGAGAGGAGGGAGAGAAAATAAATGCCTATTTATTGAAAAAATGAAATAAGTTTTAAGATGGCTAGTCCAACAAGTGATTTGCATAGTTAATTACTTAGTGTTCAGAACCACATAATAAAGAGAAGAATGTTTGCTTTGGGTACACTTGTGACCTTAAAAAGTTACAAATGAGTAACCTTCATTTTCTGGTGATGCCAGATAAAGGGGATGTTACCATATATCTGGAAAACTTATTTCTAGGTTCTTTGCTTAGAGTAAACACTTGGAATTCACTCTCTTGCGGGGTGGTTGTCCTGCTGGTTCAGAGCAAGTATTGGGATTGGTCCAGGTAGTTTCAGATAGTTTTGCTGACAATGCATTTGAAAAATCAATATGTTTAAGCAAAATATTTGCATCTGTCTGTCAGCACTGTAATGTAAGACTCTGGAGAACATTTCTTGTCAATATACATATATTGAAAGCTTTCATTTACATTGTCACATCCCTGCTGTTTGCCCTGAAGAATGGGCATACATTACCACACAAACTGATAATAGGGTGCTTAGCATGTCGCTTAGAGATGCCTGCAGTGGTTGAACAAATTGCAGTATGTGGATATAATGGAATGTCATCGCACCTTCCAATATGATTAATATGGGGGGGGGTTGAAAAAATAACAGACTTGTAAAAAGTGACATAGAGCAAAATTATCAGAACCAGGAGAAAAATAACAAAATCAGGCTTTTTCTTAAGTTTTTCCAGGTGTTCTCATTCATTCTCTCTCTCTCTCTCTCTCTCTCTCTCTCTCTCTCTCTCTCTCTCTCTCTCTCTCTCTCTCTCTCTCTCTCTCTCTCTCTCTCTTCTATTTCCTCTCACTCCCACTCCCTTCCCCTGTTTCCCTCTCTTCTCTTTCCTATCTCTCTCCCTCTCCCTACTCTCTTCTCTCACTCCCACTCCTTCCATCCTCTCTTTCTCTTTCTCCTCTCTCCCTCCCTCTCTCTTTTTGCTCTCCCTCCCTTTCTCTCTCCCTTCTCTTTCCTGTCCTCTCTTTCCTCTCTCTTCTTCTCCCTCACCATCTTTTTCCCTCTCTTCTCTCTTTCCTCTCTACCTCCCGCTTTCTTTCTCCCCCTCTTTCCTCTCTCCATCCCTCTCTTCTCTATTTCCTCTCTCACTATCTCTCCCTCTTCCCTCTCTTTCTCCCTCTCTCTCCTCTCCCCCACTCTCCTACTTTCACTCCTTCCCCACCTTGCCTCTTAATTACATCGTATTATTTCCAGACTGAACCTGTGAATTCATTGGCATAGGTAGCTTCCAGTGAGAAATTTCCTCTACCAAGGCAGGCTGGCATTATACCATGAAAAAAAGTTGCCTGAGTTGCCCAGAATCCCACAGTCACCATATGTCCAAGGTGGGACTCGAATTCAGGTCTTCCTGTCGCAAAGGCTCACTCTCTATTTACTATTATATTCATTTGAGCATACATTGTATTTATTTGTTTGTGTTATATCTCCCCAGTAAAACACAAGCTGTTGGGACATAAGGTTTAGGTATTGTTGCCAAAGTCAGAAAAACAGTGTTTTCAGGTGAAAACTACAATCTAGGGCCGTTGAAAGCTGAGGGTGTTTTTACTTCTGCATCCTCAGGACCACGAACATAGTAGGGACTTTAATAGATGTGTGCTAAATGAATGAATAATCTGGACAGCATAGAATAAAGTACTACCTCCTCTGAAACAGTAAAGCCCAGAATGGTCACTTTATTCAGAATCTGCATCATTCTTTACTATTACTGTTGCTAGCAAAGCATGATCAACAATGCCATTGTTAAATTATTAGCTGCCCTTGATTTATACCTTCTTCCTGTTCCATCCAACTGCAAGAAAATGTGTGAAATAGGGGTCAAACTACATTAAACTATCAAATAAAGTGTGAGACAGAGAATGTCTGAGCTAGGAGGATTCTTATGAAACAAATCTCAGAATTGAAAGTTTAGCCCTGGGAGGAACCTTAGAGATGAAGCAGTGGCTCTAGACCCAGAGGAACTGGGCTTAAGCCCTGCCTCTTCCACTTACTACCTTGTGACCTTGGACAAATAAACCTCCATAAGCTTCAGTTTCTTCATCTGTGAAATGAGGCAGCTGAATTAGAGGTGGCCTCTGAGCTCCCTTTCCAGCTCAAAAGCTAGCATCCTATGATCTTTCATTTTACAGAGGAGGAAACTGAGACCCATAGATGGGGGCAACTTGCCTGAGGTCACGACTGATGCAGAGATGGGAGCCAAACTCAAGTTTCCAGACTTAAAGACCAGATGTCTTTCCAATATACCTTGACGTTGATATATAGATTTAGAAAACTGAATGATTTTCCAATATACCCTGACTATTTGATACATGGATTTCAAAGAACAGGAATCAGACCAGGTTATACAGAATCTGACCCTGCACTTCTTTGCGGGGGGTGGGTGGGGCAAATGCAAGTTCTGTGATATCTTAGCAAAATTTGATGGAATGCTAGATTTAGAGCTTAAAGGGACCTTAATGGTCTTTGAGGTGAACCTCCTCATTTTACAGCTGAGGAAACCGAGGCTTAGAGAGATGAAGTCACACACAGAATCCTAGACCTAGAGCTGGAAGGGACCTTGGAGTCTGATCCTCTCATTTTACAGAGGAAGAAACAGTGACCTAGAGAGGATACAATATTTGCCCAAACTCACACCAGTAGTAAGTGGCAGAAGCAGGTTTTGAATCCAACTTTGCTGACTTCCAAGTCAGTTCTTTCCATTCAGTGATTCAAATGAAGCCAAGATGGCTGATTTTAATACTGAGGGAGATCAGTTAGCTCCACTCTTTTAGAGAAAAACAGACAGCACTCTAATTTTGGTCAATTTCAAAAGATGAGCTCCAGATCCCAACACGGTTGGGAAGGCATGGCATGATATCATCGTGGGGGGGGGGGGGGCTTCAATAATCCATACATCTGCAGGAGCTCCCTCTCTGCCAAAAGCACAGCAGCTACAATTTTCTTGACTTGCCTTCATGATAATTTCATCCTCTAAAATGTAGATGAACCAAAAAGCAGAAATTCTATACTGACTCTGATTTTCAACAACACAGAGGAATTTGTTGCTGGGATGGAAATGATAGAAAATTTCAGTAAGTCAATATAATGACCATTTCAAATGTCTACGCTCCATGTAAGGCACTGGGAATACAGAGGCAAAAAATAAGGCCCTGCCTTCAAAAAGCTTATATTATTGGTAGAAATACAACATGTACACAGATGGATTTTTACAAAGTAATTTCAAGAGGGTAAAGAAAAGCGATTTTAAGCATGAAAGCTGCAGGGGAGGGGTCGGAAAGGGCTTATTGTATGATATGGCACGAAAGCTACCTCTGAAAGGGGGGAACGGGAGAATATAAGCATTCTATAAGGCAGAGGTAAGAAGAGAGTACATTTCAGCCAAGAGGACAGTCTCTGCAAAGGTACAGTGACAAGAGATGAAATGACATACATGGAAGAAGTCAGTAGGCTAATTTGACTGGAATAGAATGGAAGGCAATTCTATGTTTGGAAGTGACCACTCCATTTTATAATTTGACAGAGAAGGGAAGAAAAACCAAGCATAGTCTGATATACACCCTAGATTTGAAAAGAGCAGATTTCAAAAGTTTCAGAGAAAGGATATGTACATAGCCATGAACTAAATTTTGACAGGAGAATTCATTCTCAAAAGGTTGGAAAGTTCTCAAGGATAAAATTCTGAAGACAAAAACAGAAACCATTCAAACGAGGAAGAAAAGGGTAGTTTTCTAAACAGTCCAGTGTGGACATACGGGGAATATGCATAGCAATTAAATTCTTTAAAAAAACTCACAAAAGATGAGAAACAAGGGTAACAAAAGACGAATAAAAACATGGAATGGTTCTGTCAGAATAGTATCCAGGAGTGTTAAAATTCAGAATGAGCTATAGCTGGCAAGGAAAGCTAAAGAAAACAAGAAAAATTCTTTGCCATATGACCTATATTAGAGAAAAGAAGAGGCTCAAAGAAAGCTGCTTCGGGTGGATGGGACAATGGTAAATGATGATAAGGAGAATGTAGACAACTGCTCATCTTGGTTTATTCCTGTTTTGTCCTCCAACATGTATGATATTTGACCCAGAAATGATAGAACAAATATGATTAACAGCTGATATCTGAGATAAGTAAATAGATAAGAGCATCTAGATGCCCTTGATGAGTTGAAGTCACTTCATGCAGATGAATGACATTTTCAGATACTTAATGAACTGACAGGTGTGATACTTGATGGACTCTAAGTAATATCTGAACAGTCGGAGAACATGAGAGAGGTCCCAGGGGACTGGGGATTAGATAAAGGGTAACGTCCAGAGCTTTTTTAAGGAAAAAAAGGAAACAAGTAGGAAGTAGATACTTTGTGCCAGGCACTGTGCTAAGTGCTTTACAAATATTCTCTCATTTGATCTTTACAATGACCCTGGGTAAAAAGGTGCTATCACTATCTCCATTTTGCAGTAGAGGAAATAGGCATACAGAATGAATCGCTCAGGATCACAAAGCTAGCAAGTCTAAGGACGTACTTGAACTTAGTGCTTCCTGACTCCAGGTTTTATGCTGCATCTACTGTGCCACTTATATGCCTATATGGAGAGGGGGAGGGAGGGAAGGAGAGAGGGAAGGATGGAGAGAAGGAGAGAGAGAGAGAGGAAGGAAGGGGAAATCTGCCCTGATTTTGGTATCTTGCAAAAGTTTAGTACATTTTTTTTATTTGCACAATAACTGGATTTAAGTGAGGCAGAGTTAGGTGAGGCATCAGCTTCACTCTGTCTTCCAGAGTCATCAAAGTCCAGTAGCAAGACCAAATCAAGACAACACAGCATTAAAGGGCTGGTTAATGGCCATCTAGAAAAGGAAGCAGTAACCACAAAGAGCTTCGAAAACAACAAGTCATGCCAAACCAACTGTATTGTCCTTTTTGTTAGGGTTATCAAAATTGCAGATTAGTGGAATCCTGTCAAAAGAGTTTACTAAGATTTTAGTCAAACATTTGAGGAATTTTGCCATGAAATTCTTCATAGAAAAGAAGGAGAGATGGGATGTAGATGATACAGTATTTCAGTGGATTCCTAATCAGTTGACTGGCCACCTCCACATGCCTTTCAATGCAGACCAAGATTGAATTAGCATTTTGGGGCTGGCACATCATACCGCTGACTCAAAACTAGCTCTCTAACCATGTTGTTCCCACCTTGTACTTGTGAAGTTTATTTTTTGAACTCAAGTATTATAGGGGACCAGCCAATGAGATAACAGACCATAGAGCATGTAGTGGTTTGGTAAGCCTGCTTTTGCAAAGGCATTAAGAGCTATAAGGGCCCTCCCCAGTTCAAAGCATGCACAGGCTCTCAAGACTGTGCCCTAATAGACCAGTCTCCTGTTAACCAAGGATAGGAATGTATCATCTACCCCTATTGAAATTTAGCTTATTACTCAGTCCAGTGCTTTAGGCCAGCAAGGTATTTTCAGATCCTGATTCTATCATCTAGTGTGTGAGCTAGCCCTCTCAGCTTTGTCTTCAGCAAATTTGATAAGTTTGCCATGTCTTTATACAAGTCACTGATAAAAATCTTAAACTGCACAAGACCAAGTAGAGATCCCTGATGTATTTGAAAATCTCTTACCATAGTGACATTGAACATTTTTTTAGTCTGGCCAATCAACAAGTTCTAGATCCAGCTCATTGTATAATTGTATATCCAGTGTGCTCAAATACATGACCCTCTGAAGAATTCAGCCCACAAGACTCCCAAAATACAGTTGAACAAGATTAAAATGTAATTGGGAAATATTTGACAAAATAAATAAAAATGCAGTAGAACATAGATAATGTTAGTATGTGGTTTTCTAAGTCAATGTGTAACCTACAGGGATCTTCATGTATACTTTAGTGAGGCTGGTTTCTATTTCAGTACACCACTGATATAGTCTGCAGTTCTCCAATGAAAAGAATAATATAATTGTTCAAAAGCTTTCCTAAAACTTGGGAGAACTACAGATACATTAGTCTTCTCATCTACTAGTTTAGTAATCTGTCAAAAAAGGAAATTAGATTAATCTGACATAATCTATTCTTGATGAGGCCATACAGATTGTTTGTAATCACTACTTGTTTTATTAGGTTTTCAGCCACCATCTATTTAAGGAGCTGTTATAGACTTTTTTTTCCCCAAAACTCTCAGTTAACTTCATTGGCCTATAGATTGCAGACTTTGTTCTCTCTGACTCCCTGCCCCCTTTTTTTTCTCTTCTTGAAAATTAGGAGGGGTAGCTAGATGATACAGTGGATAGAGCATTGACCTTTGAGTCAGGAGGACCTTCATTCAAATCTGACCTCAGATATTTACTGGCTGTGTGATCCTGGGCAAGTCACTTAATCCCAGTTGCCTTCAAAAAAAGTATCAAGACAACATGTGCCCTTCTTCCATCTTGTGGTACCTTCCTTATTTTCCATGACCCTTCACATATCACTTAGACTCACATCTACCTAGTTCTTTCACTTGTAGGAGGAGATCATGTGAAGAGGAACCTGAATTCTTCCAGGACAACTCAGTATTCTCTATCTCCTAACTTATCTTGGCTATCAACTCCCTGTCAGTCATATTTTGTTGTCATCTTCAGGACAAAGTTTATCCTCCTTGGCAGAGATAACTAAAGCCAGATTATAATTGAGCAGATTTGACTTCTTTCTGTTCTCAGATGTACCAGCTAGCAAAGGTCCCATGACCTCTTTGATGGTCCTTCTTCTCGCAACAACCCTTTTTGTCATCTTTAGTTTCTCTTGCCAACCTCAACTCATTCTGAGATGTAGCCCTAGAGTCCCATTTTTTTTTACCACCACTACACTCTTGTACTCATCCTCTGTCACCTTGCTGTGCTTCCTTCTGTCTATTCCTTTGTTTGAAGATTTCCCAATACAATCATAGCTAAGCCAAGTAAGTCTTCTTTCCCCACTATCATTTAACAACATTCTAGAATTCTTTCTACAGCAATAAGAAAACCCAAATCAAATATAACCATCAGCAAAAAGGAGACAAAATTATCTTTGATTGCAAATGGTATGATGGCTTATGAATGCAATGGAATAGTATTGTGCAATAAGATATGAACATGAGGATTACAGGGAAACATGGGAAGATTTATACGAACTAGTCCACAGCAAAATAATCAGAACCAAGAGAAAAAATATGAACAGTAACTATAATAATAGGGATGAAAAGATCACTAGAAGGAAACTGAACTCTGAGTAATGAAGGGAAATGAAGCTACTCTAGAAAAGGTATGCTTCATTACCTCCCAAGAGAGAATAGCATCTAAACTGATCCGATGGTTTTCACCTGTCTTTGCTACAAGGGAAGGTTCATTGGGTTGGGGAGAGGGAATGACTGAAATGTAAACTCAATAAAATGTATTTTCAACCCAAATTAGAATGGGAAAACTCAAGAGATAGAGGGTTTGTGGGTTCCACCTGTCTGAAGATTTTAAGCAAAAATTCAACTGACTACTTGTCAGGGAAGTTGAAAAGAAATTTTTTTTTTCCAGGAAGGAGACAGACTAGATATTAAGAGGAGGAAGAATTGGGGGAGAAATAATAGCTAAAATTTATATAGACTTTTAAGCACTTTAGAAATGTTATCTGAGGTCTGAGAGATAGGTGCTTTTATTATCTCCATTTTACAGTTGAGGAAACTGAGGCAAATGTTAAGTGATCTTACTGGGGTCATACAGCCAGTAAGTATCTGAGATCAGATTGCACCAAAGCCAGAGTCTTCCTGACTACAGGTCTAGTGCTCTATCTACTAAACCACCTACTTCCCTCTATAGTTTGCCACTGAGATCTCTTCCAATTCTAATTCCAAGTTGCTGAATTTTGTAGGCAAAAAAAAAAATTTAGAAGGACCTAGAACCTGAATCTGCAAAAACTGTTTGGGGATCTTTATACTATTCCATGTTCCCCATAAGAGAATGCAACTTTGGTACTTAGAGTGGGGAACAAGTCTAACTAAGGCTTATGAAGTATAATGTTAATATGCAGTCTTCTAGACCGGGTCACAGATTAACTTACATGCAGTCTAATACTGTAGTTCTAGATGGGTTTACATGTTCTATCCCCACCCCAATTGTTCTTTTTCCCCATGCAAAGACTACTAGGTACTTGGAGTTGCTAACGAGTTTTAAAATCTGTCATGTTTTTGCCATCACTGCTGCTAGATGTTGGAATCTAAGATCAGTGTGTACTTGGCATCACCAGGTAGTCAGGCTCACTCTAGTGTAATCTTAATTTTCCCTAATTCTCCAGAAATCAAGGTTCGCCCTCTAGGAAAACTCAATTAATTATTCAGGGTATTGACATATCTAGACAACCTCACAAATCAGTGAGCTGCCGAGGTTCCATATCTGGACATACCAATACATTCATTGGTGCCCATTCTCTCAGATTCAACAAAACTGCATCACCATACTCTCTGTCATACAGACACAGGCACACACACACATTTACAGTATTAATTACTCCAATTACAGTACTAATTTCCTGTCCATATTCATTTCTCCATTTCACCAACAGCTGATCACTCAACCACACTTACTCCACAGTTCACCAATGTCAGTGGAATGTCCCCATCATTCCTTTATAACCAGGGATAATCAATAATTAAAAATAGTTACAAGCCTTCTTTGACCAAAGTGGACTTTGTTCTCTATCACACTTGACTGGATATCAGAATACCTGAATTCTAATCTGATTCTGACATAATGAGTTTAGGAAAATCCCTTCCCTTCTCCAGGTCTCATTTACTTCCTCTGTCCAATTTTAGGAAGGACATTTAACGATGAATAATGTCCAGGAGGCTGAGTGGTTTAGTAAGGATAATTTTAATCATGACATTAAAGAACTAGTTGAAGAAATTAGGTATGTTAAGGCTGGAAAAGAAAAGATATGGTGCAAGGGCAGACATGATCATTGTCTTCCAGTATTTGAAGGGTTGTCATGTGAAAGACAGATAGATTAGACTTTCTGTGCAATAGAGTGAAGTTGCATAGTCAGGAAAAAAAACTTCCTAACAATAGGAGCTGTCCAAAAGAGGAATGGTCAGCAGCTGGAGGAAGTGGGTCCCCCATTACTGCTAGTTCTCAAATGGAGACTTTATGACCTTATGTAGAACAGGGCTCATTTCTCTTTTGTCACTGAATGCCCCATACAATTTCTGGCACATAATAGCATGTGTTGGATTAGACAGCAGTGAATGATGCTGTTGGAGGGAGTCTTGGAGATGTGTGGCTTAGACTCTGAGGTCCCTTCCAAATGAGTTTCTGTGACACAGAGAAGATGCACTAGACCTGAGGTGGGGAACCTGTGTGGCCACACTTGAAGACCTAGAGGGCCTCATGTGACCTAGAGGCTGCAAGTTCCCCACCCCTACATTAGATGATTAGATGGGTGTGGGGGAATCTGTGGACCCTTCCTCAAAGTAGCAAACATGAGTTTGCAGATGCTTTGGAGTTGATGGGGTTTTGTTTTCAAGACAGGGGACACATTCTGGCTGAGTTGAGTTTCCTGCTTAGGAAATTTCCTTTGTATGTGAAAAATGAGCCTGCTCTCATCACCAATAGAAAAATCATGGCAAATGAGCACTGTGATCTGCTGCCAAACGTCTTTCTTGGAGACCTAGCCCCAGCATAGCAGGAAAGACAAAGTGGAACCAATAGTCTCTATTTTCACTCCTACTCTTCTCCTCCTCCCTCCAGCTCAGCTCCTGGCCCCTCTCTCTGCCTCGTGGTGTAGGGGAGGATGGGGCTCCTGAGCAGACATAGGCTGCATTTCCTCCCACGGCCAGCTCTTCCCTATCAAAGCGCCATTCACTACAGGCTAAGCATATAGAATTACAGCCATCCATCACGCTGCTTGTTGGATTGCCCCATGCAGCTGCCTCTGCTGACAACAGGGAGAATGGAAATGCGAGGACTGGAGCTTTGCAATTAGAGCAGATTGAATTCAGTCAATTGAATGATTGTTAAAAAAGGGGTGGGGGGGAGCATCATCTCGACAAGCTTTACGGCCATTGCCTACCCTTTACCTGAGCCACCTTCATTTGTCAGAGACAATATTGATGGCCTGTGTAATTGCTGAGAAATAGGAAAACTTGTAGCTGTTGCTCGTTTCCCCATCCCTCCTCCCTCCCTTCCCCAACAATGAACATAAAAGGGCTAAGCAGGCCATTGTTGTTACCTCCCGGTACTGAGTGGGTCATCTTTAATTACTGAGAGCAGCTATCTTGCCTACGTACTTGCTGTGCTGTTTAATCGGCAGGCCCCGGGGTCCCGGCCACTAAATGTGCCGACTGCTTCAGCCGGTACGGAGAGGCGAAAGATGTCACTGCGACAAAAGCCTGTGATCTCTACTGCCCGACTTGCTGCATCTCTGGGCATTTATTATTTCACAACGAGGAGAATCAAAAATGATAATCCCAGGAAATTAATTAACTTCAGGCTACTCGCATGCTCATCCCGAGCTCTGCGGCTGCTCCCGGCTCCCCGCCGGCTGCTTCACTGCAGACAAATCGAGTCTGATACATCTTCATACCTATCAAGAGAGTGCCGGAATCTGCTTTGCCTTCTGGATGCCTATCTCCAGGCTCATCCATCTCTCTCCAGGCACACCAGGAAATCCTTAGCTCCTGGCCACCTAGGATTTTCTGCTCCTTCAGAATTACCAGAGGACCCCAGCCAAGTTTCTACAGGTGCTGATGCAGATGAAATCTCCATGATCCAGGAAAATGTCCCTTGGCAGGGGAAGAAAGGGAGCTAGAACCTGGGGGTGGTTCTCAGGCCTTGCAGTTGAAAGGGCCCTTAGAGATGATCTAGTCTAAGGATTCTGGATGGTTTTTGCACCTTGGACCCTTTGGCAGTCTGCCAAAGTCTGTGGTTCTCTTCTCAGAATGTTATTGGATACATAAAATCAAATCTATTACATAAAGGAAAGCAATTATGTTGAAATACAGCTAAAATATTTTTTAAAACAAATTCACAACCCCAAGTTAAGAACCTCTGTTCACTTTGTTTTCAGAGGAAAAAACTGAGACCCAGAAAAGAGAAAGTTCTTGTGTAAAGTTACCCAGGTATTTTAAGTAGCAGGCATGAGATCTATAGGACTAGGGATTAAGAGCCGGGAGATATGCCATTTCACAGAGGAAGAAACTGTAGAAAGGTAGAGTGAATTGCCACACAGTCGTTCAAGTGATCTTTCTGGGTTATAATCCAGTGATCTAACTGAGCATACCCATCTCCTTGTCCAAGAGCAGCAGAGGAAGGCTAACCACTGTACTCATTCGCATTCGGTCCACTTCTCTCTTCTCTCAAAGGTGCTCAGATGTTGACAAAGGGAGTTGGAGCTGACTGGCCGGAAGTTGCGAGGCTAGTATGTGACACTCAGAAGGGGTAGGGACTGGACCTGTGATTGAACTGACATGAGGAAGCTCCTAGTGTGGAAATTACCTCTATCAAAGCAACTTATAATCTTGGACCATTGTCTGGGACACTGAGAGGTTAAGTAACTTGGCCAATGTGATACAGTAACATAGTCAGAGAGCTCCCTATCCTCCAGACACACTCAGAACAACAGGCAATTAAAAATGCTTGGGGGTTGGTTGGTAGGCAGGAAGCATTGGAGGAGGCCTAGGAAATAATAAGAGTAGTTCTTAACCAAGTCTTCCCTAGTTCCTTAGGCTCTGGAAGGAAGCAGGGCCAGCCCTGCTGGTAGGAGATATTTCTAAAATGCCTTTCTGGTATAATTACAGTGAAGAATGAAAAGACCCTCAGTCACCAAACATTTCCCCTACTGGTCTGTCTCAGAGCTTAAAAGCCTACAGTCCAGGAGGCTTCCCTTGGCTGAAAGCACTGGGATTTCCAAGAGGCCCTTGGAATGCTGCAGACAGGCCTGGAAGGAGGACTCAAGAATCATGTGAATCAGTTACCTAGCAGGGCCCGCGGGGAGGAGCCATAGCAATTATGAGTGATGTGGATAGACGACTTTAAGGCTTGCAAAGCACTTAACCATGTCTTCATTTGATCGTTATACAATCCTGGGAGATTAATGTTACACATACTAGTATACCCAATTTACAGTCAAGGAAACTGTGGTCCAGAGAAGATAAGAGAGTTGCAAGCATAAGAGATGGGATGAGTTTGGTCTTAAACTCTAATTTCAGCCCTCTTTCCATTGCTCCCACCCTGCCCCTGCAGTGCAGATCAGAGGTATAAGGCAGGCATTTTCCAACATTCCTAGGGGAATAGAAAGTCCTGCAATCTGGTACAATATCTATGGAGAACAGATTTGGAAGAAGTGCTACAGGAGGGGCCTAGGACACCAAGGATTGGAGGGGACCCAGAAAGGGAATGATGTGGGACCTGAGGTCAAATGTTCCCTAGTGACTGTCCTGGCAAGAACTCATTGGCATTTTTTCCCTAGACCTTATTAAGCATCTATTGTGCTCAGCATGAGGAAAGATGGATGGGAGCTAGTCTTTGACCCGATATAGCTAACAGTCTAGCTGGAGGATGGGAGACAGGAAATAAGAGCAAATAACTATAATTCACTATTAGTGCATAATTACAATAATCCATAATAAGTATATTAGAGAGGGGACGAGAAAATAGGAGAATAGCACTGGCTCTGGTTCAAATCCTGATTCTGACAGTTGCTGCCTGTGTTCCCTTGGTCAGGTCACACCCACCACTCTTGGGCCTCAGTTTCCTCATCTGGAAACAGAGAGTTGAATGATATGGTTTCTAAGGATCTTTGTAGCTCTAGATCTGTGAGTCTCTGGGTGGCCTTAGGCAAGTCATTTCAAAATACTTAGCTTTCATTTCCTGGGCAACTGGGGACACCCGAGTACCCAGAGGTTTGGACTTGGAGTCAGGAAGACCTGAGTTCAAATTTGGTGTCAGACTTTAGATGTATGACCCTGGGCAAGTCAATTAACCTCTTTGCCTCAGTTTTCTCAAATGTAAAATGAGATTAATAATAGCCTTTACTTCCCAGGATTATTGTGAGGAACAAATAAGATAATATTTTGTAAAGCTTAGCACAGTGCCTAGCACATAGTAGGCACAATATAAATATTCCTTCCCCCTTTCTCTGTAAAAATTTTAAAAATACGTAAGTTTGATTGGATGACCTCTGAGATATATAATCCTAAATTCTGTTACACTCGAAGTCAGCAATTTGGGCTGTGAAGTTGTAGAGTTGTTGATTTTGCAATTTCCAAAGGGTGAAGGGGCATTTACTAAATATTTACCTGGAGAGGTGAGGCTAGAAATAAGTTTATAATGTTGACTGCAGGTATTATGGCTGCAAAGGTGATGATGAGGCAGCCCGGTGTGCTGGAAAGAATGCTGGGTTTGAATCTAGGATCTTGCACTTTCTAGATGTGTTATTCACCTTTCTGAGCCTTGGTTTCCTTAGGGCTCTGGGGGCTTACTCTCCTAACCTCCACCGGGACCAATGATGTGGCTCCTAGAGGCCAGTTCCCTTCGCTCCTCTAGGTTTTAGGGTAACCCTGAGGAGTTAGGAGGAATATTTTAATATTAAGTACTTCTACCAGTTATCAGTGAATATTAATTAATTAGCTTTTTAAGAGAGGTTTTACTATGGTGAAGGCACAGAGGATAGAACATCACACTTAAAGTCAGGAAGACTTGAGTTCAAATCTAACCTCAGACACTCACTGGGCAAGTATGATCCTGGGCAAGTCACTTCACCTGGTTTGCCTCAGCTTCCTCACCTGTAAAATCAGTTGGAGAAGGAAATGGCAAACCACTCTAGAATCTCTGCCAAGAAAACCCCATTTGCCAAGAAAACCCCAAATGGGGTTATGAAGAGTCAGATACAACTGAACAACAAAAAATACATTTACTACAGTGATAGAATAAAAACAGTTAGTTAGAAAATATCTTCCCTTAATAGTCCCTCAGTAAACATTGATTAAGTACCTACCATGTGCCAGGCTCTGGGGATACAAAGAAAGATTTAAAAATAGGCTTGTATCTCAAGGAGCTCACAGTCTAATAGAGGAGATAATATACAAAGAGCTATGTACAAACAGGATATATAGAGATTGATAGATATATAGATGCATATATTATATGACATATAATATATATTTTATATCTTATACATATCATGTGTGCTATGTATCATAGATATTTTATTTGTTGAGTCACAAAACTGTCTTTCCTTGGATTTCTCTTCAGTTCCTGCTGCAGCCACCAACCCCTGCAGTATCAAGGACCCTGCCAGGATGCTGAGGAAAAGTCCAAATCTCCCAACCTGTTCACATGGTCCTCTCCCTGTCAAAGTAGAGAGAAAGAGACTTATCTCCTCTCCCCAAACCCCAAATTCAGACCTTTGGCTCCAGCAGTTCCCTTCTCTAGGTTGACAGACCACATGAGTTTCAGGATTCTGAAATAACTTGCTCTTTTATCTGAAACCGAGAAGGCTCTTTGGCCAATGTCAATGCACTTTCTGAGTTGCATCATTCCATTTTATCCAATGACAAGAAATATTTAACTCCTTCCCAACTAGATAAACTAGGTTGTTTGCACTTAGTTCAATATCTAGGACTGACATAACCTTCTGAGCTCGTATTGGTCTGATCAGCTAAAGTCTCACACACTGTACCTTGACCCCAACATGGTGGTGTCATTTTGGTCCTCTTCAAGTATGAAGGACAACATCTCTGAACTGACAAAATTATCAGGGTTAGAGCACCTTGTTAATTACTTTAAACTGGGAGGGGTAATTGATTCTATCAATCCCCTCCTTAAATATATAGGGAGAAGAATAATACTCCCATGATCTAGCTTACAAAGACTGTGGTAAGAATTATTTTATTTTATCTTTCTGTCCCAGTTCACTGCCCCCAGTTACACAAACACAAAACAATCCTCATAACAAACATGCAGAGTCCAGCAAAGTAAATTCTCATATTGGCTCCACCCCAAATGCAGGTCTCTTGCTGGCCACAGTTCTTTTCACTGGTGATGAATCCATCAGCAGGTATCTATATTCTGGGCAAAGCCCCATGCCCAGGAATATGTCTAATACGCAGAGTCAAATCATGATCTTTCCCCTCAAAAAGCTGAGCCACAATTTCGTCATGAAGCCCTTGTTAACTTTCTAGTAAGGATACTTTGTTGGGAAAATAAAACACAAACCACAATTAAGATTTTTAAAAAAATGGTTGGTTTTATACTATGTTATGCTACCGTTTTCCGAAACAGCTCTTAGGATAATTATATGGTTGACTGGGCATGATGGGAGGGATTTCAAGATTTAAGATTCAACATGTAACCCAAAACTGTGATAACAGGAAGGGATGTTGACATGGCAGGAAGGGGAGACCAGGAGATAATCATACATACCCCTGAGAACTGCAAAACTCTGGTGCGTGAGAACTCTGCCTGCATTCCAGTGTGATTGTCTTCTAGTTAGGTACACCACCTGGAACTGCCTAATTGCTAGCCTCAAAGTTTCCTAGACTAAAAAACCAAAATGTGTATACCACAACAAACACATTGGCAGGGGCAATTTAGAAAGCATGGTGCCTTGAACAGCAGTCAGAGCTTAGTAGCCTAATTTGGAGGATAAAACAAACACATTGCTTCTTTCACTATACCAACTCTGTCTCTCTCTCACTCTTCTTAACCCTTTAGAATATGTACCTTAACATCCCACTAGGACTACTCTCTCCAAATTGCTAATAATCTCTTAGTTGCCAAATCCAATGACCATTTCTCAGTCCTCCTTCTCCTTCACCTCTCTGTAGCCTTTTGACATGGTTGATTACTCTCCTCTTCTTGATATTATCTTCTCTCTAGGTTTTTGGGATGCCTTTCTCTCCTGATTTTCCTCCAGATCATGCTCTCTGACCATAAGCATCCCCCAAAGTTTTCTCCTGGGCCCTCTTCTCTTCTCCCTCTATACTACTTATCAGCTTCCATGGATTTAATTACCCTCTCTATACTGAAGATTCTCAGATCTACCTTTGCTGCCCCAATCTTTTTGCTGATCTGCAATCTTGCATCTCCAACAACCTTTCAGACATCTCCAAGCAGATGTTCAAGAGGTATTTTAAATTCAATACAACCAAAGCAGAACTCATCTTCTTTCTCCTAAACCCTCCCAACCTCCATCTTTCAATACTATCGTAGAGAAAAACATCATCCTTTCATTTCTTCAGGCTTGCAACCTAGGAGTCATCCTGGTCTCCTCACTCTCATCTCCCACATCCAAACTTTTGCCAAGGCCTGCTAATTTCACCTTTGCAACATCTCTTGAAAATACTTCCTTTTCTCCTTTGATACTGCCACCACTCTGGTGAATGTCCTCAACACCTCAGATCCTGACTATTACAACAGCCTGCAGGTGAGTTTGGCTGCCTAAAGTCTTCCCATTCCAAACTGTTTTCCATTCAGTCACTAAAGTAATTTTTCTAAAATTCAGATCTAATTATGCCATGCCCCCAAACTCCCACTCAAACTCCAGTGGCCCCCTATTGCTTCCAAGAGCTAATGCAAAATGTCTCTGTTTGGCATTCAAAGTCCTTCGTAACCTAGTCCCCTCCTACCTTTCCAGTTTTCTTACATATCACTCCCTGACACATAATCTTCAATCCAGTGACATTGACCTCCTGACTATTCTGAACAAGCCACTCTGTTTCTCAGCTCTGTCCCCCATGCAAGGAATGCTCTCCTTCCTTCACTCTGATTCCTGACCTTCCTGGCTTCCTTTAAGATCCAACTAAAATCTTACCTTCTTCTACAGCAAGCCTTCCCTAGCCCCTCTTAATCCCAGTGTCTTCCTTCTATTAATTGTTTCCTATTTATCCTGTATATAACTTGCTTTGTATAGATTTGTTTGCAAGTTGTTTCCATCATTGGCTTGTAATCTCCTTAAGGGCAGGGACTCTCTTTTGTCTCTTTTTGTATCCCCAGGGCTTAGCACAGTGCCTGACACATAGTAGACATTTAATAAATGCTTAGTGATTCACAAACTATACAGTTTATTCTGAGGGTTACAAGTGAGAAGGAAGAAAAGGAGGAAGGAAATGAGGAAAGAAAAGGGAAGATAAGGAAAGGGAGAAAGGAAATAAACATTTATTATACACCAACTTTGTCCCAGGCCCCATGCTAAGAACTTTAATAGCAGCAGTAACATCACAGTCAGCATTTATATAGCATTATGTGCAAGGTACTGTCCTAAATACTTTATAAATATAATTCATTTGATGATCATAACAACCTGTGGTGATAGGTGCTATTATTTCTCCATTTTACAGGTGAGGAAACTGAGGCGGACCGAGGTTAAGTGACTTAGATGACTTTCCTTGAGTATATATGGGGCTGCTTCCTTTCTATCACATCAGTATTTTCTCAAACACCTAAGTTGTAACTTCTTTGCTGATAACATGCTATAAGGATTTAATCCAACTAGTCACCTCCCAGTGGGCCCTTAGAAGACTGCAAAACCAGGAGGAGCAACCCAAGGGGTGCTTAACTTAATGTCACATGTATTGACATTTGTCTTTCAAATACTGGCCATCAATCAGTTCCATTAACCAGGTGAGATGGTCTGATTTGATCCACCAGATTGAGGTTATCACAGTCAGACAATAAGTATTTAAAAGAACCTACTATGTGCCAGGTACTATGCTAAGGAATGAGGATACAAAGAAAAGAAAAAGACAGTCCCTGCCTTCGTGGATTTAATGGGGGAGACTATACTCAAACAACTATGTGCAAACAATCTGTATGAAGGATAAACTGGAGAAAACCAACAGAAGGAAGGCACTAGAATGAACAGAGATTGAGAAAGGTTTTCTGGAGAAGATGAGAGTTCAGCTTGCACTTAAAGGAAACCAGAAAGTAGAGATGAGGAGGAAGAGGAATCCAGGTATGGGAAAGAGACAATGAAAGTCCCTGAAACTGGGAGATGAAATGTCTTGTGTGAGGAACAGTAAGGAAGCCAACCAGTGTCACTGGATGGCAAAGTACATGGTTGGGGGGATGGCATAGAAGAATGGAAAGGTGAGGACTAGGTTATAAAAGACTTTGAATGTCAAACAGTGTATTTTATATTTGCTCCTTGTTATTGTTCATCCTTCACTCTCAGAAAGGACCAATGGCATCAAGAGGATGATGTCTTGACTTGCAAGTGAATTGGATTTAAGTGAGGCAGGGTTGTACAAAGTCATCAGCCTCACTCACTCCCTCAGAGTCATAGGAGTCCAGTGGCAATACATAGGTCAAGATGACTGGAGATGACCAGATGTTTGATCCTAGAGGAGACAAGGAACCATGAAAGTTATTGAGGGGGTGGGGAGGAGGTTTGACATAGTCAGACCAACTCTTTAGGAAAATCACTTTGGCAGATGACTGTAGGTTGGACCAGAATGGGAAGAGACTTAAGGCAGGGATACCAACCAGTAGGTTATTGCAATTGTCCCACCATGACTGACTACAGATATATACTGAATATAGATATACAAATAACATAAGACTATGTGATCATATGTTTACAGCTACAAGGTACCTCACAGGGTAGCTAGTCCATTTTACAAATAGAAAATTAAGGCTGAGGGAGGTTAAATAACTTGGCCAAAGTCAAATGGGTCATAAGTGTTAGACATAATTGTTGAATGGCTAAACAAGTTGTGATATGTGAAAGTAATGGAATACTTTTGTGCTATAAGAAAAGACAAACAGGTGGGCTTCAGAAAAACCTAGAAAGACTTCTATAAACTGATGCTGAGTGAAGCAAGAAGAAGCAGGAGGACATTATACAGAGTAAAAGACACAGTGTGTGAGGACTGTTTTTGATAGATTTAGCCCTTCTCAGCAATGCAAGGATGTAAAATATTTTCAAAGGACTCAGTGCAAAATGCTATCCACATCCAGAAAAAGAACTATGGAATCAGAATGCAGAACAAAGCAAACTGGTTTCTCCTTTGATATGTTTTGTTTTGTTCTCATGGTTTCTCCCATTCCCTGTAATTCTTCTATGCAACATGTCTAATGTGAAAATGTGTTTAACAGGATTGTATGTAGAGAACCCATTTAAGACTGCATGCCATTGAGAATCCCAGAGAATCAAGTAAAAAACTACTTGAAATAATAAACAACTCTGGCAAAGGTTACAAAATAAACCCACACAAATCATCTGCATTTCTATATATTAGTAACAAAGTCCAACAGCAAGAGATAGAAAGAGAAATCCCATTTAAAGCTAAGGTAGAATATTACAGAATATTTGGGAGTCTACCTGCCAAAGCAAACCCAGTGACGACATGAACAAAATCACAAAACACTTTACACACAAATAAAATCAGATCTAAGTAAGTGGAAAAACATCAGCTGCTCATGGGTAGGCTGAGCCAATATAATAAAAATGACAATTCTACTTAAATTAATTTACTTATTCAGTGCCATACCAATCAAACTATCAGATAATTATTTTCTACAGCTAGAAAAAAATAACATCAAAATTCATCTGGAAGAACAAAAACTCCAGAATAACGAGAACTAATGAAAAGAAATGTTAAGGAAGGTGGCCTAGCCTTACCAGATCTCAAATTGTATTATAAAGCAGCAATTACCAAAACTACTTGGTACTGGCTAAGAAACAGAGGGGTAGACCAGTGGAATATGTTAGGTGCTCAAGACTCAGTAGTCAATGAATATAGCAATCTACGGTTTGATATACTCAAGGACCCCAGCTTCTGGGATAAGAACTCACTGACAAAAATTGCTGGGAAAACTGGATAACAGTATGGTAGAAGTTGGGCATAGACCAATGCCTGACACCATACACAAGAATAAATGGGTATATAATCTAGGTATAAAGATTGATACTATAAACAAATCAGTGGAGCAAGGAATAGTGTATTTATCAGATTTATGGAGAATGGAGAAATTTTTGACTAAACAAGAGATAGAAAACACTATGAAGTCCAAAAGGGATAATTTTGGTTACATTAAATTGAAAAGTTTTTGCACAAACCCAATGCAACCACGATTAGGAGGGAAGCAGAAAACTGGAAAAGAATTTTTGAAACTAGCATCTGTGATAAAGGCCTCATTTCTAAAATGTATAGAGAACTGACTCAAATATAGAAGAATATAAGTCATTCCCCAATTGATAAATGGTCAAAGGATATGAACAGGCAGTTTTCAGAGGAAGAAATTTAAGCTATCTATAGTTATATGAAAAAATACTCTAAATCTGATTATTGATTAGAGAAATGCAAATCAAAACAATTCTAAGATACCACATCACACCTATCAGATTGGCTAACATGACAAAATAAGATGATGGTAAATGTTGGATAACATGTGGGAGAGTTGGAACACTAATTCATTGTTGGTGGAGCTGTGAGCTCTACCATTCTGTAGAGTCATTTGGAACTAGACCCAAAGGGCTACAAAAATGTGCATACCCTTTGACTCAGCAATACTACTTCTAGGACTATAGCCCCAAAAGATCATAAAAATGGGAAAGGGTCCCACATGTACAAAAAAATTTTTAGCAGCTCTCTTTGTGGTGGCCAAAAACTAGAAATCAAGTGAATGTCCATCAACTGGGGAATGACTGAACAAATTATGGTATATAAAGGAATACTATTGTGCTATAGGAAATGATGAACAGGAAGACTTCAGAGAGGCCTGGAAGGACCTATATGAACTGATGCTGAGTGAAAGGAGCAGAACCAGGAGAACTTTATACACAGCAACAACTGTGTGCAAGGAATTTTTCTGGTAGACTTAATACTTCACTTCAATGCAAGGACTTAAAAATTCCCAATGAACTCTTGAGGCAAAATGCCTTCCACATGCCAAGAAAGAACTATGGAATTTAATTGCAGAATGAAGCAGAACATTTTCTTTTGTATTATGTTTTGTTTTCTTTTATGATTTCTCCCATTCATTTTGATTCTTCTATGCAACATGACTAAAGTGAAAATGTATTTAATAGGAATGTATGTGTAGAACCTATGTGAAATTGTATGCCATCTTGGGGAGGGAGTGGGAGGGAATGGAAAAATCTAGGATATATGGAAGTGATTGTAGAACACTGAAAACAAATAAAATAATTTAATTTTAAAAAATTAAGAGATTAAATGACATGGCCAAGGTTAGAGATGAGGCTTGAACCTATTGTCTTTGTTATCTAAATTTTGTATTTTCCTTTACACTTGGGATAGTGTTATACTGGTCATCTAGGATGGATAGAGCACCAGGTTTGGAATCAGGAAGATTCACCTTTGTGAGTTCAAATCTGGCCTCAGATACTTACCAGTTTTGTGACCCTAGGAAAGTCACTTCACCCTCTTTGCCTCAGTTACTTATCTATAAAACGAGCTGGAGAAAGAAATGGCAAACTGCTCCAGTATCTTTGCCAAGAAAACTTCAACTGGGATCATGAAGATACAACTGAAAAATAACTTAACAACAAAAGTATTCAAATATAGTATATTTAATAAATATTGGTTGAACTAAATAGAAGACAAAAATATGAAATATTAAGTAACAATATAAGACATAAATAATATTTCAACATAAAAAATTCCTTAAGGCATCAACAGATGTGAAAACATCCAGAAAATAGTTTAGACAATATTTTAGTCTGAAGTTCTTGGTCTAATCTGAAATGAGGAACCCTTATTTGTTTGCAACTATAAATTCCAAAAGGATCCATCACTGAAATCTTTTTACATCATTCTTATCAAAAACATAACTAATTTATAAATAGAGACACCTGATCAGTCACCAAAGGCTCCTCCATGAAGTGCTTAGGTTAAGGATCAGACTAAGAGAAGGAAGGAGTCTCTGATCAATATAAAAAATAGAAGTATCTCTTGGGTTCAACTTTAACTGGGAAGACAGGAAAATCCTTAGAAAGTGTAGCTAAAAAAGGATCAAGTGATTTTAGGAAAATGATTCTCCAGAATGTACCAGTGTTTGAAATGACTATTGTTCTGTTTGATGAATCAATAGTATTCATTAAACTTATTACCTGAAAAAAAAAGATTGCATGCCATTTTGGAGAGGGAAGGGGAAAGGAAGGGGAAAAAATTAATACTTATGGAAGTGATTATTGAAAGTTGAAAACAAATAAATGAATAAATTTGCGAAAAAATAAAATAAAAAAATAAGTTATAAATAAAACTTAATAAAAAAAAAAGAGTTGAACCCAGGTCCTAGGACACAAGAGCTCAAAATATTTCTGCTGTAGCAATAAGTTTCATTTCACTCTCTTTTCAGCTGCTATGTAGGCACAGCCTGGATATGTTCACTGGTCTCCTGCTAGGGTAGGCTTGCATATACACAAAGTAGCCATACCCTGTTCAGACATGAAACATGTATTCACGTGTGACAGAAGGAAATAGACAAGACATTGGTGTAATTCCAGGCAAGTCTGTACTGCTATGAACATTATTCTTTTCATTTGTAAAATGGGACTAAGAATGCTAATGTGACATACTTCACAGAGTTGCTGTAAGGATGATACTATAAAACATATATGCCAAGAAGTAGCTAGAAGAGCCTTCAGAAGTCATTCAATCCCCTCCCTTTTCTCAGATGGGCCACCTAAGATCAAGGAAATTTCAATGACTTCCCCAAGGGAGTCAGAGCCAAGGGGTAGGAATCCACTTCCCCTTGACTTTCATTCTCTTTTTTTCTCTCTGACTTTTTATGTGGTTTGACTCTCCATATCTGAATATCCATGTGGCTTGATTGTTATACTGGGGAACCATGTAAAACATTGTTTTACAGAGAGCAAGCAGGACAGCTTCAGAGGGAGGTTCGAATCATGCTGAATTAAGGCCTAAGTAGCGCCAAACTGTCATCTTTCCATTCATGTTGGCTTCTCGAGTTGCTGCAGCACAGCATGTCACACACCGCCCCCAGTCACCGCCTTCAAAGACAACTGCAACCATCCCCGAAACATTGCCTAAGATTACACTTAATTGCTTACAAAAATTTTGGCTGTATTTGCCGCTTCAAAAAAAAAAGAAGAAACTTAGGTATTTGTCAAAATAGCAAGGCTATGTAATTAAATTCAACTGAAGATCTTTTTTTAAAACCTGTTATAATTATGTGGGACTAGATCAGCTTAAAACTTGAGCCAGGAGGCCAAGGGGAAACCAGATGACCTTCTCCTAGTTTCCATGGAAATAACAAAAAGGAAAAGAACTGTATATGCTTCTTAATGGGTCTGTGATTGGACTAGAGGCTGTACAATAAATTGATCAAGCTCAAGACTGACAGGATGTGTTTCTCTTTGGAGGCAGCCCAATTATTTTGACTTCACAACTAATTTCTATCCCTCCATTGGGACATTTGGAAGGGGACAAACTTGGTGATAATAAAAATTAACTTGTTTCCAAACCAAATATTATTTTACCCTTAAAAGATGATGTAACAAAAGTTGAGGAATGCTACATATTTTTCAATGGGATGCTATTTTCAGAAGTCTTTTAGTGGAAAGCTTAGGAAATCATGTAGGTAATACAGAGGGTGGATGCCAAAACATGGCACAACCCTAGAAGAATAGGGCCAGGAGGACTAAAGCTCAGAATGGACTGAGGCTGATGACAAAATCTCATGAACAAAAAGGCAGGGTTTTTCTAAGTTATACTGGAGAAAAGAAGATCAGAGGAGAACTAGGATAGCTGCTCTGGGTAAATAGGACAGTGATGACTGATGAGAGAAGTCAGAGCTTCTCAACTCTTAATTTGCTTCTGTTTGACCTTCCAAGATCTTTTGTACTGAAAAGGATAGAACCAATAAGGCCAAGCAGAAGTTGATACCGAAGATAATTCAAGAAGGATCACTCAGATGTGATGATATGAAATACATGATGGTAGTATGACTCTAGATCAACAGTAGGGAATCTGGGCCTCCAGATCACATGTGGCCTTCTAGGTCTTTAAGTCCAGTCCTTGGACTGAATCCAAACTTCCCAGAACAATTTAAAGTTTGGATTCCAACAAAGGGTTACACTTGAGGACCTAGAGGGCCACATGTGGCCTTGAGTCCACAGGTTATCCACCCCTTCTCTAGAATCTTGATGGTTATATCATATTCAAAAGACATGGGATAGGTAAAAGGAGTTCAGGTGGGATAGTGATGTGTATTAAAATTTATTCATTTGAGGAAATCTGAGATCTGGAGGGAGAAAGTATGACAAAGTATTTGGACAAAGGTCAAAGGAGGGAGAAAGAAAAGTAACTTTGTCATTTCAGCATATTAGAGATCACCTGGACAGGAAGAGGAAATACATGGAGAGTTTGGGAAACATAAACTTGGCACTGGGCATGATAAAGTTGTTATGGAGGATGTCATTTATCCAGGAATCTGTTGGAAGTCTCTCTCTGACAAAAGCAGAGCAGTGAATCAATCCTAGACTTGCCTTAGTGATAAGTTCATCCTTTAACAAGTGGATGAACCAATAAAGGGAAATTCTATACTGGACTGGATCTCTACTAACAGGGAGAAACTGATTACAGGGGTAGAAAGGATGGGAACCTTGGGAGGAGGTGATCACTCCATCTGAGAATTTATAAAGGAGAAGGAGAGGAGAAATGGACTTCATATGACAAGAAATCTAGATTTTAGGAAAGTAAAATTCAATGGATTCAGAGGAAAAATAGGTAGTATCACATGAAATAAAAATTTTCAGGGGAAGATAGCCAAAGAAGGATTGGAAATGCTCAAGAATGAAATTCTGAAGACATATGTAACATGTGGGGTGTTGTGTGTGGCTCACAGGGAGGCCAGAATAGATACATCTCTAGCGTCTCCTCCCCCATCCTTCTCCAAGGGAGACTCTGGTTCCTGCCAGGAAGGGAAGGAGGAGGTTGGAGCCAGAGGCTGCTCTGCTCTCCTCAGAGAGTACATGGTTAGAATTAGATCTATTTGTTCCCTTAGATATGATTAGTCTAGGGGATGTAATTTTTAGCTCAACTCTTGGTAGCAATTCATTAGTGGAGAAAGAAGTATTCCAAGCTTTCTATCCAAGGCCTGACTACTTTCCCACCAAATGCCAGTTCCACAATGAACATGTATCACAAATAGCAAAGAATCTCTTAAACAACTTGATAGCAAAACAGAGATCTGAGAAAGTATACATGGGAGAATGTATACAAGAAAATATTCAACCAAAAGAGAGAGTCCTAGATCTCACCTATTGGGGAAAACTTCCTCAAATCTCCAGCATAGCAACCTGGGATGTAGAAAAATGAGAGAGACTGCCAGCTTAGCTCAGGTCAGCTTCTTCCCGGAGTCTTTCTCACCTCAAAGGGCTGGAGGGAGACTGGAATGCCATAATATTATCTCTTGAAGCTAAAAAGCCAGAAGAGTCTGGGAAGATTTAAGGGAGGTGATCTCTCTTCTCTCACCAATTCCATTTCATTTTTCATGCTGGTAATCATCACCAATGAGGAATAGAATCTCATTCCAATGAGCTTGGGGGCTGGGTTTACACATAAAAGGAAACAATTCCAATGAGGAGGAAAAATGGGATTTGACTAAAGAGACTGATGTGGATGCAACAGTACCCACCAACCAACTTAGATTTTAAAAATAAATGTAGAGAAGATGGAAGTGAGAGCAGATAACAGAAGAAAAGAGTATGACATTGCCTTGTAAAATAGAGTTAGGAATGCTAAAGCTCAGAGTGAGCTGAAGCTAGCAAGGGAAGGGAAGGACAACAAAAAGAAAGGAGTTTTTGTTGGTGGTAATGGCGGATTGTTGTTGCTGTATGTTATATTGAGAAGACAAGAAAGAACAAAAACCCTATGTCTGGGATGAATAGGAATATAACTGATGAGAGAGAGAGAGAGAGAGAGAGAGAGAGAGAGAGAGAGAGAGAGAGAGAGAGAGAGAGAGAGAGAGAGGAGAGGGAGGGAGAAAGAGAGAGAGAGAGAGAGAGAGAGAGAGAGAGAGAGAGAGAGAGAGAGAGAGAGAGAGAGAGAGAGAGGAGAAAGTTATCCTTATACTGGAAATACCAGAAAAAAATTGACTGATTTATAAGGAACTTGAATCCAACATAAACAAGTAGACAGTAAGAGAGCACCTACCTTCCTTTGATGAATTCAAATTACCTGGGCTGGATGACCAAAATTCTCATGTCCTGAAATAACTGATAGATGTGATTACAGAGTCACTTTCAGTGATTTTTGAGAGATTGTGGAAAATTGGAGAGGTAACACAAGGTTGTCACAATTTTTTTAAAAAAGGAAAAGAACAGAATCTGCAAATTACAAGCCAATGAGCTTTATTCCAGTTATTGGCAAATTTCCAGAATGGAGATGGCAGGTGAACACAGAGAAAGAAAAACAATGATTACAAAGATGACTTCATCAGTATGGCTTCAACAAAAAACATATAAAGTCGTCTCATTTTCTTTTTTGACAGGATTATTAAATTAGTAAATGAAAGAAATGCTGTAGATCTAAGTGAACTAGTTTTTAGTGAAGGTTTTTTAAAATTAAATTTTGGTTTTTAGTGAAGTTTGTGATAAAGTATCTCATACATTTTTAGTTAAGAAGATGGAGAGATAATGATTCAATAATAATCTAATCCTATGGACTCTGAAATGATTGAATGGCTGGACTCAAACATTAATGGATCAGTATCAACATGGTGACAAGTCTCCAGAGTCATATCCCTGAAGATCTTTGCTTGGCTTTTTGATCTTTAAAATTTTTATCAATGACTTGGCATAGGTTCCTTTCTCATTGAATGTACATAAATCTGGGAGCAACAGCTAACACACTAGATGACAGTCAAGATCCAAAACCTTATCTCAATAGGCCAGTGCATTGGGCTACATCTAATAAGGCAAAGTCTAAGATGGATAAATGCAAAGTCTTGCACATGGGAAAAAACCATCATACAAATATAGGATGGAAAGACATGGATTCTCTAAAATATATTTGAGGGTATTAGGATATTGTAAGCTGAATATGAGTCAACAGTGTGGAGGGTCAGTCCTTCTAAAGAACTAATGGAATTTTAGATTGCTTCTAGAAGGTCGTAGATTCTAGGAATATGGAGGTAATAGTTCCATTCTGCTCTGACCTTGTCAGACCACATCTGGAATAAGCATTCAGTTTGGGATACTAAAGTTTGTGAAGCACATTGATATATTGGAGAATGTTCAGAGGAAGGCCTCCAGGATGGTGAAGAGACATATAAGGATCAATTGAAGGAAATGGGTATGTCTCACCCAGAGAAGGGAATACTTGGGAAAAACATACTAATTGTATTTAAGCATTTGAAGGGTTTTCATGTGGATGAGACATGGGACATTTCTTGTTTGGTGCCAGAGGGTAGAACCAAGAACAATGTGTGAAAGTTGTAAAATTAGGCTTGATGTTTAAAAAAAAGAGTTTGCTTGTTTTAAAATAATTACAGTTGTCCAAAAGTGGAAGAGTTTGCCTTGAGAGTTTCTAAGTTACCAATCACAACTCAATGTGAATGGGATGAACTCAACCATAAAAGAGAAGCAGCTAGCAGAATAGATTAAAAACAAAAATCTAACAATACTCTGTTTACAAAAGAAAATACCCTTGAAACAGAAAGACACACACAGTTAAAATAAGAGGCTGGAGTAGAATCTATAAAGCTTCTGCTCACATGAAAAAGGGAGGGGTGACAATCATGACATCAGACAAATCAAAGGAATAAATAAATCTAATTAAAAGGGATAAGCAGAAAAACTACACTTTGCTTAAAAAAAAAAAACCTAGAGGGTTGGATCCAAGATGGCAGAATAGAAGGAGACAAATACACAGGGTCTCCCCACACAGCCCATAAAATACCTGTAGAGAGGGACTCTCAACAAATTTTGGAGCAGCAGAACTGGAGAACAACAGAGTGGAGATTTCCAGCCCATGGTGACCTGAAAGGCCCACCAGAAACGTCAGTTGCACTGGACTTGGAGTGGAGCCCAGCCCAGCCTTGGCCTCATGGTTCCACTCGTAAACAGAGGTGGAATGTCCAGTCTTGGAATCCCCAGTCACAGCAGGGGGTCCGTAGATACCTCAACCCACAGATGCCAAAGGTCAGTGAAGGGGGTTTCATCAGCTGTCTGGGGAGGGAGAAGGGCTTTCCCATAGCTCTGGCCTCAGGCAGCAGCCCGAAGAGGCCACATCAGGCAGGTGGCAGCAGATCTAAAGGCAGTCCCTACAGTAGCCCGAGACCATTGCTGGATCATAAAATCCCCTGGGGGCACTGAGGGAGCTGGTCTTTGTCTCCCATTGAATAGTGGCCCTGCTTGCACAGCTTGAATAAATCCCACCCACCCACCCCAACCCCAGTGCTAGCTTGGCAGAACTGGAGGTCAGGTGCCTGTGGAGAGGAAACTCTGCCAAGATTCTGGCACAAATTCCTTTCTTGCGCCCAGACCAGTACACTCTTGAATGGGCCACCTTGTAGGAACTGAGATATTACAGGTACCCAGAGCATACCCTACTCCTGACAAAGGACCCAAAAGTCAAGTAACTGGTTGAGAAAATGCCCAAAAAAAGGGGAAAGAAATAAGACCATAGAAGGTTACTTTCTTGGTGCACAGATATCTCCTCCCATCCATGCAGATGAGGAAGAAAAATGTTTACCATCAGGAAAAGACATAGAAGTCAAGACTTCTGTATCCCAAACATCCAAAATAAATATTCAATGGGCTCAGGCCATAGAAGAGCTCAAAACGGATTTTAAAAATCAAATTAGAGAGGTGGAGAAAAATCTGGGAAGAGAAATGAGAGAGATGCAAGAAAAGCATGAAAAGAGGGTCAATACCTTGCTAAAGGAGACCCAAAAAAATGCTGAAGAAAATAACACCTTGAAAAATAGGCTAACTCAATTGGCAAAAGAGGATCAAAAAGTCAATGAGGAGAAGAATGCTTTAAAAAGCAAAATTAGCCAAATGGAAAAGGAGGTTCAAAAACTCACTGAAGAAAATAGTTCTTTCAAAATTAGAATGGAACAGATGGAGGCTAATGACTTTCTGAGAAACCAAGAAATCACAAAACAAAACCAAAAGAATGAAAAAATGGAAGATCATGTGAAATATCTCATTGGAAAAACAACTGATCTGGAAAATAGATCCAGGAGAGACAATTTAAAAATTATGGGACTACCTGAAAACTATGACCAAAAAAACAGTCTAGATATTATCTTTCATGAAATTATCAAGGAAAATTGCCCTGATATTCTACAATCAGGGGGCAAAATAAATATTGAAAGAATTCACCGATCACCTCCTGAAAGAGATCAAAAAAGAGAAACTCCTAGGAACATTATAGCCAAATTCCAGAAGTCCCAGATCAAGGAGAAAATATTGCAATGAGCTAGAAAGAAACAATTTGAGTATTGTGGAAATACAATCAGGATAACACAACATCTAGCAGCTTCTACATTAAAGGATCAAAGGGCATGGAATATAATATAATAATAATTATAATAATTATCATAATATATTATATAATAATATATAATATTATAATATATTATTATATAATAATATATAATATTATTATATAATATTATATTTTTATTATTATATAATATAATATATTACTATATTATATTTATATTATTTATATATTTTTATTATTTATATATTTTTATTATTATATTATTTATATATTTATATATTATATTTATATAATAATATAATATGATAATATAATATAATAATATGTATTATATATATTATATATATTATATAATGATATAATATTATAATAATTATAATAATATAATATTCCAGAAGTCAAAGGACTGAAACCAAGAATCACCTACCCAGCAAAACTGAGTATAATAGTTCAGGGGAAAATATGGTCTTTCAATGAAACAGAGGATTTTCAAGCATTCTTGATGAAAAGACCAGAGCTGAAAAGAAAATTCGACCTTCAAACACAAGAATGAGAAGAAGCATGAAAAAATAAACAGCAAAGAGAAGTCATAAGGGACTTACCAAAGGTGAACTGCTTACATTCCTACATGGAAAGACAATATTTGTAACTCTTGAAACTTTTTTCAGTATCTGGGTAGTTGGTGGGATTACACACACACACACACACACACACACACACACACACACACAGTACAGGGCGAAATGAATAGGATGGGATCATATCTTAAAAAGCTGAAATTAAGCAGTGAGAGAGAAATATATTGGGAGGAGAAAAGGAGAAATGGAATGGGGCAGGTTATCTCTGATAAAAGAGGCTCAGTGGAGGGAAAAAGAGGGGAAGTGAGAGACAAAACATGAAGCTTACTCTCATTACATTCGACTAAAGGAAGGCATAAAATGCACATTCATTTTGGTATGAAAACCTATCTTACAATACAGGAAAGTGGGGGAGAAGGGGATAAGCAGGGTGGGGGGGATGATGGAAGAGAGGGCAGTGGGAGGAGGGAGCAATTTGAAGTCAACACTCTTGGGGAGGGACAGGATCAAAAGAGAGAATAGAAGCAATGGGGGGCAAAATAGAATGGAGGGAAATATAGTTAGTCTTACACAACACGACTATTATAGAAGTCATTTGCAAAACTACACAGATATGGCTCATATTGAATTGCCTGCCTTCCCAAAGGGAATGGGTGGGGAGGGAGGGATGGGGAGAAGTTGGTACTCAAAGTTTTAGGAACAACTGTTGAGTATTGTTCTTGCAACTAGGAAATAGAAATATAGATAATGGGGTATAGAAATTTATCTTGCCCTACAGGACAAAACAGAAGATGGGGACAAGGGTAGGGAGGGATGTTAGAAGAGAGGGCAGATTGGGGATAGGGACAGTTAGAATGCTCGGAGTTTTGGGGTAGGGGTAGGGGAAAAATGGGGAGAAAATTTGGAACCCAAAATTTTGGGGGAAATGAATGTTGAAAAGTTTAATAAATAAATTAATTTTAAAAAAACTAACATAGACAATGAAGGCATATCAATATTGAACATATATGCACCAAATGGCATAGCATTCAAATTCCTGAAGGAAAAATTAAATTAATTATAGGAGAAAATATACAGTAAAAACATACAAGTATGGAATCTTAATTCTCCTCTCTCAGAGCTAGACAAATGACAGCATAAAATAAGAAAGAAGTCAATGAAATGGATAGAATCTTAGTAAAGTTATCTATGATATACCTCTGGAGAAAATTGAATGGGAATAGAAAGAAGTATACTTTTTTTTGTCAGCTCTACATGGTTCCTTTACAAAAACTAACCATGTATTAGGAAATGAAAATGTTATAACCAAATGCAGAAAAGCAGAAATGTTAAATGCACCCTTTACAGACCACAATGTAATAAAATTACATATAATAAGGGGCAAATGAGTGGGTCAAAGAATAAATCATACCAGTGATCAATAATTTTATTAATGATAAGGACAACAATGACACATTACAAAATTTGTAGGATGCATCCAAAGCAGTAATTAAGGGAAATTTTATATCTCTAAACTCATATGTGAATAAAATAGAGAAAGAGCAGATCAGTGAATTGGGCCCCAATTAAACATCAAAATGGAAATTCTGAAAAATCAAAGAAGGGATTAATAAAATTGAAGGTAAGAAAATTCTTGAACTAATAAAGAAAACTAGGAGCTGGTTTTGTAGGGAATGGGGGAAGTAAAATAGATGAACTATTAGTTAGTTTGATTTTTAAAACAGAAGAAAATCAAGTTACTAGCATGCAAAATGAAAAGTGTAAAAACTATCAAGTAAGATAAAATTAAAGCAAGGATTAGGAGTTATTTTGCTCATTTATACGCCAGTAAAACCAACAATCTAAGTGATGATGTGATGGTGTCCTTATGAAACCCTATGGATTTCACTAAATAACTTATTGAAACAATTAATAGCCTTAGCAAAGTTGCAGGATATAAAATAAATCCCCCCAAATCATCAGCATTTCTATATACTACCAATAAAACCCAGAAGCAAGAGATAGAGAAATTGCATTTAAAATGACATATAATAGAAAATACTTGGGAGTCTACCTACTAAGACAAACTCAGGGACTATATTGTATAAAATTACAAAATATTTTTCTCACAAATAAAGACTGATGCAAACAACTGGAAAAATATTAATTGCTCATGGCCAGGCCGAGCCAATATAATGAAAACCACAATTCTACCTAAGTTAATTTGTTTATTCAATGTCATGCCAATCGAACTAGCAAATAATTATTTTATAGCACTAGAAAAAATACCAAAATTCACCTCGGAGAACAAATGGTTAAGAATATCAAAGGAATCAATGAAGAAAATTGTGAAAGAAGGTGGCCTAGCAGCGCAAGATTTCAAAGTATATAACAAAGTATTAATCATCAAAACAATCTGGTACTGGCTAAAAAATTGGATGAGTGGAATAGATTAAATATACAATACACAATAGCAAATGACATAGTAATTTAGTGTTTGATAAATTCAAAGATCTAAGGCTTTGGGGGTAAGAACTCAATATTTGCCAAAAATTTCTGGGAAAACTGGAAATCAGTTTTCTGACTGGGATGAAAATTGTCATGTGGATGAGACATGGGACATTTTCTGTTTGGCACCAGAAGGTAGAACCAAGAACAATGTGTGAAAGTTGTAGAATTAGGCTTGATATTTAAAAAAAAAAAGTTTGCTTGTTTGAAAATTATTACAGTTGTCCTGTACAGAATTCTGTACAGGAAAGTACAGAAATCAGAAATTAGACAAAGATCAACATTTCACACTGTATATCAAGATAAGGTCAAAATGGATAAATGATTTAGACATAAAAGGAGATATTATAAGTAAATTCAGGCAACACGGAACAATGTGCCTATCAAATCCATGAATAGGGGAAGAGTTTATGAGCAAACAAGAGTTACAGAGGATCACGGGAAGTAAAATAGATAATTTTGTTTACATGAAATTAAAAAAGGTTTTACACAAGAAAAATCAATATAGTCAAAACTAGAAAGAAAATTGAGAAAAAAAATTACAGCAAGTACCTCTGATAAAGGTCTCATTTCTTAAATATTTAGGAAACCCCACCAAATATGTAAAAATAAGAATTATTCCCCAGTTGATAAACAGTCAGAGGATATGAACAGGCAGTTCTCAGAAAAAATCAAAGTTATCAATAGTCACATGAAAAAAATGCTCTAAATCTCTACTGATTAAAGAAATGCAAATTAAAACAACTCTGAGATATCAGCTCATACCTATCAGATTTTCCAACATAACAGAAAAGGAAAATGGCAAATAGAGGAGGGGATGTGGAAAAACTGGGATGCTTTGTTGCCGTAGTTGTCAACTAATCCAATTATTCTGGAGAACAATTTGGAACTATGCCCAAAGGGTTAAAAACTGCACATATACTTTGGCCCAGCAATACCACTACTAGAAAAGGGAAACAGACCTATTTGTACAAAAAATATTCATAACAGTTTTTTGGAGGGGGCAAGGAGTTTGAAGTCGAGAGAGTGCCTATCAGTTGAGGAATGGCTGAACCAGTCATGATATGAGATTGTGGTGGAATACTATAAGAAAAGTGCTATAAGAAATGACAATCAGGATAGTTTCAGAAAAACCTGAGAAGACTTATATGAACTCATGCAAAGTGAAGTGACCAGAACCAGAAGACCATTTATATAACAACAACAATATTTTAAGGATAATCAACTGTGAAAGACTTAGTTACTAGGATCAAGACAATGATCCAAAAGAATTCCAAGGGACCCATGATAAAAGTTACTAATACTTCCAGGGAGAGAACTGATGAACTCTTAATACAGACTGAAACATACTTTTTTTAACTTTCTTTTTCTTCTTTTTTTCTCTGTGTTTTCTTTTCTACCATGGCTAATATGGAAATATGTTTTTTGCATGATTTCACATGTATAATCAGTATTAAATTACTTGCCTTCTCAAGGAGGGGTAGTAAGGGGACAAATAATTTGGAAATCAACATTTTAAAAAATGAATGTTAAAATATTTTATGTGAATTGAGAGATATTTGACAAAGTCAATTTTAAAAACTGGACAAAAGAGGTTGAGAGTTCTTTCTTTTTGAGGTCATCAAGCAGAGACTGGATGACTACTTTTCCAATATATTACAGTGGGCTTTTTGTTTATTAGTTTGACTCTATGGTCACTGAGGTCCCTTCCAGCTCTTGAATTCTATGATTCTGAGAAGGTAATGGAATGTCTGCTCTTCAAGTCCCTAGACTCAGATGACCTATATCTTCCAATACTGAAAAAATCGGGTAGATGTGATTGTCAAGTCATGATCAGTGGTATTTTCTTATAGAGGATGAAAAAAAGGGATAAATACTCTCCAGATTTTCCAAAAAAAAGGGAAGAAAATGGAATCAGAAAAATAGGGACCCATGATCTTGACTTCAATTCCTTACCAGATTCTAGAATATATTATAAAAGGAATGTCTAGTGAGGTCTGTAAAAGGAAGTTGGGATCATGCTAAAACAATGAAAACAATTAATTATAGTAAAAGAAAGTCTCATGGTCTTAGGAATAGATAAAGAAAAAACCTTTGACACTGTAGAATACTGATTCTAAAAACCATGAGAAACATAAAGGGGACTTTTTTGAAAAATGATAAAAATATCTAACAAAAATCTAAAGATATAATAATATGTAATGAAGAAACAGCAGATATCCTTCCAATAAATACATGGATAAACTAAGATGCTTTCTTTTCCCTTCATTATTTGATATAATTTTGGAAATGTTTTGCTGTTGTTGATTCATCTCAGTTGTGTTCAGCTCTTGGTGACCCCATTTAGGGTTTTCTTGGCAAAGATACTGGAGTGGCTTGTTATTTCTTTCTCCAGCTCATTTTACAGATGAGGAAACTGAGGCAAACAGGGTGAAGTGATTTGCCTAGGGTCACACAGATAGTAAGTGTCTAAGGCCAGATTTGAACTCAGGACAATGAATCTTTCTGGCTCCAGGCCAAGCATTCTATCCACTGCACTACCAAGTTGCCCCAAAATACTGGAAATGTTAGCAAAAGCTATAAGACAAAAGTAATAGTCCATAAAGTTAAACAAAGACTAAATAAAACTCTCTGTAGTTGCTGATGACAAGATAGTTTACTCAGAAAATCCTATAGAATCAGCAAAGAAATTGAGACAATAATTTCAATGAAGTAACTGGACACATTATAAACTCATAAAAATTCAGCAGCATTTCTAGATATCAATAAAAATAGTCAGGAAGAAATAATGAAACAAGAAGTTGTGCTAAAAATTAGTATGAAATTCATCAGCTATCTGGGAGCCAATCAATGAAGGCATCCTCAAAATCTGTTTAAATACAATTGTGAACTAATCTTAAACGAATCAAGAATGAATTAAACAGTTGAAGGGTTAGTCAATACTCATAGTTGGATTGTGCTAATATAAAAATGGCAATATCACTGAAACTAATTTACATGTTTAATGCTATATCAAATTATTAAGGGGATATTTTATAGATACAGATAAAATAGCAAAATCTATTCTGAGCAGCAAAATACTTGGAATATTTAGAGAATCAATGAAAAAACTTAGGAATAAAGGGGGAATAGCACTTCCAGATCTCAAATTATCTTATAAAAAAGTAATCATCAAAATTACTTGGAATTGGATAAAAAGAAAAAGTCCATTAATGAAATGAACCAGACAAAGAAGAATAAGAAGCAATTGATCTCAATTATCCAGTGTTCGATAAACCCCAAAACATAAATTACCTAGGGAAGTACTCCCTATTTGACAACTTCACAGAAAGTTGGAAAGCAATCTGGCAGAAATTAGGTGTAGCCCAATGTCTTATACCATTTACCACAATAAAATAAAAATGGATACATAACCTGAATATTAAAGGTCATATCATAAAAATAGAAGAGATTCAAATCAGGTACCTTTCACAACTATGTCTAGGGTGTAAATTAGACATGGACTCAAATCCCGCATCTGACACCAGCTGTGTAACCATAAGCAAGTTACAACCTCTTTGAGATGCAGACAGTTCTAAAATCTTAATCTACTAAACTATAAATGGGTCATGGTCTGCATTAGTGCTTAACCAACAAAATCATAGATCCTTGATGTATGTTGGAAGCAAGACAAGTATAAAAAGAGGGATACAATCAATCCTACTTAGAATAGATAAAATGATTTCATTGGACCATGATGAAATGAGAAATTTATTCAGCTTTTATTTTTTGTTTCTGCTATGGCTTCCAAATAGAATGGAATTTGGACTTGGAAGGATAGACCAGCCCTGGTAACCACAGATCAGAAATCCAAGTGAGGAGACAATCAGATAGCATCTCACCCTCAGTAAGTTCAAGTCTAGGCATCAGATCTAGGCAAATTCTACAGTACTGAAAAACAAACCTGATAGTGGTGGTAGAGTCAGTGATCTTTGAAAGATCTTGGAGAATTCAAGAAGTGGCCCAGAACTAGAGAGAGGCAGTGCTTATCTCATTTTTCAAAAAAAAAAAAAAAAGCAAAGAGGGTGGTGTTTGCAAAGCACAGTCTAGTGAGCTCAATTTCAGGGAAAAAGTCTACACTATACAACTAAAGGGATTTTATATGACCTCATGGAAAAGAAGAAAAGGATCACTAAAAGTCAGCATAGGTTCATTGGGAAGGGAACATGCTAGATCAATCTAATTTTCTTTTTGTACAAACTGATTAAGCTGATTACTCAGAGGAATGTTATAGAAATAATATATATAGTTTGCAACATAGCATTTGACTTTCTCATGCTATGCCAATAGAAGAGATGGAGAAACAGTCTACATGACACTACAGTTGGGGGGTTGAATCTGGCTGAATTACTAGCCCCAAAAAGTAGTCACTGAAGGGTCAATATTAACTTAGATGCATGTGGACCCATTTGCCTTTGACATAAGACATCATAGAATGGAAGCTTTAGAGTACACATAAATCTCCTTAGGGGTCATCTAATTCAATCTTCTCTTTTTTGCAATTGAGGAAACTGAGGCCTCTCTCCTGATATTTTTTGGATGTGGACTTATTAGTCCTTCAAAGCTATGTATCATCTATAAATCTGCTATGTATACCATCTACACCTTTATTCAAATCATGGATAAGAACAGTTTTCCTGCACAGTTCCAAACACAAAGACCCCTGAGGCATTCAACTAATGATTCTAATTGGAATGACAACTCTTAGACATTAAAGGTTTACATCATGGGCTACTCCTCTGCAAGAGTGGATCACTGCCAAAACAGTATTTGGGGCTCGTTCTGATGGAGCATGCCCACCCACTCGGATGCTTTAAAAGACCTATGGTTTGCCAAGGGTTCCTACATGTTGGAGGAACTCCAGAATAAATGGTAGAGATAACACCTTCCAACACTGCTCCTGTCTCCATATGTTTGTTCCAGGCGTCTCACACTTGAGGCAGGAAGTATATCCTGCCATGACAGTTTTTCTGCTGTGGCAGTGCATGACACCCCCTTCCAAATCAGTGCCTCAGTGAGTTGTCATTGCAAAGGAACAACCTGTCTAAAAATATCCATTTGGTCCAAGAGGTGCCTTCTGGCAAATTCCTGAAGCCAAAAGCTCATGGCAGACATGTATGGAGGATGGCTTAGGAATAATTGATCTCTTTCCTACTTTAACTACTGGGAAAAACAAAGCAACTATTTATTTTACATCTTGAAATATGATGAAAACATAAACTTGGCTTCATGAAAGTCTTTCATTTTCTCAAAATTCAATTAATTTCAGATGACAACAACATTACATCTCAAATCAAGCACCATTGCATGAATAGTACTTGAAGGTTCCAGCCTCAAGAGTTTTCCCTCTCTTCTTCATCATCTCCAGTATCTCACTGTGGGATGGAGGTGGTTCTGTTTTTAATGTTATTCATACTTTTCTTTACTTTGTAAAGTGATGTATTGATTTTCTTTTTACCATTGCCTTCCTTTCACCACATCATTCTTCCCTCTTTCCTGCCCCATCACCTCCAGTGGCTCCCTATTACTTTTAGTGTCAAATATTAAATGCTCTTTTTGACTTTAAATTTCTTTTCCAATGTAGTCCATCCCTACCTTTCCAGTCTTTTTATACTTCATTATTCTCCATACATTCTATGATCCAGCCATACCAGCTTACTTGTTCTTCACACATGATGGTCCATCTCCCATCCTCATACTTTTGTAGCACCTGACATGGTGAGCACTTAAATGCTTGCTGATTTTCAAATCTCTCTCTCTCTCCCTATCTCCCCAGAAAGAGAGCCATCCCTTGAATAAAGAATTAAAAGAAGAGAGGGGAAAAAACACAGGTTAGCAAAGCTGGTCAATCAAATCTGATAATATATGCAATGTTCCACACCCATAGGCACACACCTTGGCAAAGAAAGAAGGGAGGCATATTTTCTTATCTCTTTTTTGAAACCAAACTTGTTCACTATAATTACACAGCGTCTAGTTTCATTTTTTTCTTTCTTTTGTTGTTCTTTTCATTGACATTATTGCACTCATTGCATATGTTGTTTTTCTATTCTGCTAAGTTCATTTTGTTCAAGTCTTTCCATCTGTCTTTGAATTCTTTATATTTATATAGCATAGTAACATTCCATTACATTCCCATGTCACAGTTCTTTAGCCATTCCCCAATCAATGGGTATCCGCTTTTCTCCCCAGTTCCTTATCACTACAAAAACTTCTGTGATTTCACTAGTATATATGGGACCTTTTACTTTTTTTATCTTTGATTCACTTTGATCCTCTTGTCTAGTAATGAGATCTCTGAGTCAATGAGTATGGAGATTTAGTTGCTTTCTTTAAAAGCAATGACAGAAGAACACAAGCTCTGAGCAGGTCCAGCAATGGATTTCTTGCTTGTTTCTCCAAAGATAGGCCTTACTATATGTGAAGAAGACCATCATCAGAGTGTTAGTTACCTGGTGATGAATTTCTTGGGTCGTGGAAATTTTTGAAATCTACGAAGGATCTTAAGAGCTGTAATTTGCATTAGGATCTTCAGAGCTATAATTTGCATTGTTGAAAGTGGTACCTAGTTTGACCAAAATGTAGGTCTTTGTAGTGTTAAAATGTTTAATATCTAGCCCACGGTAGAATTTGCTCTATGTCAAAGGACAGATTTGTCTTTTATAGGATCACAGATTTAAAGAGGAAGAGACCTTTAGTCATATATGAAAACAGGAATATATAATCTAGCCTGATCCTATTGTTTTCCATATGATGAAAAGAAAATTTACATAATGGACAAAATGTGTTTGTTCTTAAGAGTTAGGGGATTTCATCTTCAGTTCCCTTTCCCCAATCCCAAAGATACAAATGTTCCCCAGGGCACTGATCCTATGTCCAGACTGGGGACCCACAGGCATCAAGAAGACTCCTATGGACAAAGGTCCAGCCATGGCTGCCAGTATTAACTGTATTCTCTGACGAGATGCCATCAAGAGGAAGGTAAGGCCAAGAGCCCCAGGATCTAAGGTTCTGCCTTCAACCTGACTCCTATCATCTGAGGAGGCAATACTTTTATAAAGGGATAACTTAGTAATTGCCTCTGCTGTTGTTAATATCTCCTGCTTCTTCAGAAGCAAAAGTTACTAAAAATCTGAGAAAAATGTTTTCAGGACCATGTCCTTTTCACTGTCAAATGACTTATCCTCAGAGGCAGATATGGTTTTATCAAAGAAAATGGCATTAACATTGGGAAAACACGTGCACAGGACACACTTTTAAGCTTAATCTGCAATATTAACATTTTCCCCATCACTTCCTTAAGGTTAGAAAATCAATAAAAAATAAATCAAGTCCTGATTTAGAATGTTTGCCTTTGTTCTTTGATGTGGCCCAACACTATGGACTAATGATTTAACCCTTAGGATTCATAGTTACCAGACACTCCCTACCTCTAGGCATGGAGCCCCAATAGGGATCTCCAGACTCTGCACTATTCTAGATAGTCTTCCACCAGTCTATCCCCACACCAACTCTTGACCCCTCCTGGTCATCAACCAATAAGCATTTGTTGGTTGCCTACTATGTGCCAGATGCTAGGCACAGGCAACAGGGATAACATCCCCTTCCTCTGAGGAGTTTTATTCTACCAGAGATCTACTTCATGGTTCACAGACAAGTGTAGAATATAGTAAGTATATGTACAAAATAAGTCCAAACTAATGGGGAAGAGCACAGACAAATGGGGAAAATTAGGAGAGGCCTTTTGAAGGACATAGCACTTCAATTTAGCCTTAAAGGAGATGGGGATTCCAAAGATAGAGGTGAGGAGGAAGAGCATTGCAGGCACAGAGAACAGCTTGTGCAAAGACATGGAGGTGGGAGATGATTGTCATATACAGGAAGTAGCAAGCAGGATGATTTGCCTAGAGGACAGAAGAGAGAGTACATAGTGGTAAAAGAGAGAGATCAGGAGTTGGTTGGTAGCTAAAGTATGGAAAGCTAAGACAGAGTCAAAACATAAAGGACTTTAGCTGCCAGAAAGAGAAGTATATATTTGATGCTTAAAGCAATGAGAAACCATTGAAGTATCCTGAGCAAAGGACTGACAAGGTCAGAGCTGTGTTTTAGAAATATCAATTTGGCAACTTGGTGGAGGATGGATTAGAGAGGGCAGAGACAGGAGGCAGTTCCATCTGGGATTTCAAAGGACAGAGATAGAGGCCCACACTCAGTTGCTCTAATTAAGGGATTTATTAATAGCACATATGCCAATTTGGACAAAGATATGGAAGCTATGAGAGCCCTGACAATCGCCTACCACTCCAGTTCTCAGTTGTCTGGTTCTGATTTGGAGAGAGATGACAGAACACAAGAAGGAGCAACCAGGCCTGCATCAGGGCTGGATCTAAGCAGCTCCAAGGAGCTAGGGAAGATAGGAATGCACGTGTCTAGGGGCATCTGTAAATACAACCATCCTGACAGGAACAGAGAAAACTTGCACAATTCCTTTGAGGGGGTGGGGAGTTGTTGAGGTCAGGAAGGGCAGAGGATGCTACGATGAATAACTTTAACAGTCATTTTAGCCTTTTCTTCCCAATAGCAAAAGAGGGCCTGATCTTCCTGTGGTTTCCAGTCTTGTCCTACACTTTGTGATCCCATTTGGGGAATTGGCATGCCCCTGATTTTACATATGCTGTGTCATTTGTTCCTTACAACAAACCCTGTATTTTAATTCTCCCCATTGTACAGATGAGGAAAATGAAGCTCATAGCAGTTAAATGACTTGCCCAGGGTAACCCAGCTACTAAGTATCTGAGATGATTTGAATCCAGATCTTTCTGATTCCAGGTTCAACGCTCTAGTCACTATGCAACCTAACTGTCACCTAAATAATACACTGATTCCCAAGTGCCTTCTCCTGCACAATACAAGAATCGGGGACCATCTCCAGTCATCCTGATATGTATCTAATCACTGGACCCAGATGGCTCCAGAGGAGAGAGTGATGCTGGTGACTTTGCACAGCCCTCTGTCACTTAAATCCAATGCACTAGCATGCCATGGCATCACCTCCTAGATGTCACAGTCCTCTTTGAGAATGACGAACCAACAATAACATCTTCAAATCTCAGAGGTAGGAAGCAGCCAAATTATATGCACTCACACAGGAATCTTTTAGATACCTTCCCTGGCAAATAGTCCTCCCTAAAGGATCCCTGGAGAAAGGGACCCCACTATCTCTCAAAGCTGCTCATTCCACTTTGAAACTGCTTTATTCATTAAGAATTTTCTGCTCTCTTGTTCCCCCCCCATATATAAAACTGAAGCTTGCTCACTCTGGAAATTCCATCTACTCCTCTCAATTCTTCCCTCTGTATCCCAAACGGTACAATCACTAATCTCTCTTTCAGGTGACAGCCCTTCCAATGGTTACATTCCCCATGAGTCTTCTCTTTGGCCGGGTGAAACATACCCAGTTCCTTCAACTGATTTTAATGTTATTTTGGTGAAGAAATTAAAGCTTACAATAATAGTAGTCTATTTCTTCCTTTCAAAGGGGAAGTGAAAATGCACAGCTTGTTCACCTGAAAGAAAGTTATCATACTCCAATCTTCTTATGGCTCAAGCATGTTGCCTGTTACTATAATCATGTACTCATAATTTGTACCTATAGACATTCTGTACTTCACAACCATTAAAAAATCCTCCTGAGATTATATAACTAACAGCTGGACATGGAATGATTACTAGCTCTCAAATGCAGGCTAGACTCTAATGCCTCCTGACGCTACCCGGGTAACCCTGGGCAAATCACTCTACCTGAAGTTTTCTTCAAGGAAAGTGAGGAGTTAGAATAAATGCTATCTGAAGTCCCTTCTTGCTCTTGAGGCTTGGCATTTTTGTGTGACTCCAGTGGGCAAGTCACTTTACCTCCCTGAGCCTCAGTTTCTTTCTCTGTGAAATAAGAAGTTTGGACTAGGTGGTATCTGAAGTCTTATCTAACACCAGATCTATGGTCCTATGGATGACCTTGGCCAAGTGACTTCCTGTCCTTGGTACTCAATTTCCCTCTCTGTAAAAATGAGGGAGTTGGACTAGCTGAAGTCTCTTCTAGACTAGACTCTGAAGTTCCTTCTGGCTCTAGATCTAGGAGCCCATGTGTGACTTATATCAAATCACTTCACTTCCCTGAGCCTCAGTTTTCTTCTCTGCCAAACAAGTGGGCTGGGACTCCACAGCCTCTTCCAGCTGCAGAGCTATGACATGATCATGGTATAGAAAGTGTAAATGAATGCCTTCAACTTCATATGACAAAGAAAACTGAAGCCACACTAAGTATACTAAGCCAGAAGCTAAGACCATTTAAGGCCACAGAGCACAGATTAAGTTTCATTGCTAAAGTGTGAGAAGGAAGGTAGAAAAAGCAATAAATATGAACTAAATGCTTCATTCTGAGATGGAAACCAGGAAATGGAAGCTGGTTTTTTAAAGAGATTTCTTTTTGCAGTTGGGAAGGCCTCATGGTGGCCCTTGTGATTTCATATCATGTGTGGCTTTGCACAACCAAGGGACCTTGGAGCTGCTCCCCCACGTCCTGGAGATAAACATTCTGTCCTGAATTGTGACTTTACCTGTAGAGGTTAATGTTGAAGTAATCACCTTGTTTCCTCAATGATCTCCACAAGCTACCAGCTATCATGTCTCTTGGTCAGAGCTCATTCTAGGACTTCATGGATGGTGTCAACATGTTGGTCTGGGAGACCACTCTCATTGGGCATGATTTCACAGATTTCTAACTGTAATAGCTCTGACTCTAACCACAACCCCTCGACAATGGGCAAATCCCTTACTCTATCAGAATCCTTGGCAATTTTCTAAGAGTCTAACATACAAAAGCATTCATCTACATTCATGAAGCAGTTTCTGTCCCAGGAACTTCCCATTCTAATCAAAATACAAATCCAGACCAAAAAAGAAACAAAGGGTCACAGCTACACAGTGCATTAAGGTTTGCAGACCTTATAAAGTTATTTGGACTCTGATCTGTCCATGAACATGGACATTATCTCCTCCTCCTTCTTTGCAGTTCATAACCTCCATGACTTCTCATCCTGTGTGATTTATCCTGTTGCCTTTTCCGTGGAGTGGAGGTGGACTGCTTAATGTCCTCTTGATCTCTTGACATTGCACTGATGTTAATGGAGCACACACACTGGCCATTAGTCATTTATCCTTCATTTCCACTATATCTTTTTTTCTGATCTTACACCTTTTAGATAATAAGACTCTACATGGTTTCTCCCCTGGAATTTTTCTCCTCCTCATACTTACCACACATTGCTCTGTTGCCCTTCCAGTGACCTGCAAGTTTAATTCTGTAGAGACTCTGGTGAACTCTGCTTTCTAGCTACAAACACCATCAGACAAAGTTCAGGAGTAAAGAGATGATTATTTGTTTCAGGTAGAAGTGTGAGGTTGAGCAACACATATTTTGAAGTCATACAAGATTCTTTAAAAGATGTAACTACAGACAATTCTTTTAAGTAGTCTCCTGATAATTAATATCAAACAATACATACAACAAGTATATATGCTCACCAAAAGTGCCGACCTCCATCCTAGAGGATACTTATCACAGATAAAAGCGTGTTCCTTTAGATATTGAGGTTCTCCAGATGCACCTATTTGTATATGACATCATACTGACTAAATCAAACCCTGGGAACATTTCAGAGCATTGTAAATAGTATCAACCATCACTCAAAAAAGTTCAAAATGACTATCCAGACAGGAAAAACTAAGAGGATGAAAAAAATCTGTTGTTTAGATTTTGATTTGCAGTTGAATGAAAGTGAAGCTCTCAAAGATCTTAGTGGAAATAAGGGACTTGTTTGGGCATTTTTCTTCATCAGCACCTATACTTTTCTGCTATGCGTAAGTTCACCAGTTCTCCCAAATTTGCCAGGATCATGGAATTTAGAGTTGAAGTGACTTCAGAAATTGCCTATCTCAAGCCATACATTGTACAGAAGAAAATATGAATCTAGGAGAGGGAAGTGACTTACCTAGGTTATAAAGGTTTTAAGGAGCATAGTTTCCTAGAATATTCTAAATGTTCCCTATCAGATTTATCACAATGATCTCTAGCTCTCCTCTCTCCACTCCATCTTCACCTACCAATATCTACATCTGTTGAATTCCTACCCATCATTCAAAGCCCAGTTCCATGAAACCTTCCCTTGCCACCTTTACACCCAATAGGTAGAAATGATCTCTCTTTAATACGCTCTCTCCAAGACCCATATTAATACTTTTTATAAATCCATATATTTTGTTCACATGTCATCTTTCCTAATAGACTATAAACTGTTTGATGTTAGGACCATGTTGTTTTCATCATTTTTCTTCCCAGACATGAGCATAGTTACAGAAAGGATTTGAGGTATGGGATAGGTCAGATGAGGGTCCTTGTGATGGTGACCTCAATTTTCTTACTAAAGTAAACTACTTACAGATATGACAGGGAAAGAAAGCCTTCAATGAAGATGTTTGAGGTCATTCAAAGTCCTATAAAATTTCCTAAATGCTTTTCGCATCCCATTCAATTCTCTCTGTTTTATGATTCTGCCTCATATTTCTGAGTTTCAGTATTTTGGCAAAGATCCCCCCGACAAACAGGGTTGTTGTGAGAAGAGCTTTGCCAACCATTAAGTATTATATAACTTAAAAAACTTAAATATGCCTCTTTGGCCTCTAATATGGGCTGCAAGGTTGTTGATGAGGTTCTCAAAAAGATGACCAAGAAGCAGGGATATCACAAGAGGATATTAGCAGTTCCTTGAAAACCATCTCAAGTACTGAATGTACTTCTTTCATAAACCCAAAGCATTGGGCCAGAGGAGGGCTATGCATACTTCTTTATCCTCACATTCCCCTACCACTGTCATACAACATCCTCTCCTCCTTTGTGGTTCACTCCATCCAAATATATTACTCTCTCTAGATACTGGAGATTGTTTTCCACCAGGCCCCAGATCATTCTTTCTCTTTCCTCAAGGAGTTCAGGACCTAGCTTGTAGTCTCTACCCTAAATCCTGCCCTTATAAGGTATAATTATATTCATATTTTAATGGAGTCTTCATGATTTGTTGACCAAAAGCAGTCACTATCATTGAGGATTCCAATCATCTATCAACCCATTAAGTCAATTTTTATTAAACATACCCTGCTGAATACTCTAGTTTAAATAGGCTTTTGTGATACTCAGCCACCATTCCTCTATGTTTCTCTGAGAAGATGCATTGAGTTTCAAACAAGTGCCAACTTGAACTGAAGATGGGTAAAATCCTCAGGGAAGAAGTAATAATTACTCTCTCACTTTACTAATGAGTCTGATGGGAAAAGACAGACACAGCAAGATATGACTAAAAGACCTACTTCGGACTGAGAAGCAGGAGTCACTGGGTTTTAGCCTTACTTCTGTTCTTCACTGTCTGTGTGACCTTGGATAAGTCACTCCCACCTCTGTGTCTCAGATCCCTCTTCTGTAAAAATAAAGAAGGTGGATTTGATTATCTCTAAGACCCCTCTAATCTCATACATTATATAATTTCGTGATTCAAAAAAGATAGACATCAATCTGCTTATGGAGGGAAAACATCCTCAACAACATCACCAAAATGACCAGCCCATTTTGTTCCTGTACAAGTACTAAGCTATATAAGAGATGTGATATTTTAGAAATATGACTCATACAAGAATCTTATCTGAAGATAAAAGGCATGATTTCTGTTGCGTTGCTATATATCACAGCCAAGGAGTCTTGAAAAAAAGCAAGCACTGTGTCGGGTTTCCATGTATTTACATACACAGAAGTGATTCTTTTTAAATCCCCTCAGCTTATTATTTAAGGCAAAAGTCATGAACAATTCTAACTAAGTATATAAGGTTCTGAACAAATGTTCTTACCCAATTCCAGCTCCAACTGAGATGATGACCGTTAACTCCCACAGTCATCCGGGAACAGCAACAGCCTAGCAACTGCACTGAATTATGCCATCAGTCCTGAAAGCAGAAAAATACAATTATTGATAAACTCATAGGCTCAGAGATGTAGAACTAGGGAGATCTCAGAAGCTACCTAGTCCAAGACCCTTAAAAGAGGAGAAAGCTGAAGTGAGGGAGGGGAAAAGACTTGCCCAAAGGCACACACAAGATCACAGGAGGGGATCTCAACCTCCCTCTAACTAATTCAAACCTCTCTTTTTTACAGAGGGGGAAACTGAGGCCTGGAAGGCATTCAATACCCTGTCCAAGGTCACATGGAGGAGCCAGAGCTGGAAGGAACCTCAGAGGCCAGAGAGTCATTTTACAAAGGGACAAACTGAGTCCTAGAGAAGTGAAATGACTTTGCCAAGGTCATATACATGGTAAGTGGGAGAGCCAAGGTCTTGTGATGCCAAGTTTAAGACTCTTTTCTTTGAACCATTCTGCTTCTTGAGATGTTTACTTTACAAGAGCCAAGATGATTTGGAGGAAAAAAATGATACAAATCAAGGAGAAGTTATGTCTTGAGTATTGACAAAAGCATTTCATTAAAAAAAGAAAGATCTGGTTACATTAAGACTAGATCAACAGCTCTTTGAAGGCAAAAAAAAATGATATATTATTCTCTTTTGAATCTCAAGCACACAATAGATAATTAATGATTGCTTGGTAATTTTCACTTAATTAGGAAAGACTTGAGAGAAGTATCCCTCCAGTTGAGGCTATGCGATTGGCTAGTGGATAGAGCTTGTTGACAGGTGGGACGATAGTTTTGTTGGTCTTGGAAGGCAGAAGGATGAACACAGTTTGGCTGTAGTTCTAGTTGGTCCGCTGGAGAGGGGCTAGCCTTATTAATTTATCCAAATGGGGATTTGGGGGAAAGAAAATTGCACATAGGGAAAGGGTGACATGGTGATTGAACCCTGTGGGTGATGACCCTCAGGTGGTCATATCTACTATGCTACTAATTCTGGCACAGTAATCTTCATGGGAAGAAAGAATAGCCATTTCTGCTCCCCTCACATAGAGAGATACCTTTGACCAAAGTCTCATTCACCTCAGGTTAGTTGCAGGTCTGGGGACAACTGTTTATACTAGGAATTAATGACTGTAAGTACAGCATTTTTTTGACACCAAGTTTAGTTAGGCTTAAGTACCTATCGCTCATTTCCATAACTGAAGCAGAGGCCATGTAATAGAACTGTCAAAGACATTTAGACCAAAAGCTATTCAAAGGCTTCCCAGCTGATAATGACTAGCACTTCTGAAGGACAAAGTAGTCTGTGAACAACCTCCCCATGTCACTTTGCTAGAACCATGTCTTTGGATCGCCCACCATCCTTCCTGTTGGCCCCCATATCCAAAAACAGTAAGATGGATGCTATATCAGAAACTCATTGGTAGAAAGAATCTTATAGGCCATCTAATCTACAATTGCCTCTGAAAGCCTGCCTATTTTCAATCCACATTTTTTTATTTATACATAGACCATTCTCATAAAGATTTTCTAGAGATGAGAAAGCATATGAATGAGCAGGCGTGCATTAGCATTTGCTAATTTCTTCTTAGTAGCTTTTTCTTTTTGTGGTGGGTATGAGTGGGAGGTAAGAGCACCATCTGAGATCACTTCTCATTACCATCCTTTTGGAATCTTTCTGTCTTTGAGATATCTTGAGAAACAGTCCCTGACTATTAAAACTGTCACATCCAGCATAGATTTCTCCAGCATATATTTGATCAGACCTAAATAGTCTTCACATCTTCTAATCAGGTGCCAGTAATGCTTCTTCACAGGTACACAGGAGGTGGAATTCAAGTATATTCTTTTCATTTTTGCCACCAATTGAGGTCAAAATATGAGCAGATCTGTTCCATTTTGTTTCAGGTTGTAGGCCTTCCAGTTTGGAGTGCAAACATCCTACCCATAATCTCTTTTACCTGGAATTCAAACTGAGCTTTTGATGGGTTCCTTTTTTCCCTTGGTTGCTTTTTACTCTGATGCATTTCTGAATCTTCTTCCAGAAGGTTTGTTAACAAGCTGAAACTCTAAATTAGTATTGCCCCCAGTTGCCATGCCTCTCCACTTGGCAAGAAGATTAAGTGTTTGCTAATTGAGGTGGTTTCTGTGCTCTTTCAGCCTTGTTATCTTGCTGACAGTTTTGTAGCAGTTAAACTTTTCAAGAAAAAACATGGCCATAATTATGGTCCATAACTTCATGTCTATCCAATTTCCCATTTGTGGGGAACATGAGTTAGTTTTAAAAGGTCAAATGTAAAGGCATCTCTCCTTCATCCTTCCTTCTACTTTGGTGTTAACTTTAACCTCTGCTTTGTCCAGCTGATGACCTGACCACCTTGAATAGACACAGCCATGGATATGTAATGAAAGCAATTCTTAGATGAAAAAAAGTAATTTATTTTGGGGGCCTGGGACCTAAATTTGAGACAGAAAGTCTTTGGATCTCAGATTTAGCCACAACCTCTTTTCCTTATTTCCATCGAAAACCCCATTTGTTTCTCCATGTAGTCCTTATCTCTTTGAAGCAGGGAAAGACTTGTTGACTGTCCTCAGCACATAGGGGAACTCCATCTGAACTGGAGCTCATCAAGGAAAGCTTTGTGGAGAATCAGGTGGCAAGGAGGACTGGAAGGTGTGAGCTGGGTGGCCACAGACAGGTTCAGAGGTAGGAGAAGCAATGATATACACAGAATTTCTCCACAGATAGGCAAAAAAGCAGGAACAAAAAATGAAGACACTTGTTAGTGACCCCTGTGAAATTATTCTCCTAAGGAGAAATGTGACAGAAAGAATTCACAATCTGAGTTTTCTATTTTTATACTTGGTTCCAAAACTAAGTCCATATCTGTCTCACTTACCTTCCTTTTGGGAAAAGGAATAACTTAAGCACATTTACCTCACAAGACATCAACCTTTAAAGGATATGGAATCTTTTAGTACTAAAATAATTTGACCAAGAGATAAGGAAGGGGGATGAATTAAATGAATCCAGCGGCAAAATATGATTTCTTTTTATCAACCCTTTCTTTTTAATCGATAGTACAAGTCCTTGGCCAGCTGGGTGCTTCTTGGTCTCTTGTTTAATTAAAAAGCAGTATTTATTAACAGCACTCCTCGACTAACACCGCTAATGCTCCTATCAAACTCGGTCAAGAAATGATTAAATTCATACATGTGCTTTCATTGCATTTTAATGGAAATGAAATGAGATCTTTTTTTATCAGAGGTGGGGGACTAGTCAACACTTGAAGGAGCCAGGCTAGTGCCAATACAGTAAATTTACATAAATAAATGTGCCTCCTTTATAAAAATATAGTCAATTTACATAAATAAATGTGCCTCCTTTATGAATAGGGAGGGCTTTTCGGGAGAACTTGAAAAGCAGCAGAATTCCCCAAACATGCTCAGAATTGATGTACTGGTGGTTAGGCTGATAAGGCTGAATTGCAAACCCCCCTCCCCTTTGCCCACAGTAGGTAAACGTGAAGGCTTCCTTCCTCCCTGATGTCTATCTCAGTGAAATCAACGAGAAGAGCCCGAATCTTCTGCTCGGAGTGAAATGACAAATATTCGAAAACATTTCCTACTTCCTGAATAATTCATCCTCATAATCTCCCCAACAAAACCAGCAGTGCGAGATTCTTTAGGGCTGGCTATCTTTAGTTGAAAGATGATGCAGCAAATTATATTGTACTGCCCCCTACCCCTTCCCTCCACCCTACCAGACCGGAGATCAGGTTCAGAAAGTTAGCAGGCACATGATGGTCTGGAAGAGGTTGGGGAAGCTTCATCTAACTTGTTTCCTAAGGGTTGGAAGAGGCACCATTCCTCACCAAAACTTCTCTACTTGTAGGATCATTAGCATTCATTGCACAGAGGGCAGATTGGAACAAGGTCAAGGATTTCTGCACTTACAGTGGTTTCAGGTTCTTGGTACAAGGTTTCCTTTTGTGTTTGCTCCCATGGACTTCAAACTCTAGGAAACTGGTACAACATGTGTACTCTAGGAGAATAGAGATCTCTGGAGAGATGTGTCACTCTCTGAAGATAACATGGGATACAACCCATGACAAGGCATGCCACAAGGATGAATAAGGCTGCAGAGATAACAGAGCCTAGCTTCTATTGACTCAGCATTTTCCTGAGGCTTTCTCCTTATTCTTAGCAGTAGGGAATCCTATCAGGGGAATGAAGTAGTCAAATATGGAGTGGTCAAATAATTTCTCTTAGCTGTAAATACTATGTATAATAGAGGATATCAAAGAAAGCCCTGATGTGGTAGACTGGACCATCTCCTATGTGCACATATTGTCTCCACTTGAGGAACTGCTCAAGAGGTTCCTATGGCTACCTGCCTCAAAATCCCCTCAAGATAAAGGGCAAAATACTTGAAGAATGTTGGGTGAGGTCTACTGGCTGAATATACCTAACTACATCTCATGCTCCCACAGTAACACCACAAACATAGCAAAGGGGGACAGTGGGTGGTCTCCCTTTGAATGTATAAGCAAAAAATGTAAGAGCAATCTCAAATGTAGTCACATTTTTAAAAGAAAGAGTACAAGCAGTGTAACTGTTGTGGATGTTGCTGTTCATTTACTTCAGTCATATCTGACCCTTTGTGACCCTATTTGGGGTTTTCCTGGCAAAGATACTAGAGTGGTTTGCCATTACCTTCTCCAGCTCATTTTGCAGTTGAGGAAGCTGAGACAGACAGAGTTAAGTGACTTGACCAGAGCCACACAATAAGTGTCTAAGGATGAATTTAAATTCAGTGCTGACTCCAGGTCTGGTGCCACTATATCCACTGCACCACCTATGCTAAAGGTATCTGAGTCATAGGGAAGGAGAAGGGAATAAGCATGTACTGATGCCTACTGTGCGCCAGGCACTGTACTAAGCACTTGAGAATCATCTTGTTGGATCCTATCCACAACCCTGGAAAGTAAATGTTGCTATTATTCTCCCTTTGCAGGTGAGAGAACTGAAGCAAACAAGTGAAATGACTTGCCCATCATGTAGCTGTCTGAAGGGCAGCTAGGTGGTGCTTCAGTAGATAGAGTGATGTGCCTGAAATCAGGAATGCTCATCTTCCTGAGTTCAAATCTGACCTCAGACACTCACTGGTTGTGTGATCCTGGTCAAGTCATTTAGCCTTGTTTGCCTCAGTTTCCTCATCTGAAAAGTGAGCTGGAGAAGGAAATGCAAACCACTCCAATATCTTTGCCAAGAAAACCCCAAGTGGGGGTCATGAAGAGTTGGAAATGATTGAACAATAACTAGCTGTCTGAAAGGGAAAGATACCCTAACTTCTGGTAAAACCTCCATTACATGAGGCAGATAGGTGGTATAATGAATATACTGGGCTTGAAGTTAGGAGGACTTGAGTTCAAATTCTGCTTCAGGCACTTACTAGCCATGTGACACTGGACAGATCATTGCATGGATTCAGATTCATAACTAGCATGAGATGACCAAGGACTTAGTCCTTGTACCCCAACATCTGGTGAAGGGGGAAGTGCTAGCCTTTGGAGACAATACTCTGATCAAGCACTTCCTCCCTTAAAGGAGAACAATGATAGAGAGTATGAACATTGTGCCCTTGTTTCATTCAGGCTGGCACAGCCATGGTCCCGTTATCATGGCATATTTCTTCCAAGTCTTCCCTCTGGCATTTGGGGCAGTGGTTTGGGACTGCTGACTCTTAATGACAGACTCTATATGCCCCTCTATGCTACCTCTTCTCCCAGTCTGACTGTACCCAGAATGCACTGTCCTTTCTACCTCTGCTTCTCCCTTCATCTTGACCTGTGACTTTTACTGTTGTAGAGACAGCAAGGGGGCTCAGGAAGACCTAAGTTCAATTCCAGTTTGAGACTTTCTAGCTGTGCAGCTTACTTATCTTATGTACCTCAGTTTCTTCTCAGTAAAATGGGGATAATAATGACATCTACCTCCCACAGTTAGTGTAAAGAGAAAATGGACAATATTTGTAAAGTATTTTGTAAACAATAAAGTACCATGTAGACATTATTTATTTCCAAGTCTCATGCTAAACCTTTTAATATTTCTGAAAATTCTATTATCTATTTATGATCACAGCAATCTTTTTCATCTTATAAAATAAGGATGCTGAACTTGGGGACTTCTAAGGTCCCTCCCGTCTCTGAATCTGGGATGCTTTCATATAGAAAATTCTTGTTAATCAAAGCTTGTAGGTGTGCACGGGCAGTATCTCTGGTATGACTCAACACGGATTTCCCATTAAATTTAATCATCCCGAGGTTCATTTAGTACTGTTTTGGGGAATAGTCCTCAGGGTGCCTCTGCCTTTCGGAGTCTTATATGGATGTCATTTTCAGTCTTTTTCCATTGATGAAGGAGTTGTCAAATAAACGTGCCCTTTTGCTAGTTCACAGGAAAAAGAAAATTCCTAGAGGTATTCAGTAAGAAAGCAAGTAGAAATGAGGATTTTGAATCCCAGGTCAACTAAAGCTCTATTAGTTGAAATCAGGCTTACGCTTGAAAATGTTTCCTTGTCGGAAATAAAGTCACACTGAAATGTTTCACATCAACTAAAAAAGGGCATCTCTTTCACCGCAGGTTCTGACCATAATTCTTTTTTTTTGCAGTCTCTTTAGCTTTAAATGGCTCTTTTTTGGTATGCAGGAATGATTTTGAAAGATAAATAAAGGCACTACCATCCTTGCACCTACCGTACGCATTCACACACAAACCTTGCATGAGATACTGAAGGCCTAGCCCTGGGTACCCCCCTCTTTTGCACATAGCTTATATCATACATATATATATATTTCTCAACTATCTCAGTTAACAAAATTTCTGTTTCCATATACAAAAGGTTTAGAAACACTACTAATAGGCAGGCCATTAAAAGAAATAAAGACTAAAGATATCCCAGAGAAAATAGAAGGCTAAGGCTAAGACTCAGGGTCTACCTTAGCAGACCACCCATATCAAAATGATTTTCACTTAACCTATGCTTGCCTCAGTTTCCCCAAATATAAAATAAGGATAATAATAGCACCTACCACCAAGGGTTATTGTGAGGAGCAAATGGGATGATGTCTGGAAACAGGGACAATGTCTAAAATGGAGTAGATGCTATAGAAATGATGGCTATTTTTACTTTTACTCTTCTTCTCGATTAGAGGAATTTCACGAGGCACCAGCTTACTCTAAACCTTGCCTGCACTGGTTCTTCACTCTCCTAATGTGAGAGTCCTGTTCAAATGTATATGTTGTTACTCCTGGATCATTAGGAGTAGACGGTTAGGGTTAGCATAAGTGCTTAGCAGAGTGTGTGGCACACCCAAGGTGCTTAAAAATATTTTTCTTTCTTGCCTTCCTTCTTCTAAGGATCATACAGGAAGTCTATGTCAGAGACATTCCTTGAACCCAGGTCTTCAGGGATTCAAGGACAGTCTCTTAACAGCAGGCCAAAGCTGCCTCTCTACCAATAACTCAGACAACATGTCAAAACAATGAACAAAAATGAGGTTATCAACTGAGCTAAGTGCTACCTAAAAGGAGTCTAGAGTCAGAAAGAATGAAAAGGGTCAAGCAAGGTTTATTTTTGGGGGGAGTTTGTTTATTTTGTGTTGGAGAGAGTGTGTTCATCCCTTGTTGCCAAAGGAGACCATGTCATCAGAGAAATCATGACATGACTTGCACTTGACTTTGTTTTGAGTGAGGGAGGGCTGTGCACGTCACCAGCCTCACTTCTCCTCCAGACCCATCTGAATTCAGTGACCAGATATTCATCAAGATGACTGGAGATGACCCAGGATGAGGCAATTGGGGTTAAGTGATTTGCCCAAGGTCACACAGCTAGTGAGTGTCACGTGTCTGAGGTGAGATTGGAACTCAAGTCCTCTTGATTCCTGCACTGGTGCTCTATCCACTGCACCACCTAGCTGCCCTGGGGGAGAGAGAATGAAGTTGGCAAGGGTCTAGTCCCAGGGTTCTTATTAATATCAATGAACTTAAAAATATTTTGAGGACCCACAAATATATTTAGAGTAGCTCTTTTTGAGATGGCAAATAATTGGAAATTGAGGGGATGCCTATCAATTGGGGAATGGCTGAACAAATGGTATATGGATGTAATGGAATACTATTGTGTTATAAGAAATAATGAGCAGGCAGATTTCAGATAAAAAACCTGGAAAGATTTATAAGAACTGATGCTGAGTGAAGTGAGCAGAACCAGGAGAACACTGTACACAGTAACAGCTACATTGTGTGATGACTAACTTTGACAGACTTAGCCATTCTCAGTAATGCAAGGATCCAAGACAAATCCACAAGGCTCATATTGGAAAATGCTATCCACAGCCAGAGAAAGAACTATGGAGTCTGAATGCAGATCAAAGCATACTATTTGCTCTCTCTTTTTTTTTTGTTTTGTTTTGTTTCTTCTTTTTTGTGGTTCCTCCCATTGGTTCTTATTCTTTTTTACAAAATGACTAATGTGAAAATATGTTTAATATGAATATATGTCGAACCTATATCAGATAGCATGCTGTTTTGGGGGAATGGGAAGTGGAGGGTGGCAGAGAAAATTTAAAAACTCAAAAACTTATGGAAATGAATGCTGTGACTAAAAATAAAAAAAATATTTTGATAACTGTATTTCAATAGAATTACTTTGTAATCTATGTATTTTATTGTATACATTTTAAAATTCAGACTCTGAGAAGGGGTCCAAAAGCTTCACTAGGCTGCTAAGGGGTCCAGGATACACTCATAAAAAGGCTGAGAACCAATGCTCTAGATCATTTGGTAGGGTATGAGAAAAGGCCATCATACAATATCAGAGAAGCTACGTAACTTGGGAGGGTCCTCTGAGATCCTCTAATCCAAGGCATCTTAAAGTTTTTCTACTCATGATCCCTTCAGCACAAGCGCTGTACCTATATCAGAATTCCTTCTATTAAACGCTCCTTGAAAACCAGAAAGGAGAAGGCAGCTATCTACTCCCTCCTAAGGCAGCCCATTTCTCTTTTGGAAAACTCTGACTGGTAAGATTTCCTTGATATCAACATTCCCATCTATGACTTCCTTTCATTACTCCTAGTTCTGTTCTGTGGGGCCAAGCAGAAGAAATTTAATCTCTCACATGGAAGCCCTTCTAATACTTCAAAATAGCTATCATATTGCCTCTCTCCCACCCATGCCAAGCCTTAAATCTTCCCTTCTCCAGAATAATCATCCTTAGGTCCTTCAATGGATCCTTGACTTCACAGTTTCTGGTTTGTTGATGCTTCCTAAAACATGGCAGACAGAACTGAAATGTAATACTCTATATGTTGTCCAGGGCACAGGACAGAAAACAACCACTTCCTTAGTCATCCATGCTATGCCTCTTTTAATGCAGGCTCCATTTGCTCTATATTTTGCTTCTTTTGGTTGTGGGGGGAAAATGGTACATGCTGAACTTGCAGTTCCCTAAAACCTTCAATGTTTTCTCAAACTCATACCTAATCATACTTCCCTCCTTTTATATTTGTGAAGTCCATTTTTTGATCCCAAAATTAATACTTTGCATCTATCCATATTAAAATCAATCTTAAGAAGTAGTATAGAGTAGTGGGTAGAGAGTCAGTCATGTAGTCAAGAAAAACGGGTTCAAGACCCACATCAGCTCTAGCAAGTCACTTAACTGCTCAGTACCCTGACAACTCCTGAAGACTTCAAGTTAGTGAGAATGTGTTTCTTTGATATTAATCAATAAACATTTATTAAGTGCTTACTATGTGCCAGACAAATGGCTTGCTCAGATGGGAGTTCCCTACACAAACGAAGTCATAAATCTAGTAAAAAAAAATTCATTTTACTGGATTCAACACAATATTGTAAGCCGTCAAAGCCCTTTTGGATCCTGATTCTTTCACCCAATGGGTAAGTTGCTCCCCCTAGCTTTGGATCACCTGCAAACTTACTAATGACATCATCTATGCCCTCATCCAAGCCATGAATAAACATGTTAAGCTGAACAGGACCAAGCAGAGATCTCTGAGGCCTTTCATTGCAGAACTACTGCCCCCATTCAGTCTGGTCATTCAATCAGCTCTGACAACATCAGTCAACAAATAAATATGAAGCACCTCTATGTGCCAAGAACTGTGCTGAATGCTGAAACAAAAGCAAAAGCAACCCCCGCCCTTAAGGACTTTGTGTGTTCGTCCTTCGTTGCCGAAGAAGACCATGCCATCAGAGAAATCATGACATGACTTGCACTTGACTTTGTTTTGAGTGAGGAAGGGCTGTGCAGGTCACCAGCCTCACTTCTCCTTCAGAGCCATCTGAATCCAGTGACCAGATATTCCTCAGGATGACTGGAGATGGACCAGGATGAGGCAATTGGGGTTAAGTGACTTGCCCAAGGTCATACAACTAGTGAGTGTCAAGTGTCTGAGGTGAAATTTGAACTCAGGTCCTCCTGATTCCTGCACTGGTGCTCTACTCACTGCACCATCTAGCTGCCCCAAGGCCTTTACTGTCTTCTAGGAGACTACATAATCATGATTCTGAATAGAACCATCTATTGAGCAGTAGATTGTCATACCTTTCCCCACAGCAATGCTAATGTTGCTTTATTATTCCTTGAACAGGAAGTTGAAATTGGTTGAGGCAAGGCATTATTTTGTATTTCCTTTTCTGTTGTACATGTTATATAGAATGAAATTTCCTTTAGTTCAGGGACTGTTTTATTGTACCTGACACATAGTAGGCACTTAAATATAGATGTCTGTTGGAAAGATTTTAATTGAATTAAGGAGCTAGCTTTGGACTGGATGTGTAAATTAGGGAGTGATCTGCATAAAGAAGTTAACTAAGCTCATGGGAGCCAGTGAGATCACCAATTGGTAAGTAATTGTTAAGTCCCAGGACAGGCACTGTGCTAGGTCCTAGACAGAAGAAAAATAGCTCCTGTCTTCATGGTGCTTACATTGTACTGGGAGTTTCCATGTCCATAGAGATAAAACAAATGCATAATGATTAGGAGACACTAACAAAGGGAGAGGGAGCTCAGTAATGGACTCTTGAAAGGCATGATCCTTGAGATGAGACTTGAAGGAAGCTAAGGGTTCCATGAAGCTAAGGTGAAAAGGGGAGAGCATTTCAGGTACAGGACAGAGCCTTACAGAGACATGGGAAATAGAATATCATATGGGGAACAACAAGTAAGCCAGGTTGGCTTAATTGTAGAGGATGTGAGGGAAAGTAATATGTAAACAACCTGGAAATAGATACTGGAGTCATATTAAGAAAGGCTTGAAATGTCAAACAGAAATTTGTACAATTTTTCTACAGGTAATAGGGAGCCACTGAAGCTTCTTGAGGAGTAGTGTGATCTGAACTGCCTATTAAGAATATCAGTTCAACAGCTATAAGGAAGAGGGTTTGGAGAAGGAAATACTGAATACAGAAAGACCCATTAGAAGGTTGTTGCAATATAGATGAGCAATAGGTTAAGTTTGATGAGGGCTTGAACTCTGATGAACATCTGGTAATGGTGATGTGAGAAGAAAATGGAAAACACATGTGAGATATTAAGGAGGTAGAACAGATTGGCTATTGGTTTTGGAATCTGGCTAAATAGAAGAATGATGATGCCCTCAAGAGAAACAGGAAAGTTAGGAGGAAGAGTGGTCTTGAGGGACAAGATAATAAGTAAGGAATGAGTGAGTGAATTGGACTAGAATTCAGGGCTTCTTAAACTTTTTCCACTTGTGATCCCTTCAGTGCTTCTTAAACTGTGGGAAATGACCTTATATGAGAACTAGATGACATCGAAGGGCCTTTAAAATTCTAGGCCTATGATCCATAGAAACTGGTGAGGGAATAGGGAAGGAAAGGAGCCTCTACATGCAATAATTCATGGGGTCAAGACTTGGATAACGAACCTGCAAAGAAGACTGAGAAAAAAATGTTTAACAAGCAGGAAGAAGAGTGTCACAAAATCCAAAGGAAATGAGTTCCTAGGAAGAGGAGATGGGTCCAAAGTGGCAAACACTGCAGAGAGGTCAAAAAGCATAAGGGCTGAGAAAAGGTCATCAAGTTTAGCAGTTAAAAGGGGATTTGTAACCTTGGAGAGAGAAGTGTCAGTCAAGTGAACACAAAAGCAAGATTACAAGGAGTTGAGAATTGTGTTGGGGTGAGGGATGAGAAAGTGGAGGAAGTAAACATAGAAAGCTAGAGAGAAACAACTGAAGGACCAAGATACTAAAGGAAACTGAAAAGGATGGAATGGGCAGTGAGGTGAAAGGGCCTTGGCTTCATGGCATTTGAAGGACTGCCAAACAAAGGAGGGATTTGACTCATACAATTTGACTCCAAGAGCAATGAGATGTTGCAAAGAAGCAAATTTTAGCTCAGTGTTAGGAAAAACTTAACAAGTAAAGCTATCCAAAATGGAATGTTCTGCCTTGAGAAGTAATGCTTTCACCTTCTCTAGAGGTCTTTAAGTAGAGGCTCGATGACCTCCTGTTATGGAGATAGACAGATAGATAGGTGGGTAAACAGGCAGATAAAGAGGGAAGGAAGGAAGGAAGGAAGGAAGGAAGGAAGGAAGGAAGGAAGGAAGGAAGGAAGGAAGGAAGGAAGGAAGGAAGGAAGGAAGGAAGGAAGGAAGGAAGGAAGGAAGGAAGGAAGGAAGGAAGGAAGGAAGGAAGGAAGGAAAGGAGGGGACATTTACTATATTCTAGGCACTGTGTTAAATGTTGCAGATAGAAATACAAGCAAGACAAGCCTTGTCCTCAAGGAGCTCACAGTCTAAAGAGCAAAGGCAAAAAGGAGCTAGACAAGTGGGAGAAAGGATTCCTTTGAGGCAGAGGTTGAACTAGACAGATGCCTTCCCTTCCAGCTCTCAAATTCTGTGATTCCATGGGATCAAGGACATAAGCGGAAGAGTAGGCTTTGGCCAATCATCCTCCAGGAATAGAGCAAGAAAGGAGATGGTAAAGTGATCTGAAGCATGGATATGGTGAGTAGGAACAGTCCATAAGTGGTCTCAACTTTTTTAGTGAAACAATCTTCTGTTGAGAGAAGAGGTGGTGGTGTAGTTGAACTGAGAAGAGACTAGGTTTGAACAGCTTTTGGAAAGTAGCAGGGAAGGTGAATAGAGAGTCATTCAGGGAAGACTCAACAATTGGCCTTTGGCAACAAGGATGCAGATGAGGCTGGGTAATAAGAACATGCAGTGGAGTCACTCAACATTGGGGTCTGGAAATAGTTGAGCAATGACAGGGCAACAGGTAAAGAAATTCAAGGGTAGATGCCAATGTAAAGTTAAATTGGTTAAAGGGTCAGGATTTTGAATAAAAGGAAAGTGAGTTCTGTTCAGAGGTCACATATGTAGGAGGAGTAAGGAACAGGAGTCAGAAGGACTGAAAGTTATGCTCAGACACAGGCATTTCAGAGTTATGGGGTGTGACGGTTGATTACTGTTAGGTGGTGATGAGATTAAAGAGGCAGTCATCCCCTGTATATGGCAAAAGTGAAGGGCAGGTCACAGGAATTGAGATTAATGACACACAAAAGGCACATAGGGAAATTGAGGAAATATCAATTTGAATTTAATTGAAGTATTCCAGTATAAGGATATATTTTGAAGAAGAGAGGAAGACTAAGAAAAGAGGAAAGATGACCTGGGGAACAACAGAAAACAGATCGAGATCTGTCTGGATGGAATGATCCTCAAAGGATGAGAGGAATGCTGATTAAAGGTAAAATAGGGAGGTCCAAGAAGATCAAGAAACCTGCCTACTTTTCCCAACCTGGACCAATGGTGAGAGGGAGACATGAGGAAAGTATAGGGTCATCAGGAATTCAGTATCTTCACCCAGTTACCAAAACTTCAAGAAGATGGAGGCAGTGTGGTATAGTGAACAGAGTGGAGATGGAGTTAGAAAGCCCTGGGTTCAAATCCTGTCTCAGGCACTTAGCATGTGAGACAAATTATTTTGCCTCACTGGGGCCTCAGTTTCCTCATCTGTAAATTGAAAAGGTTATACTCAATGGCCTCTAAGGTCCCTTCCCCCTCTTTGATCTATGATCCCATAAGATGAAAAGAATAGGAAAAAAGATTTAACATGAAGGGCAGTTGGTGGAAAATAGATTGACAGCTCCACAGGGCACAATAGAAGGAAGGGTATAGTTGTATTGGGACCAGGGAGTAATGGATCCGATATGGAGAACTGTGAAGGAATGAATGAAGAATGGTGGCCGTGGTCAGTCAGTCTATACCTCTGCCACTTTATGACTCACTATAAGAATGTACTTTTCTTTGTACAGAAATGATACACTTTGTTTTACCATTGGTGTTGACACTTGCCCTTAAACATTTCTAATTCTTTTACATGGTACTACATGGTACTGCTGAGCTTCATGAATTAAGGGTTATATATGAATCCATGGAAGAGAATGAATGTGGCCAGTCCACAAGAGGCTCAAACTGGCATGTTTTGGCTCCCACTGGGTACCTCAGGACCCCCTAGAACCCAAAGAATTAACTCTAACCACGTTATCCAATAACTCAGCATAATTTCAACTCTATTTCTATTTACTCCCATCAGACCCCATCAGCCCACCTTCCTTATACTGAGACACCCGACTTGTGCCCAGTGACATTGTGTGTGGAAGGCACCTTAATTTGTGTTCCTAACGCTTGGCACAGTGCTGGAAATATTGCAGGTATTTAATAAATGGTAACTCACTTGAATGGCTTAGACATTCTGCTGGCTTGGTACCCCAAGGCTTTATGAACAGGGACCTCTTCCTGGTTATGTTTCAAACAAACAGGCTTGTCTTCATTTTTCCCCATCTCCCATTTTATCTCTGCCTCCTAGAATTCCTAACTTCCTTCATGACCCAGCTGAAATACTACCTTCTAGACAAAACCTTTTCTAATCCCTCCAAGGGCTAATGCATTCCCTCTCTAACTGGATTATATTTAACTACCTTGTATTTATTCAGCATATATTTATTCTTTGTATATTTATATTACCTCCCCTGATACAATATAAGCTCCTTGAGAGCGGGGATTATTTCATTTTTTATCTCTGTATTTCCAATGCTAGCCCACTATAGGTCCTTTACATGGACTTGTTTCTATGTGCTTAGCCACCTTTTTCCTTAGGCATAGGTACAAGGTCGGAGCTGTCCAGTGACCCAAACAGGTCCTTGCTGCCTTGCCAGTCCCAGTGAAGCCAGCATACTTCTCCAGTTAACCCTGTCTGGGCCAAAGTCCATCGTGGATCTCTGCATAAGCCATGACCTCGTCCTCATTACTGAGAAGTCAGACACACTCCTTAGCTAGCTTTCTGACAGTCCAGATCCCATTTCCATCCTTGCGTTCATGGCTGGCCGAGCAAAGCTTAGACAAGCACTCAGAGGGGTAGATATACATGGATAAAGTCTGTTTGGGGAAACTAAACACCAATCTCCGGTTGAGGGGAAAGAAACTCAAGGTACATGTAATTCTCCCCACTCTGGCTCACTCACTCCAAGGCAGAAGAGCAATCCCAGGGGTTAAGATTGTATTTCCTTCCCACTACATTCTATGCCTTTCAGTCAAAACCGAAATGTGCAGCTGTCTTCGCAAACCCCTGGCTCCTGAGCACGATTTCATCCTGGAAGACAGTGCGTATTAATAACCATCTTGTGCACAGACATCCGGATCCACTTCAGATCTTAGCTCTCAGATACAGATTGTGGATCACGTGTGCCCAGGCAAAGAGGTGACTTTCTGAGAAGCCATATCTGTAATCTGGGATACAGCCTTTCCAAATCAGCCCACATCTCAACCTCCCCATCCTCTACTCCCCAAGCCCTGATCATTTTGACTTTCTGATTCCATTAGCTGAAAATGAGAGTGCAACCTTTCTGGCTTTTCCAAGGCACTGTGGACTTTAGCTAGGCAATGCCAGAGTGTTCGTGCTGAGCTAGTTTGCTTCTTAAGTCCCCAGGGATTTTTTTTCATGGTATGAAAGGTTAATAATTCAAATAACCTTTTCCCATCTTGGCAGTCACATCTACAGAGGGCTGATTAAAATGGATCTGAAAATTTCTCAACCATCCAGCCTCTGGAGAGATTGAAAGAGCAGCTCCAAATGAACCCAAGAAAATGTCAACAGTGAGATGGGGCCCTTGGGGAGGACTATAGGCCATGTGGTACAATGATGGGGAGTCAGGTGATCTGGATTCAAGTCCTAACCCTGCTATTAGCCAGCTGTGTGACCCAGGGCTAGTCATTTCATCATTCCCCTGAGCTTCATTCTCATCTCATCTCTCATCTCTCCCCTCCTTCCCTCCTCCTTCCTCCCTCTAGTATTGATATAGTATTTTAAGGTTTGCAAAGCGCTTTATAAATATTATCTCATTTGATCCTTCTAACAAACAGAGGACATAGGTACTATTATTACCATCCTCATTTTACAGATGGGTAAACAGAAGGTAAATGACTTGATCAAGGCAGCACACCCAGTAAATGTCTAAGTCCATATCTGAACTCAGGTTTTTCCTGACTCCAGGCCCAGTGCTGTGCCACTCAACTTACCAAAATGAGATGAGGTTGGGTACACATCTGTTTTGAGGTGATTAGAGAGAGCTATACTCAACAATCCTGCCATAACACAGATCAATCTTTTTGAAACTAAATACAGGACTTCACATTTGTCTCTATTATATTTCATTTGGTTCCAAATTGTTGAGCTCTTTCTGGACCTTGATTTTGTTGTCTGTCATGGTAACTATCCAGAGGTGTGCTAGAGCCAACTCAAACAGGCTTACAAGAGCTAATGGTTAAATTTCCAATATGAGCATTTACCCTTTGGAAATTGGCAAATAATATAAATCAGGATTAGATTTATTTTGTTTAATGTCTACATTTAAGAGAGTGACAGAGACAATGTTAACAATACAGCTAGGTGGTGCTACAGTGGATAGAGCACTGGGTCTAGAGTCAGGAAGACTTTAGTTTAAACTGAGCTTCAGATACTTCCTAGCTGTGTGACGCTGGACAAGTCACTTAAATTCTGTTTGCCTCAATTTGCTCATTTGTAAAATGGGGATAATAGCATCTACCTCCCAGAATTATTGTGAGGGTCAAAAGAGAAAATAATTGTAAAGCACTTAGCATGGTGTCTTGTACGTAGTGCTAAATAAATGTTAGCTTTATTATCATAGATTAAACTTAAAAGTGTGTCATGGGTTCCTTTTGTCAGAGAACCAGTTGTTAAGCATGTACCAGCCTATCTCTGTGTCTCTTCTAGTTCATGGTCATTCCCCAAACTCGACCCATAATTGCCTATGTCTTCACCCAAGTCACTACTATCATCCAAAAGTTCACATGCAAACACCTGAAGTATGTGTCTCTCTTGCATCCATCCCCAACTGTTGCAGTACATAACGATATCCCTCCTCTCTCTGAGTTCCCTCATCACTCATAGTCTTTATCACAAAAAAAATTCTCTTTGGGTTGGTATCAAGATATGACTGTTACCCTTAGCTTTTCAACATGATTGGAAACTCCTAGAAGGGAGGGGTTGCATTCTCTGGTTCTGTTGTATTTTCTACATAGCAAATAACACAGAGAAGATGCTTATTAAGTACTTGTTGACTTGACACCCCCCCCAAAAGTTGTTGATCCCCCAGTGAGTGTAGAAAAGGAGGCAGCTAAGTAAGGGCTGTCCAACAGGGAAGTCAGGAGTCACTGTGTACTACAAGCACCATTTTGCTGTCCAGAGTAGGTGCAATTATGAGTAAGAAGATTTGAATTTTACAGGAGCCAGACAGTTAAGGCTGGAGTTAGGAGATGGAGATACTGGGGCTATGGTTGCTCTAGTAGATATTAACTCCTATGGATTCAATTATCTCTATACAAACGAATCTTAGATCTATATATCCAGCCCATCTCTCTCCTGAGCCCCCATTTGGCATTACCAACTGCCTGCAAGACAGCTTCATCTGTAAGGGCATCTCAAATTCCAATTGTCCAAAACAGAATTATCTTTCTGCTGAAATCCAAACTTCTTCTTAACATCTCTGTGTTTTTTAAATGTTTCAGTCATCTGGAACAGTTTTCAGCCTTCAGCCTAAGTTGTCTTCATCTTCACATATCCTCTCAATCTGCCCAATCCCCCTTTTTCTCCATTCACATAACTTATCACATTATTTCAGTTCTTTATCACCTCTTGTCTGAACTAATAGTTTCCTAATTGATCTCCCTGCCTTCAGTCTCTCTCCTAAACTCTAAACTTCCAAACTGATATTTCTAAAGCATAGGCCTGAACATGTCATTCCCTTGCTCCCCATGAAACATCATTTATTCTCATTCATTCTCTCTCCCTCTCCCCCTCCACTTCCTTTCCTCCCACTTTCTTATCTCTCCACAGTCTGGTTTCTAACCTTATCATTCAACTAAAATTACTCCCTCCAAAGTTAGCAATGATATCTTCAATGCAAAAATCTAATTGCCTTTTCTCAATCCTTATAATTCTTGACCTCTTTCCAGCTTTTGACACTCATCACCTTCTCCCTGACAGTCTTCTCACTAGGTTTCCATGACACTTTCCTCTCCTGGTTCTCTTCCTAATAACTGTTCCTCAGTCTCCTTTACTTATTTTTCTCCCAGGCCACATTCATTAATCATGGGCATCCCTTAAGACTCTGTCCTGAGTTCCCTTCTTTTCTCCCTCCATTACTATTTCCATTGGTCATCTCATCAGCTCCCATGGGTTCAACTATGACCTCCTGGTAGGTGATTTGCAAATCTATTTATCCAATCCTAATCTCTCTCAAGACTCCTAGTCTCATATCTCCAACTGCCTATTAGATAACTTGAACTATATTATATTGAATTATATTATATTATAGGCATCTTAAGCTCAACATGTACCAAACTGACCAGTTTTTTTCTCCAAAACTTTCCCCTCTTACAAGTTTCTCTTTGGCTGTTGAAGGTGCCACCATTCTCCTAGACATCCAGTCTCACAACCTAGGTGCTACCTTCCATTCCTCAATCTCACTTTCCACATACAATCTAATGCCAAGTCCTATCAATTTTTCTACCTTCACAACATACATACTCTTCTCTTCTCTGACACCCTCTCATCAAGACTTCATCACCTCATACCTAGACTACTGCAGTAGCAGCTGGTTGGTCTCCTTGCCTCAGATCTCTTCCCACTACAGTTCATCCTCCAATAAGCTGTCAAAGTGATCTTTGTAAAGTGGAAGACTCTCTCTCTCCCGCTCCCTCCCTCTCCTTCACTCCCTCTCTCTCTCTCTGTCATACATACACACACATCCTATTCAATCAACTCCAGTGGCTCTCTATTTTTCTCAAGATCAAATGTAAAATCTTCTATTTTGATAACCTGGCCCCTTCCTATTTTTTCAGTCTTTTTTACTCCTTACACCCCTTCATATACTCTGCAATACAGTGACACTGAAATCCTTACTGCTCTTTTCACTAGACACTCCATCTTTTAACTCTAGACACTTTCACTTGTCTTCCATGTCTTCTGATCTCTTCTTCATGACTTCTTTCAAGTCCCAGCTAAAATTCTACTCTGAAAAAAGCCTTTCCTGATACTCTGTAATTTTAAGAGAGATAGAGACAAGCAGAGACAGAGACAGACAGACAGACAGAGAGACAGACAGAGACAGAGAGAGACACACACAGAGAGAGACAAAGACACAGAGAGAGAGAGATACAAAGAGAGACACACAGACAGAGAGACCTCTATGTAATGGACTCACTATGTTAGGCAGTGGGAAGGAGGGCCCTCCAAATGAAAAAGATATAGTCTCTGCCCACACGTGTATGGTGATAGCCAGAGTATGGGAACATGATCTATGACTCCACAGAACAATGTGAACTACCTTGAGTAAAGGTAAACAGGAAAACTATCCCATGAGATAACTTGCATGTGACCCTGGACCATCCCTGCCACTATGCCTTTTTGGTTCTGCTTCTATATAATACCTGGCCTGTCTTGGGGGTGGCACAGGAATCCACCAATCTGTCCTCTTGCTACCAAGCACTTTTTGTGAGTAAATTCTCCCAATTAAATCTATTAATAACCACGGGTATAGGCCCCTCTTTCTTCAGTATCTTAGTACTCTCTTGGAAGGTATGCCACCATACCATTATCATAATCATGGAAGAACAAATCAGTCACCTTACAACAAGAAGCTTATAATATCCTGGCAAATTCTCACATATGTATCACAAATCATTTTTACTACCATCCACCTATACAAAGAAAGTCAAAGGGAGGTGGTGAATGGTAATCCTTTAATCCTTTAAACAATTTTTCAGCTGAAAATACCTTCAGGAGTGGGAACCCAATGGTCAAAGTGGCCAATCGGTCTATATACTGACAACTATGTATGCCATGCTTTGCAAATGACTAGCATCAGATATATTCCTAAGAGCAGGTAGGTACTGATGCTAGGGAGTAAGATTGTAATGGCCTAGGGAAGATTTCTTAGGATTCCCTTAGGGAACACTGCTCAGAGATCTCAACTCAGTCTATGCTTTGGCAGAATCTTTAAGGAACAGTGCTCCAATGCTTCTCTTTCATGCCAAAAAACCTTTATATCACCACTAAGGATTTCCTTAGTAAGTTTTCTACCTAAACAGCTCAAATGGTTTCTTTCATTCCAAAAAATAATTTATCCCATTAAAGAAAAATTGATACTGACATGGCCTTACTCATCATATACCATACTGGGAATCTCTCACCTACTTTTAAAGTAAAATCTGCAAAAGCCCTAATTAGTTGTCTTCCCTTGGACACTCTGGTTTCTAGAGGTACCTGAACACTCATATTCTGTATCATGAACATTTGACTCACCCACAAAATCAGGATCAGCCTCATGGCTTATGGCATGGTCTTTCTTTCTCAGCCTCCATTATTTTGGAGCATACTTAGCTAATATTCTAGTGAAAATAAGAACAATTCGCATTTGTATAGAACATTTGTAAGGAGACAATGATGTATTTTCATTGGTCAAAATGTAGCACCAAAGCTAAGGGTCCAGATGCTGTCATTGCTGACAGATATTCTTGAGCAAGTAGAGATTAGGTTCAAATGGATAGAGAAGAATTATCTTGTTTCTTTCATTTACATTTTGAGCTTGCTCAAATTCATTTGCATGCCAAGCCAGAGAAGGACTTAGGAATTTCTAGTCATTAGTCAAATAGTTGGTTGGGACAAAGAACTTAGCCCAACAAAAGACTTTTTAAAAGACAATATTAGCCTCCAGTGGGTGGGTAGGGGGGAGAGTATGCTTCCTATGGTTTTGGTTTCTGTTAGTTGGATGTAGTGGCTCATATCATTTGGCTATGACTAAAGAACTATCAGATTGCTCTGGGAGATTCTCAGGGAGAGGCTTTCTAATTACTACACCTTGGTAAACTGAAGCCTGTATGGTCAGTGTGGGACACCTAGAGAGATAGAGTTAGAACAATACCCAGAAGCAATCATAAGACCAGTAGAGATGACCAATAAAGTATAGAGAAACATAAAGGAATAAGATAGACAGGGAGTCTCCCTGCAGAAGCATCAGAAACAAAACCCAATGTCAAACAGTAAAAATGTCATTCAGTGCCTAGTTATAGGCTCATAAGAAAGCAGCAGCACTCTGCATGAATCAGAGACCAAAAGAGGCTGGTACATCAGAAGCATGTGTAGCTCCTCCACATGGTTTCCCTAATTTGCTCTCTTCCAGGAATGTGGCCACATGTGTCCATTCATGATCAGTAAGGTGTGTTTGCTCTGATGTATTTGTGGGAGAGTTTAACCAAGGTTTATGAAGATGGAAGACTTTTCCATTGCTACTTTTCTTACTATATTATTTCATTAAATGAATTTATCCTGAACAAATTGTATCCTCTGACTAACTAGCAAAATAGATATACTGATTGGACCTCACAAGTTATGGGAAGGGGCTAAGGAGATGTACATAGTTAATCCAAAAGAGTACTCATTTTCAAAAGTACAGAAATTTGCATTTGGAACACACGTGAATTTCAACTTCATTTTTTAATGAATAAATGAGTTTTTTCCCCATTGTTTTTAAGACTAGTTTTCCCCATCTCATTCAAGATGCAAGTACAATGCATAGGCCCTGACCCACTCTGATCAACACAGTTGCTTTGATGTACCCTGTTTTCTGATTTGGGCTGCTTTGTTCCCCTTTAGGCAAATTATTGGCCCCTCATTCTCAGGAGCTCACCATATTAACGCAGACCATAGGGTGGATACCCATTAGGCTTACTTCACTCCAGTTCAAAACTCTAGAACTAAGGAGATATTTCAACCCCTGACTTCCTATAAATAGGAATTATAAGGATAGACAACAATGTCTGTTTATTTTTTTTTTGTTTTTGTTTTTTTTTTTGCTTTTCTTTAGCATCGGATTTACCTTTCCAGTTATTTTGGGCTTAGGTTAATGACAAAATGGGCTTGTGTGCTCTGAGTATACACCTACTGTGGGAAGTGGAAGGTAACCTGAGCATGCTGGTTGGCAGAAAGAAACCAGGCTGAGTTGCAAAATGTGCCAGGGATTAACTTCACGTAGATAATTGAAAGATAACTGTAGCTTAGAGCACACTGAAAATACAACTCTTGATTTGGGTTTGAGGGAAAAGAATATTAAAGATCATTTAGATTCAAGGGCTAATTTGTGGGAAAGGACTAGTTGTCCAAAGTTAGGTGATAGAAAATACTTAAACTAGCAATGACTAAGAACGAAAGGCTTTGTAGAGAAGGAATACTCAATAAATATTTAATAACTTTCTTGGAAGAACTGAATAAATATTGTTAATAATGGGTAGTAGTCTAGAAAAAATGATATTAATATCAAATTGTTATAAGTTCAATCATACATTATTAGAAGAAGCTCCTCCAGTTGGGCAAGAAGCATTTATTAACTGCCTACTATTTACCAGGTACTACACTAAGTGCTGGGGATACAAAGGAAGATAAAAGTCTGTCCCAGATCTCAAGGAGCTAATAGTCTAATAGAAGATGTCAACCACTGTATGCAAACCAGATATATACAAGATAAATTACAGAGACTCAGCAGTATTATATTAAAGGCGATAAAGAAAGCTTCTTATAGAAGATGGAATATTAACTGAGATTTGAAGGAAACCAGAGAAGTTGGGAGGCAGAGATGAGGAAGGAAAAAGTTCCAGGCATGGGGGACAGCAAGTGAAAATGCCCAGTGTCGGGGGTGGGGGTGGGGGAGTGGAGCCAAGATGGTGGAGTAGAGAGACTCATGTAGGCTAGCTCTGAACCAACAGCCCATATATTTCCTGCAAGAAGAACTCCCCACAAATTCTGGAGCACTGCGAGGTGCGCAGAAACAGTGGAAAAGATCTCCATTCCAGAGAGCCCTGGAGAGCTGTCCCCAGGGGTCTGTCATACCCCAGACACCAGAGTCCACCCCAGTGCTGCCCTGGCCGCACCACCCCAGAGGAGCAGATCCGAGCAGGCTTCAGGGACGGAACCTCCAGCGGCCTGGAAGGTCCCTCCGCCCACAGGCGCTCCAGGTCAGTGAGAGAGACGTCTGGGCTGGCCGAGAGGGGAGCGGGGTGTCTCCGTGACTCAGGCCCCCTCAGGAGGCAGCAGCAGAGGCAGCCGGGGATAGCAGGCAGCAGAAGGAAGTTCAGGGCCATTACCAAAGGTCTCTGCATAAACTCCCTGAGGGAACTGAGCCTGGGAGACGGCCCTGCCCCCACCCACTCCATTACTGAAGGTCTCTGCATAAAGCCCCTGAGGGAACTGAGCCTGGGAGGTGGCCCTGCCCCAACCTGAGCACCAGAACTTAAGCTCACATTGAATAGCAGCCCCGCCCACCACAGAAAGCCCATTTGAATCTCAGACCCCAAGCACTAGCTGGGCGGATCTAGGCGGGGGTGGAAAGGAATTTCAGAAGTCAAGTAACTGGCTGGGAAAATGCCCAGAAAAGGGAAGAACAATAAGACTATAGAAAGCTACTTTGATGGGGTACAGATGTTCTGATGACGAGGAAGGATTCTTACCATCAGGGAAAGATGTGGAAGTCGGGGCCTCGCTATCCCAGACATCTCAGGGGGATGTCCAGTGGGCTTAGGCCATGGAAGAGCTCAAAAAGGATTTTGAAAATCAAGGTAGACAGGTGGAGGAAAAACTGGGAAGAGAAATGAGAGAGATGCACGAAAAGCATGAAAAACGGGTCAATACCTTGCTAAAGGATACCCAAAAAAATGCTGAAGAAAATAACACCTTGAAAAATAGGCTCATTCACTTGGCAAAAGAGGTTCAAAAAGTCAATGAGGAGAAGAATGCTTTCAAAAGCAGAATTAGCCAAATGGAAAAAGAGGTTCAAAAGCTCACTGAAGAGAACAGTTCTCTCAAAATTAGAATGGAACAGATGGAGTCTAATGACTTTCTGAGAAACCAAGAAATCACCAAACAAAACCAAAAGAATGAAAAAATGGAAGAGAATGTGAAATATCTCATTGGAAAAACAACTGACCTGGAAAAAAGATCCAGGAGAGACAATTTAAAAATTATGGGACTACCTGAAAGTCATGATCAAAAAAAGAGCCTAGACATCATCTTCCAAAAATTATCGAGGAAAACTGGGCTGAGATTCTACAACCAGAGGCCAAAACAAGTATTGTAAAAAGCCATCAATCACTGCCTGAAAGAGAACCAAAAAGAGAAACTCCTAGGAACATTGTGGTCAAATTCCAGAGTTCCCAGGTCAAGGAGAAAATATTGCAAGCTTTCAATTCCTAGAAAGAAACAGTTCCAGTATTGTGGAAATACAATCAGGATAACACAAGATCTATCAGCTTCTACATTAAGGGATCGAAGGGCATGAAATAGGATATTCCAGAAGTCAAAGGAACTAGGACTCAAACCAAGAATCACCTACCCAGCAAAACTGAGTATAATACTTCAGGGGAAAATATGGTCTTTCAGTGAAACAGAGGACTTTCAAGCATTCTTGATGAAAAGACCAGAGCTGAAAAGAAAATTTGACTTTCAAACACAAGAATGAGAAGAAGCATGAAGAAGTAAACAGCAAAGAGAAGTCATAAAGGACTTACCAAAGGTGAACTGTTTACATTCCTACATGGAAAGACAACATTTGTAACTCTTAAAACTTTTCAGTATCTGGGTAGTTCGTGGGATCACACACACACATACACACTGTACACGTGTGCATGCACACACACATACACACATGCTTGCACATACAGAGACAGAGAGCACAGAGTGAATTGAATAGGATGGGACCATATCTTAAAAGAAATTAAGGTAAATAGTGAAAGATAAATGTAGTGGGAGGAAAGACGGTGAAATTGAATGGGGTAAATTATATCTCATTCAAGAGGCAAGCAGGAGACTTTTTAGTGGAGGGAAAAAGAGGAGAGCTGAGAAAAAAGCAAGAAGTTTACCCTCATCACATTCGACTAAAGGAAGGAATAAAATGCACACTCATTTTGGTATGAAAACCTATCTTACAATACAGGAAAGTGGGGGAGAAGGAGATAAGCAAGGGGGGGATGATGGTAGAGAGGGCAATGGGAGGAGGGAGCAATTTGAAGTCAACACTCTTGGGGAGGGACAGGATCAAAAGACAGAATAGAAACAATGGGGGGCAGGATAGGATGGAGGGAAATACAGTTAGTCTTACACAACACGACTATTATCGAAGTCATTTGCAAAACTACACAGATATGGCCTATATTGAATTGCCTGCCTTCCGAAAGGGAATGGGTGGGGAGGGAGGGATAGGGAGAATTTGGAACTCAAAGTTTTAGGAACAACTGGTTAGTATTGTTGTTGCTACTAGGAAATAATGGGGAATAGAAAGTCATCTGGCCCTACAGGACAAAAGAGAAGATGGGGACAAGAGAAGGGAGGGATGATAGAAGAGAGGGCAGATTGGTGATAGGGAAAACTAGAATGCTTGGTGTTTTGGGATGGGGGGAGGAGATAAAAGGTGAGAAAATTTGGAACCCAAAATTTAGTGAAAATGAATGTAAAAAGTTAAATAAATAAATTTTTATTAAAAAAAAAATGCCCAGTGTCAGGAGATGGCATGTCTTCTGTAAGGAATAGCAAGGAGGTAATACCACTAGACTGAAGAATATGTGTGTTATGGGGGGTGTGAGGAATAAGAAGAATTAAAAAAAGAGGAGGGGGTCAGGTTATGGAGGGCTTTAAAAATAAAAAGAGAATATTTTATATTTGATCCTAGAGACAAAAGAGGCCACTGCAGTTCACTGAATGAGGTGTGGGGGGTGGCCAGAGTTAAACTTGTGCTTAGAGAAGCTCAATTTGGCAGATGAGCAGGGGAGGGACTAGGGTGGGAAAAGGATTGAAGTAGAGAGACCAACCAACAGGTTCTTTCAATAATCTGGGGAAGAGGTGACAAAGACGTCCTCAAAAAGATTAAAGACCTTCTGTGATTGTTTATGAGGTTGGGCAGAAAGCTTGGGTTGGGGCTGTGTATGAGGTAGTAGGGAAAGATTGCTAAAGACTATCCCAGTTTAGTGCAGGCTCTGGCAGGTGCTTAACAAGGTGGAAGGACTTTGAATAGCACCCAGTAATCAACTGTGCACTTACCAAGCAAGGCTCATCTCCAGAGGATTAAGTACCAGGCAATGAGTGTTTGTTTTTGCCACAGCATCTCATTAAATAATCATGCCTGGTTTCCCATCTGCATCAGTAAAGGGAGTACCAACATGGATGAAATCATGGATCCTTGACATAATGAGGTAAGCATTGAAGAGGAGCTCGAAATTGAAGTATCCTGTGGGGAATGGTAAAAAAAAAAAAAAAAAAAAAACAGACAAAGGCCATATAATTTGCACGCATTTTTGCAAGGTCAGATGTTCATATATTGAATTTTTTTTAAAGTGGGGTCCATCTGTATGTGCATAAATACTGACATAGAGAACTGACTGCTTCAACTCTTGTTATGATAATTAATTTGATGATTAAAAAGGAAAAGAAACAAGCTCTACCTTATCACTGTCTCTATTTTCAATCCTATGTCCAAGGAAACTCTGTTTCCTACTTCTTTCTCCTGAAATCTATGCAAGGAGGGCTTGGTGTGTGTGTGTGTGGGGGGGATTTGAGATTTACCAACATGCTGTTTGTTCCTTTTAAATCCTATTTTCCTGTCAAGGAAATGTGAATTTACACAAAATCAAGTGTTCAGGCATAGAAATATAATCTACCCAATTCTTTAGTCTCGATGTAATTGAATGGATTGAGTAATGATCATGATGCCCTTCCTCCTCTATTTTCCATTTCTGAGACAGGTGCATTCAAAGCCCCATTAAAGTCTCTCTCATCAGTGATCATTGTATTTCAGAATTTTATGGGAAACTTGTTCAGTCTGATAAAGTGCTTGCATCACAACTTGCCAATGGATTAAATTTCCTACTAATTTGAGTACTCTAATGGAGAGTCCCTGATTGCATTTTGAAAGATATGGCCTTCTGCCAGGCAGCTAACTGAAGGAAAAGCTTTATTCTAAAGACTAGATGAAAGCCTGTGTGTCCAGGGAAATCAGTGATTAAGCCTCCAGATTCCTCTGAGACATTGCCAAAGAAAATATGTAATAGGTAGCAATAGTGGTTTTAGTAGTGGGGAGAAATATATCAAAATCTTAAGAGGGTAGGAAAGAAAAGATAATATAAAACATGAGCTAAGGTGTGCACTGGTCCAGGCCAAGGCCACATTTATGGGCTTTTAAATAAAGAGGGAAAGAAACCATGAGTGAAAGAGCACAGTCAAGCAATTATTTGGTGGTTAGAGTTGAAGGGAGACCCAAAAGTCCTCCAGGGGATCTGTTTGAAGATGACATGGCACCGATTTCCAGATGAGCTTTCTAAATCCATAGTGACTCAAGGTTCATCTTAACTTTTCCAAAGAAGAATCCAAGTGAATAAAGAATACCCATTAGCCAGACCATTAGCAATTGGGTGGGCAAGCTATGGAGTTCAATTCACTTCTGCAATCATTATTAAGCTCTTACTATGTGCCAGTTCATCCAACAGCACATATATCTGTGACAGGTGATGCAAATGGTCAATGACCTGAGCCCAGAAATGAGCAAGAAGAGAGTAGACTAGTTTGCCTTTGGGAAGTTATATAGCTTTTTTAGTAGCCACCTCCACCCTTAAGCTTCTTCCTGAAAGGGAGACTTTGAAAGAAGCTGGAAAGACCCATATGCCAACACTTTTCTGATAATATTGTGAGTTATAAAAAAAAGTTGAAATCAACTTTCACCCAAAAGGCAGTGGAGAAGTACCAGGTGAGTAGAAGAAGGCTACAGTGTCTTCCAAGCAAGAAAGTTATATTCTATCCCCTAACCCCAAGTTATTTCTTTTCTAGGCTAAAGTGTCAGTCAATAAACATTTATTCAGTGCTTGGGCAGATAAGTGGTACTGCAATTGATAGACCACTGAGCCTGGAGTCAGGAATTCTCATCTTCCCGAGTTCAAATCTGGACTCAGACACTTACTAGCCTTGTAACCCTGGGAAAGTCACAACCCTATTGGCCTCAGTTTCCTCATCTGTAAAATGAGCTAGAGAAGGAAATGGCAAACCACTCCAGTATCTTTGCCAAGAAAACTCCAAAAGTGATCACAAAGAGTCAGACATGACTGAAAAATGACTAAACAACAATTCTTCTATGCCAGGATCCGTGCTGAGTGCTGGGGCTACAAGGAAAGTAAAAAATATAGTGTTGGGGGCGGAGTCAAGATGGTGGACTAGAAAGACACACTTACACAGGGTCCTCCCCACAGCCCATAAAATACCTGTAGAGATGGACTCTCAACAAATTTTGGAGCAGCAGAAGTGGAGAACAACAGAGTGGAGATTTCCAGCCCACGGTGACCTGAAAGGTTCACGGAAACATCAGTTGTGCTGGATGTGGAGCCACGCAAAGCCCAGCCCAGCCTTGGCCGAGCTGTGAGGTGCAATGAGACTCTAGGAGGAGGACACCTGGGGGGGAATCTCCAGTTGCAGCAGTGGGGCCTCAGATCCTTCAACCCATAGGTGCCAAAGGTCAATGATGGGGTATTTTTAGCTGGCCAGAAAGGGAGAAGGGCCTTCCCATTGCTCCAGCAGCAGGCAGCAGCCCATAGGGAAGCTCCATTGTTGGAGTGTAAAAACCCCTGGGGGCATTGAAAAGCTGAGTCTTACCTCAGTCCTGGGTGGAGGCTCTAGCTGACCTGGCCTTTGTCTCACACTGAATGGTGGCCCTGCCCATCCAGCCTATCTGAAAATCAGCCCCCAGTGCTGACTTGGGAACTGCAGGCCAAGTGGCTTTTGAGAGGTATCTACTAAGATTCTGGGCACAAAAATCCCTCTCCATTTCCAGACCAGTACATGCTTAATTGTGCCACCTTGGAGGAACTGAGATCTCACAGATTCCCAGAGTATACCCTACTCTTGACAAAGGACCCAAAAGTCAAGTAACTGGTTGGGAAAATGTCCAAAAAAGGGGAAAAAATAAGACTACAGAAGGTTACTTTCTTGGTGAACAGATATCTCCTCCCATCCTTTCAGAAGAGGAAGAACAATGCTTACCATCAGGGAATGACATAGAAGTCAAGGCTTCTGTATCCCAAACATCCAAAATAAACATTCAATGGGCTCAGGCCATGGAAGAACTCAAAAAGGATTTTGAAAATCAAGTTAGACAGGTGGAGGAAAAATTGGGAAGAGAAATGAGAGAGATGCAAGAAAAGCATGAAAAGCAGGTCAACACCTTGCTAAAGGAGACCAAAAAAATGCTGAAGAAAATAACACCTTGAAAAATAGGCTCACTCAATTGGCAAAAGAGGTTCAAAAAGCCAATGAGAAGAAGAATGCTTTCCAAAGCAGAATTAGCCAAAGGAAAAGGAGGTCCAAAAGCTCACTGAAGAAAATAGTTCTTTCAAAATTAGAATGGAACAGATGGAGGCTAATGACTTTATGAGAAACCAAGAAATCACAAAACAAAACCAAAAGAATGAAAAAAGTGGAAGATTATGTGAAATACCTCACTGGAAAAACAATTGACCTGGAAAATAGATCCAGGAGGGACAATTTAAAAATTATGGGACTACTTGAAAGCTATGACCAAAAAAACAGCCTAGACATCATCTTTCATGAAATTATCAAGGAAAACTGCCCTGATATTCTAGAACCAGAGGGCAAAATGAATATCGCAAGAATCCACTGATCACCTCCTGAAAGAAATCCAAAAAAGAGAAACTCCTAGGAACATTGTGGCCAAATTCCAGAGTTCCCTGGTCAAGGGGAAAATATTGCAAGAAGTTAGAAAGAAACAATTCAAGTATTGTGGAAATACAATCTGGGTAACACAAGATGTAGCAGCTTCTACATTAAGGGATCGAAGGCCATGGAATATGATCTTCCAGAAGTCAAAGGAACTGGGAGTAAAAGCAAGAATCACCTACCCAGCAAAACTGAGCATAATACTTCAGGGGAAAAAATGGTTTTTCAATGAAATAGAGGACTTTCAAGCATTCTTGATGAAAAGACCAGAGCTGAAAAGAAAATTTGACTTTCAAACACAAGAATGAAGAGAAGTATGAAAAGGTAAAGAGCAAAGAGAAGTCATAAGGGATTTACTAAAGTTGAACTGTTTACATTGCTACATGGAAAGACAATATTTGTAACTCTTGAAACTTTTCAGTATCTGGGTAGTTGGTGGGATTACACACACACACAGAGCACACAGAGCACAGAGTGAATTGAATGGGATGGGATCACATCTTGAAAAAAATGAAATTAAGCAGTGAGAGAGAAATATATTGGGAGGAGAAAGGGAGAAATGAAATGGGGCAAATTATCTCTCATAAAAGTGGCAAGCAAAAGACTTTTCAGTTGAGGGATAAAGTGAGGAGGTGAGAGAAAAACATGAAGCTTACTCTCATCACATTCGACTAAAGGAAGGAATGAAATGCACTTATTTTGGTATGAAAACCTATCTTACAATACAGGAAAGTGGGGGAGAAGGGGATAAGCAGGGTGGGGGTGATGATAGAAGGGAGGGCAATGAGAGGAGGGAACAATTTGAAATCAACTTGTGGAGGGACAGGATCAAAAGAGAGAATAGAAGCAATGTGGGGCAGGATAGGATGGAGGGAAATATAGTTAGTCTTACACAACATGACTATTATGGAAGGCATTTGCAAAACTACACAGATATGGCCTATATTGAATTGCTTGCCTCCCAAAGGGAATGGGTGGGGAGGGAGGGATGAAGAGAAGTTGGAAGTCAAAGTTTTAGGAACAGCTGTTGAGTATTGTTCTTGCTACTAAGAAATAAGAAATGCAGGTAATGGGGTATAGAAAGTTATCTGGCCCTAGAGGGCAAAAGAGAAGATGGGGACAAGGGAAGGGAGGGATGTTAGAAGAGGGGGCAGATTGGTGATAGGGGCAATTAGAGTGCTTGGCATTTTGGGGTGGGGGAGGGGAGAAATGGGGAGAAAATTTGGAACCCAAAATTTTGTGAAAATGAATGTTAAAAGTTAAATAAATAAATTTAATTTAAAAAAATATAGTATCTTCCGTCAAAGGACTAACATTGTAATAGTTCCTTCAACTGACCCTCATGTTGGCATCCTCTCGCTGTCCTGGATGCCATTCTCTGAACAGGCTCAAGCTTGCTTCATGTATGGGGCCAGAGCTGAACATGATATTTTCACAGTGTGGCTTGATCAGGGCAAGGTGCAGAGGAATAATTGTTTTCCTTACTCTGGAAATCATGCCTCTATTAATGCAGCCTAAGGTCATGTTATTTTTGGCATAGAAGATAATAGTTTGTTTTTTTTTTTTTTAGCTACAACATCCTATCATTGATTCATGACTGTTGTCCTTCATTCTCAGAGGACCAAATTGACATCACTATGATAAAGTCAATTTTCAGTGTGTCCGATCAGACCAACACGAGCTCAGAATGCTCTGCCACAGATTGGGGCACAGGTAGCATGTGTGAACTTGGGGGGAACTTGCCATTCACTCAAGCTCTTTGAATTTTTTAAATCTATTTCCTCCCATCTTGTATTTGTGTTGTTGAGAATATCCAGACAGTATCATTGAGGCCTCAGTGCTACTGTAAAAAGTGAAAGGAGAAGCCATCATGATACACAAGGTAGATTCCCCTACCATCCTAATGGCAGTTCTCGCTCCTCCAAGGCGATAGCTGTGGGCTTCCACAATTGCCTAGAGGTGTGTTGAGACGATGACTACAGAAATTCCTCCTCACCACAAGGGGAATATGCTCAAATCATGGATCAAGCCAGAACCCACTTACAATCAGCTACAACATTGGGAAAACATGATTTAGTTCTTGGAAGGAACAGAAGAAAATCAAGTTTAGGTTTCCAAGCAATGCTTCCCATATATTCCGCTTCTTGGCAGAGATGTGAAATAGTAGAGGCACAAAATGGGACACAAATTATTAGCCAGCCAATCTGTGTTTTGCTTGACTTTTCATTATTCTTATTGGTGCAGGAGGGCTCCAATTTGGAGGATGAAGGATGAGTTAATGGGAGTAATTGAGATGAGAGAGAAAGAATATCAATAAAGGAGTAAAACATACACTGAAGAAAACAGGAGTTCAGAAGGGGATACAAACAGGACTATTTTGTCACTACTTTGTTAAATGTAATTTATGCTTTAAAAAATAAAACCTGTATCAGGAGTTCAAAGTTTCAGATACAATGGTCTTTTTGGTTCTTTGGATACTACAATGTTTGTATTTGATGATTAAGTTCATAATAAAGATTTTTTTTTTAATAAAGCTAAGGTTGTTTATATAGATCTTACTCTATATAGATCTCTGAACCATTAGTCTAAAAATAACTGTACTATTTATTTCAAATTAGAGCTCATTGGAACGTAGTTCATAATAATATACATAAAGAATTAGAAGGGACCTCGTTTTACAGGTAAGGAAACTGAGGCCCTGGGAGTTAAAGTGATTTGCTCAAGGTCACCCAGAAAAATCAGAGATGGGATTTGAACCAAGACTCTCTCCAAGTTCAGTGTTCTTTCCATGGTATAAAGCTTACTAAAAGACTTTATAAAAGGTACAAATGCCCCACAAATCTCCCCTATAATCTGCCATAGGCTAGAGTCACACTGGAAAGACCCAATGAAGAGTTTAAATTTTATCCTAGAGGCAATAGGGAGTCATTGAAGCTTTTGGAGCAGGGGAGTTAAGTGGTCTGACCTTGTGCACATATATATCAATTTGGGAGCTGAATGGAGGATGAATTTCAAAGCAGAGAGGCTGGAGTCAGGGAGAGCTAAAAGGAGTCTATCACAATAGTCCGAGTGATGAGGCCTTGAATTAGGGTGGTTGGAGTATGTGTGGTAGGAATGACACAAGTACTGACCTTGGAGTCAAAAGAATTGGGTTCAAATCTGATCTCAGATAATTATCTGTATAGACTTGGATAAATTACTTAACCTCCTTGAGCCTCAGTTTCCTCCTCTGTAAATTAGAGTTGAACAAGATGGCTACTGAGGTCCTTTCCAGCTGTATATCTGGCACCACACAAGGCAAGGAGGCAAATATGAGCAGTGTGATGGGGGTAGAATCAAAAAGACTCAACAACTGAACAGACATAGGCAGTGATGCAGGATGAAGATTAAGGATCGCTCCAAGGTCATCTGCATGGGTGACATGAAGTATACTGGTGCCCTTGGCAGAAATACAAAGGTGAAGACAAAGGGTCAGTTGAGTAAGCCAAACCTTTGGACTGGGAATCCAGCTGAGGCCAAGAGCTTCAAGATGAGTGAGAAAAAGAAACAATCAAAACCATGAGAAAACTCACTGACACAGTAGCTGCCATCCAACAACCATCACACATCAACATATACCAAGTGTGTCTTGAATTTCCTCCAGGCCTGTGGATCCCTTGAAAAAGATTCAAGGCTTCACTGGCCCCCACTCCTCCCACCTGAGCTTTCTCTGGCTTTTCATCCCTGGAGAGCACCTTTCAAAAAGGTCCAGTCACAGAGACACTTGCTGACCTTGAGGCTTGACTGATAACCAGTCATCATCTGAGCGCAATCACTAAGCTGGTTAAGGACAAACCTTCTTGCAGCTATGGGGGCAGGCACTCCAAGAGAACCAGGAACAAATGCAGGCCATATTTCAGCGGGAGGCAATTTGGGCCAGTCACATTTCATTGTGGCTTCCGTAAACATCCCCCACAGGGCCACCACCTCATCCCCCAGTATCAGTCGGGATTCTCAGGCCCTCCCACATTCTTGTTCTGCCTCTCAGCCCAGTCCTGACTCCCAAAATGGAATCAGCTTAAGTTCTTGGATGTTTTCATTTTTGTCCTCCTCAGCCACAAATGTGGTAACTCCAACCTTGGTGATGCAAACATTCATCACCAGAGAGACTTCTTATTCGCAAATGTCACATTCAGAGGAAGGTCAGGGCTACTCCTGGCTCTGACAGATGGATGACGGATGTGATGTGGAGAAGCAGTATGATATAGGAGAAAGTATACTGTCTCTGGAGCTGGAGGAACCACGTTCAAATCCTATCCCTGCTATTTCTACTCTGTGTGACCTTGGACAGGCCATTTCCTGTCTTGGGAATGGTTTCCTCCTCCAATGAGGTTGGACTAGGTGACCTCTAAGTTTCTTTCCAGTTCTAGATGGATGATCCTATATGTGACCTTAGATAAATCGCTTACCCTTCCTAGGTCTCAGTTTCCACATTGGTAAAATAAGCTAGCTATACTGGATGGCCTCTGAGATCAGCAACAATAGGAATGGTAGGCACGTTTCACAGCTCCTTAAATTTTGCAAAGCATTTCACCTATCATCTGAATGCAAAAAATACCATGGAGGAGCAGTGGGGCATAATAAACAAGCATTGGTTGAGCACTTACCATGGACCAGGCACTGTGAATGAAGAGTTGACCACAGGGTCAGGAGGAGCCAAAACCAAGCCTAGCCTTTGACCCATTCTGACTGTGTGCCCCTAGGCAAGTCATTTCTCCATAAGTCGAACAACTCCACCAGACTCGAAGTTATAAAGCAGAAGCTGATCTGCATAAGGCAAAGGAGTTTCCTCCTCCAGGACTTCCTAATACCCACATAATCAGAGGTCTAGCCTCAAAAGTAACCCCAAAAGGTAGGTAATGATTGCAAATATAGAAGAATGAAAGGATCATTTGGACCTTGATTGATAGAAAAGTTTGGAAGAGGTCAAGCATCTATTTCCATAGAAACACAGGAAATGAAGTCCTCTGTTGAGAAGGAGGGGCCTCGTATGGGAGGCTTGACAAGAGAAGGTTCAGACCAACTGCTGGGGTGAGGAGGAGTAGGGGTGTGGAGTATGATAGACAATCAGTCAGGAAACAGTTAAAATGAAAGAACTGCGGTATAAAATTGAGGACCCAGGGGATATCACACAAATTCACAAAGGGGCCTAGGATTTCATTCCAGTGATATAGCACAACCTTTCTATGCCCAGAGTAAAGGCTTGAGAGGACTAAGGCAGAGGGAAAGGCAGACAGATAGGACATTATGAACAGACAGAGGAAGTTCAGAGTTCTAGATGATCTTGGACATATTGACCATGGTTCAGTGGAGTAGTGTGGGGTAGTAGATAATCCACTGGACTTGGACTCAGAAAGACCCAATCCCAGGTTCCTAGGCAGTGCAGTGGACAGAACACTGGGCTTGGAGTCAGGAAGACCTGAGTTCAAATGCAACCTCAGGTATGTACCAGCTGTATGATCCTGGATAAGTCATTTAACTTCTTCCTGCCTCAGTTTCCTCAATTGTAAAATGGAGATAATAATAGCATCTACCTTAAAGAGTTGTTTATGAGGATCAAATGAAATAGTATTTGTAAAGTGCTTAGCATGGGTCCTGGCACACAGTAGGTACTATATAAATGCTACCTATTATTAACCTGTTATTAGACACTTAATGAGCTGAATGAGTCACTTTACTTCTCTGGTCCTCAGTTTCTTCCTATGTAAAATAAGATGGTCTCTGAGGACCCTTCTAGCATGAGATCTATGATCTTATGTGTGACTTTCCCAATCAAAAAATCAACTGATATGGACAGGATGTTCCAAAAGTCTTAGTGCTGATTTAAGTTACCAAAGCTTAAAATGGCTTTTAGACTTTTTGGGACACCCTATATATATTAAGTTCTTACTATCTTTTAGACAGTGGGGATACAAGTACAAGTAATGAAACAGTTCCTACCCTCAAAGAGCTCCCAGTTTAATGAGGGAGACAAGTATGAAAAAAATATATGCAGCACAAATACAAACATATCCAAAGCAGTTAACAATATAATCTATTGGGGGGAGGAGCCAAGATGGCAGAGTAGAAAGACTCACGTATGCTAGCTCCGAATCCACAGCCCAGAAATTTCCTGTAAAAAGAACTCCCCACAAATTCTGGAGTACTGCAAGCCACGCACCAACGCAGTGGAAGAGATTTCCATTCCAGAGAGCCCTGGAAAGCTGTCCACAGGGTCCATTGCGCTCCAGACAGTGGAGCACACCCCTGCCCAGCCCTGGCCGCCCGGCCCTGGCCGCCCGGCCGGAGAGGAGCAGATCCAAGCAGGCTTCAGGGACGGAACCTCTGGTGGCCACAAAGGTCCCTCCACCCACAGGCGCTACAGGTCAGTGAGAGAGACCTCTGCGCTGGCCAAGAGGGGAGCGGGGTGTCTTCGTGACTCTGGCCCCCTTGGGAGGCAGCGGCAGAGGCATCAGCAGAGGCAGCAGCAGCATCCCGGGACAGCAGGCAGCAGCAGGCAGAAGTTCAGGGCCATTACTGAAGGTCTCTGCATAAAACCCCTGAGGGAACTGAGCCTGGGAGGCAGGCCTGCCCCCACCCACTCCATTGCTGAAGGTCTCTGCATAAAGCCCCTGAGGGAACTGAGCCTGGGAGGTGGCCCTGCCCCTACCCGAGCACCAGAACTTAAGCTCACATTGAATAGCAATCCCGCCCACCACGGAAAGCCCTGAGGCTGGGAAGCAGCATTTGAATCTCAGACCCCAAGCACTAGCTGGGCGGATCTAGGTGGGGGTGGACAGGAATCTCAGAAGTCAAGTAACTGGCTGGGAAAATGCCCAGAAAAAGGAAGCAAAATAAGACCTTAGAGAGCTACTTTCTTGGGGAAGAGATGTTCCTTCCTCCTTTCATTTCTGATGAAGAAGTACAATGCTTACCATCAGGGAAAGACGTGGAGGTTGGGGCCTCTCTATCCCAGACATCCCAGAGGGATGTTCGGTGGGCTCAGGCCATGGAAGAGCTCAAAAAGGATTTTGAAAATCAAGTTAGACAGGTGGAGGAAAAACTAGGAAGAGAAATGAGAGAGATACAAGAAAAGCATGAAAAAAGGGTCAATACCTTGCTAAAGGATACCCAAAAAAATGCTGAAGAAAATAACACCTTGAAAAATAGGCTCACTCAATTGGCAAAAGACGTTCAAAAAGCTGATGAGGAGAAGAATGCTTTCAAAAGCAAAATTAGCCAAATGGAAAAAGAGGTTCAAAAGCTCACTGAAGAAAATAGTTCTCTCAAGATTAGAATGGAACAGATGGAGTCTAATGACTTTCTGAGAAACCAAGAAATCATAAAACAAAACCAAAAGAATGAAAAAATGGAAGAGAATGTGAAATATCTCATTGGAAAAACAACTGACCTGGAAAATAGTTCCAGGAGAGACAATTTAAAAATTATAGGACTACCTGAAAGCCATGATCAAAAAAAAGAGCCTAGACATCATCTTTCATGAAATTATCAAGGAAAACTGCCCTGAAATTCTACAACCAGAGGGCAAAATAAGTATTGAAGGAATCCATCGATCACCACGTGAAAGAGATCCAAAAAGAGAATCTCCTAGGAACATTGTGGCCAAATTCCAGAGTTCCCAGGTCAAGGAGAAAATATTGCAAGCAGCTAGAAAGAAACAGTTCCAGTACTGTGGAAATACAATCAGGATAACACAAGATCTAGCAGCTTCTACATTAAGGGATCAAAGGGCGTGGAATAGGATATTCCAGAAGTCAAAGGAACTAGGACTCAAACCAAGAATCACCTACCCAGCAAAACTGAGTATAATACTTCAGGGGAAAATATGGTCTTTCAGTGAAACAGAGGACTTTTAAGCATTCTTGATGAAAAGACCAGAGCTGAAAAGAAAATTTGACTTTCAAACACAAAAATGACAAGAAGCATGAAAAAGGAAACAGCAAAGAGAAGTCATAAGGGACTTACCAAAGGTGAACTGTTTACGTTCCTACATGGAAAGACAATATTTGTAACTCTTAAAACTTTTCAGTATCTGGGTAGTTCATGGGACCACACACACATATACACACACATGTACATGTGTGCATGCACACATACACACATGCATGCACACACAGAGACAGAGAGCACAGAGTGAATTGAATAGGATGGGACCATATCTTAAAAGAAATTAAGGTAAATGGTGAGAGAGAAATGTAGTGGGAGGAAAGAGGGTGAAATTGAATGGGGTAAATTATATCTCATTCAAGAGGCAAGCAGGAGACTTTTTAGTGGAGGGAAAAAGAGGAGAGCTGAGAAAAAAACAAGAAGTTTACCCTCATCACTTTCGACTAAAGGAAGGAGTAAAATGCACACTCATTTTGGTATGAAAACCTATCTTACAGTACAGGAAAGTGGGGGAGAAGGAGATAAGCAGGGAGGGAGGGATGATGATAGGGAGGGCAATGGGAGGAGGGAGCAATTTGAAGTCAACACTCTTGGGGAGGGACAGGATCAAAAGACAGAATAGAAACAATGGGGCGCAGGATAGGATGGAGGGAAATATAGCTAGTCTTACACAACACGACTGTTATCGAAGTCATTTGCAAAACTACACAGATATGGCCTATATTGAATTGCCTGCCTTCCCAAAAGGAACGGGTGGGGAGGGAGGGATAGGGAGAATTTGGAACTCAAAGTTTTAGGAACAACTGTTGAGTATTGTTGTTGCTACTAGGAAATAAGAAATACAGGTAATGGGGAATAGAAAGTCATCTGGCCCTACAGGACAAAAGAGAAGATGGGGACAAGAGAAGGGAGGGATGATAGAAGAGAGGGCAGATTGGTGATAGGGAAAATTAGAATGCTCGGTGTATTGGGGTGGAGGGAGGGGATAAATGGGGAGAAAATTTGGAACGCAAAATTTTGTGAAAATGAATGTAAAAAGCTAAATAAATAAGTTTATACTTAAAAAAACAATATAATCTATTTAAAGAGAGGATGTTAGCAAGTGGGGGGATCAAGAAAGCTATTTAACCTCTTTGTACCTCAGTTTCCTCTCCTATAAAATGATACTGGTAGACTGAGTGGCCTCTAAGATCCCTTCTAGCTCTAATTCTATGATCCTATGAGCAGTTATTGCCCTCATTTTACAGATCTGGAAACTGAGGCTCTGAGAAGCCTAGTTATGCAATACGTGTCTGAGAAGGGAATGGAATGTCAATCTTCCCAACCCAATAGCCACCTCCCTATTAACTATCCCACACTCTCATTTACTAGCTGTGTGCCCATGAGAAAGTCCATTAAGCTCCTGAGTCTCAGTTTCCTCATGTGTAAAATATAATTAATGTCTTCCTCCCAGAACAGTGGGGAGAAGAACATTTTGCAAACTGTCAAGTGTGATCAAAAAGTGAGCATTTATTCATAGACCACTAGACTGGATCCTCCCACACACATCATCCTTCTGCCATCCACTGTGGGCCCCTTGGATTGCCCTTGGGGCTCCTCTGTCATCTGAAACCTTCAGACACAGAGGTGGGCTGTGATTTTTAGCACAGACTAGAGCACTCCCTCAGTGTCTGAAAGATGGGCTCTGGTCACCTGAAGCAAATTGGGATCATAGATCGTCCGTCTGATTACTCTCCCCCTCCTCCTTCATTCTGGGTCCAGCTTCCTTGTCCACCTGCCCCATCCCTCCAAGATAGAGAGACTGATGGACCTGAGCTCTAAGTGGTCTTCCTCCTGCCTAACCTCAATTTTACAGCAGGGTCAACTCACAGCAACCATGTAATGTCTAGCAATGTGAGTGCATTTGATGGTATCAAAGCGAGGACCATAGCCCAGGCCACAGGTTAGACCTAGGGTGGCCTCTTTCCATCTCTATTTAAATGGAAATTTTGACAGCACCTTGGCTGCAGTTCATATTGACATAACCAAAAAGTCTACTGTTTGCCACGGAGGCCTGAATATTCCTCCTTTACATTCTAAAAGGTGCCTTCTCCCTAAGCCCAGTTACCCAGAACCTTTAGTAAGAGCTAATTATAATCAGAACAGCTAGTGTTACAGTTTGCAATATACATTTTACACATATCTCCTTTGAAAGGTGAAACAGCCCTGTGAGGTAGGTATTATGATTGCCACTTTTCTACAGAGGAGGAAACTAAGGCTCAGAGAGGTTATGTGATTTGCCCAAGGTCACACAGCTAGGAAATGTCTGAGGCAGAATTCAAACTCAAGTTTCCTGACTCCAAATTCATTGCTGTACCTGTTATACTTCATTTTCTCTTTTTATTAGACCTTGTGGAGTAAGGAAAACCCAGGTTCAGATATGGCTTCAGAAACTTCCTAGCTGTGTGACCCTGGGCAAGTTACTTAATTTTTGTCTGCCTCAGTTTCCCTAACTATAAAATGGGGAAATTAATAGCACCAATCTCAGCGGGTTGCTGTGAGGAGCAAATGAAATAATATTTGTAAAGTGTTTAGCACAATGCCTGCCTGGCACACAGTAGGTATATAATAAATGCTTCCTTCCTTCCTCCTATTCCAGAAGAAATCTAATACTCATTAACCCCTAGAGCTCAATGATTGGGAACTAGAACCAAATGACTAGGTAGAGCTGTCATTACTCTATTGTGAGTTAAGCTTACCAATGCCATCCTACTTTCCAAAGGAGTAAACAGCCACCCTGTCCTATGTCACCTGAACAGAGATGATCTAGGCTTTTATAACTAATGAGGAGTGTAAGGTGTCATCTTCACCTCTTGGGCTTCAGTTTCCTCCTATGTAAAATGAGGAGGTTGTATCAGATGACTTCTGAGGACCCTTGCAACCGTAGATCTACAATCCTATTTGTGACTTTGCCCGGTCAAAAAAATCAACTGACCAAAAGAGATGTCCCAAAAGCCTTAGCACTGATTTAAGCTGCTAAAACTTGAAATGGCACTAAGACTTTTGAGACACTTTATATTTATTAAGGACACAGGGGTCCTTCTTCAACACTTATTCTTCCCTGGTCTTCCTATCATTTACTTCAGGAGGCTGATAGGTGGGGCCTCAGACACCAACTAGTCCTACCACATCATTCTGCAGAATTAAGAGAAAACTGGGGACCCAGGAGGGACAGTGACTTGGCCAAGACCACCTGTCATTCAGCCTAGTGCAAAGAACCTCAGATACCCTCTAGCCTAACCCCATCATTTTAAAGAGGGGAAACTGAGGCCCAGAGATGTGAAGTGACCTGCCCAAGGTCACACACAGAATTCTAGATCTAAAGTTGAGAGGGACCTCAGAAGCCATCAAGTCCACACCCCTCCCAAGGACCATCCTTCCTAACATCCTATTCTTTCCTTCTTTTATTTTTTACCTGATTGAATCCTTGTTTCCATTTTTATTTTTTTAGGAACACATCATTGTCCACAACAACCTGAACTCCAGTGAAAAGTCTTTCCACCAGTCCTTTTACCTTCTCTTTGAAGAGAGAGAGCAATCTAAATTCACAGCACAATTTTCATGGGTTCAACTAGCCTATATGCAGATGACTCAGAAACCTACGCATCCAACCCTCAGCCCAAACACAATATAGCCAAACACGAACTCATTAGCTTGCCTCCAGATCCATACCCCTCTTCCTCTTCAGTCTCTTTTGTCAGGGATACAACCATGCCTCCATTTGCTCTCACAAACCTTCATATCCCATCACTTCCAAAGTTTTGTGGATTCAATCTCCACAATATCTCTCCCATCCATCCCCATCCCCTTCTCTTCACTAATATGGCCAACATCTTAACTCAGGCACCTCTCAACAGGAGTATTTCATTCATCTCTTAATTGGTTTCTCTGCATCCAATCTTTCTCCTCCCCAATCCAGCCTCCACAAAGTTGCCAAATTGATATTGTTAAGGCGCAGCTCCTAAAGAGTTGCCCACCTTGTTCCTGTGACTTCCAAAGTCCTCTAGGATAAAATACAAATTCCTTCATTTGATCCTTTGCAGTCTGATTCCACTCAGTCTTTATAGACTGATCTTATATGACTACTCAACCTACATTTTACACTGAAGTCAATACTCTCACTGGACTGAATGTTCCTGGTACATAAGCACAGTATGGTGAAAACACACACAGCCATGTATTCACACAGAATCTTTGCAATCAGAGGACCTCTGCTCAGATTCTATGAGTGTGACCTTGGATAAGTCACTGTGATCAGTTTTCTTATTTGCAAAGTAAAAGTATTAGATTATATGTGGCATTCTAACTTCTGCCTCCACCTTCTTGCACAAGTTGTTCATGATATGCACATCACTCTCATCTCTGCCTCATAGAAGTCCTAACTTCTTTCAAGGCTCTGTTCAAGCTACCTCCTATACAAGACCTCACTCCCTCCTCCTCAGCTACCTCCTACATAGTCTCCTGATGAACCATCTCACTGCCCATACCATGTCAAGAAGGAAATTCTGTTCTGGGTCTCTGCTTGCCTAATAACAGTCATTCAGTTAATAAGCACTTATAAAGTGTCTACTCTGTGCCAGGAACTGTACTCAGAGCTGAAGCTACAAAGTTATGTGATATCCTCCTGGACCATTATTTCAGGAAATCCTCAGCCATATCTCACTTCATTCCCTTCTCCATAACTTCTTCAACCACTACTTCCACTTGGTCCTCCCCTACATTTTTTGGACCATGATCAAATCAATTCTGCCATTGTTCCTTGACAGGGCATGTCAACCTACTCCCCTATGACTCTACTCACCATCTCTGTAACTTTCCAGACCAAAGTGATCTTCTCTGGTTACCTCTCCCTTATATGTACTGTCTTTTATTAGAATCCAATCTCCTTAAGATCAGGGACTGGGTTTGCTTTCATATTTATATCCCCACTGCTTCACATAGTGTTTGGCTGTGCATGACATAATAATAAGAAACTAAAGAATGTTTTCTCATCTATCCCTCCATTCATTCCAAATCTATGGGGATTTCCCAATCATTGCTCCCTTCACCACCACAATCACTTTGTAAATATTCTGTATTAGGTTATCTGTACAAATCTGCCCTGCTCCCATCAACAGAATATAAACTCATTAAGGACAAGGAATATTTCTTTAATATCTTGAGATTCCCAGTACCAAGCACAGTGCCTGATACAGAGTAAATGCTTAATACCTGTTCATTAAATTGCATTTAATTACTTCTCTTCTGATCCTGGGGTGACAGAAAAAGAGGAAAAGGATGAAAATAACACCATATGCCCTTACTCACCTAACACAATCATCTGTTTGGTTCTATGCTAAATGGGAAATCTTTGTCCATAGACCAACGAATTGACATAGGACTAGAGGAGCTGAATCATATCAATATTTATATTCTCACCATAAATGAAACCCGAAAAGATAAGAAAGTTGCATATTCATGGAAAGATGATTCACTCTTTTTCCATGGAGAGGCAAACAAAGGAGTTGGCAGAGTTGGTTCTAGTATGCGTCCAAAGACAACAAGCAACATCATTTCATGGGAAATGTGGTCATCTTGCTTTGTAAAGCTCTTGATGAAGTTAATGAAAAGACTATATGACAATAATAAAGGCGATAACAAAGAAGCTTAATAATAAAAGACTAAGTGACAATAATAGCACTTTATACACTAACTTCTGTGTTAGAGGATATGCTCGGAAAAATACTAGAAAAACTCCCTAAAACTTTCTCAATTATATCAACATAGACTTTAATATTAGGTAGCTTCTATGCAAAGGTGGGCATAGGAATGAATTACTTTTCTCTTTGGAGTCCATTATGGAAACCTCCAAGATACTATATAAGTAGATGTCTTCCTGATGTAGGTCTTACTTTATATCCAAGATCAGAGAATCATGAACCAAGTTATCTTAGGTGTTTCATTTATTGAGGACCGTGTGTGTGTGTGTGTGTGTGTGTACATGTATAGTGCAAACACTGCAGTTGGAAAATGCCCTAGAGGCCCAGAATTGGGAGGCAGAAAGATTTGGATTGCATTTAGGAAATTGCATAGAACTTTCAATGACCCCCAAGCTGCTCTAACAGAAAAATCTATATTGTTAACACCAATAATCTTCCAGTGATGGCAGGGAATCATGAAATATGGCACAATCACCAAAGAATCAAGATTGAGAGGTCACCCACAAAGTGATAGCAAGATGCAAGGTGGACATACATAGGCTACATAATATCAACAATGGGAAGCCATGTGCAAGAAAAGGGTGTCAATGAGGAGATGTATAAGCAACAAAGTGCACCAATAATATGGTGAGAGGGAGGTTGAACAGAATAGCCCTTAGGCTGCAATGCAAGCCACATGATGCTAACAGACCCAGAGAAAAGCCCTTAGCATATGAGGTGGATAACCTGTGAAAAACATGACTAAGAGTCACAGAGAATAAAAAGGCAAGAATGGGCAGCTATGGGCACTGATGGAGGGAGTACCCATATTAGTAAGTCTCAGATCTCTTAAGGTAATGAAGTAGTATAAATCCAGCATTGTACTACATGCTGGGAATGATCTGATTCAACTAACATTTGTTAGTCATCTCTCATGGTCAATGGGAATATGAGGTAAAACTCAAAAGTCTCCACCCTCAAGTGGTGGAGATGGGGTGGGGGGAGGGGCTGGGTGTTGCATCACATACACAAATACACTGATACAAGGGTATTTCAAAAAAGAGAGTTCCAACTTGGAGAAATCAGGAAAGGTTTCATGGAAGACATACCATTGGAGTTGAACTTTGAAAGACAGGCAAGAATTCAATACTCTCCTGTTATATAGGCAGTCATCCATCCAGAAGGCCCTACTTTAAGGGAAAAAAAATTACCTCTGGCAACCAATGTGTAAACACATGCACAATGCACTAAAGTTGCTAATTACTCTTTCTTCCTTGGCTATCCACCACGGTTAAGTTCTTAGTCATCAGCATTTCCTTCTCTGTCCTCCCACGCCACCAGCCCAGTGCAGACTGTACCACGCTGGAAAGACCTCCAGTACAGGCCAGGAGATATACTATTAGTCACCCAAGGATCTGCCTAAGTAAGTTTGGAGGGGTTTATCACCAAGTTGGCTATAGGATGATAAATTTCTCAGCCACGGCAACTCATGAAGACTGCCAATTAAGGCACCAAAGGGTTGTGATCTGCTTGTAACGTGCATGATATATGCACAGTATATGAAAGTCACCCTGGACGATAATGGAAGGAAGTCATTCTGCAAATGCCTACAGGGTACTTAATTAGTACTTCATAATTGGGAAGCAAAAATAAAATCTCTTTTGTTGCATCAAAGCAATAATCATTTACTAGGCACTGGACTCTGCATGGGACAGATTTTCTCAACTCCATTTAAATGGAAATTTCAATGGCACCTTGGCTACAGTTCATAGCCAGGTGGCCAAGTTTCATCCCACTCAGAATGTGCAATGGCAACACCCCTCAGTCTTCCCACTTCCCTCCCCTTACCCCCACAGGCCAACATTCTGAACAAAGAGAGGGTTCACAATTTTGCTGGTTTCTCAGAATTGCTTTTGCAGTGTTTTCAAATATCTGATTCTGCATTCTTTTAATAACAGCCTGCCGTATTCACTCTAGAGCTGTCAAAGTGTGATAATGACACACTGACGTCAAACATCCTTTCCTTGCTTAGGATTCCTTTGGCAGACCAAACCAGAGATGGGTAGCCTCTTTAGTTCTGACCATTCTCCTCACTGCTCCTACAATACTTCATTCTCCCTTCAATGGCTTCTGATTTCAGGGAGTCTCCCCTCCAACAATTTCCTACCAAATATAGCCTTTTATCAGTTTTTTAATCTGAAAAAACTATAGGAAAAGAGTGGGGTGATGGAGGGAAGAATCATAGGATTAGGATCAAGAAAAGGCCTTAGAGACTGCCGAGTCAAAATCCTTCATTTTACAGATGAGAAAACTGAGGCTCAGGAAGGTCAAATGGCCTAAATAGATCACATCAGTAGGAAGCAGCAGAGTGAAGATTCATATCCAGGTCCTCTGATCCCAAATGGAGAGGTTCTTTCCACTACAACATCCTTTTATTAAGAGGTTTATCTGTGAAGTTTGGGTTCAGTCAAAGGGCTGCACTTGAGGACCTAGAGGACTGCACTACACAATACTGCCTGTAAACATTCATCAAATATCTCCTATGTGCAAAGCACTGTGCTAGGTGTTGGGAATACAAAGACAGTTGGAGGGGGCTTGTCTTCAAGGAGCTTATGCTCTACTGGGAGAATGCAACATGTACAACAGATGAGTAAATATCTATTATATACAAAGTGATGCAGGAGAGAAAGAGGATAAACCACTGGCATGGGCATGAAGGAGCTTATTTCAGATACGAAAGACAACATGCACAAAGTCATGGTGATGGGAGATGGGAACAGCAGGAAGAGACAGCATATAAAAGGAGGGAATGTGAAATAAGACTGGAAAGAAAAGTAGAAACCTTGCTGTGAAGGGCTTTAAATGACAATCTGAGTATTTTGTATTCATCAGGCACTGTACTAAGCATTGGGGCTACAAACATTCTGGGAGCTCACATGCTAACCCAGAGGGCTTCCTGGCCTCCCTCACAGAGCAGCCATTCTATTGAGATCAAGGAACTCTCTCTGGCCAGCCAAACTCCATAGCACTTGCCTTACCTCTGACTACCCAATATCCTCCCCAATTTTCCCATTATATATTGCTGCCTGACACCCTGGGACAACTCTACCCCAAATGATGAACACCTTATTGACAATGATAACCTATCTCATTGCTTAATGATTAAAATACTCTCATGCCATCATTCTCTCTTTATCCCAGTGATTCTGAACTTTCTCTATCCAACCTGTGACCATTTCCCATAGTTAGGCACTCATGATATTTATTTGTTGTTCGGTCATTTTTTAGTCATAAACAACTATTTGTGACCACATTTGGGGCTTTCTTGGCAAACATACTAGACTGGTTTTCCATTTCCTTCTCCAGCTCACTTTAGAGATGAGGAAACTGAAGCAAACAGGGTCAAGTGACCTGCACAGGGTCACACAGCTAGAAAGCATCTGAGGCCAGATTTAAACTCACTAAGATGAGTCTTGACTCCAGGACCAGCATGCTATCCACTGCAGTGCCACCTAGCTTCCCTGCATCATAATATCCCTCATATATACCCTCTTCCCTGCTCTGGCAATGCTTTCCTGCTCTGGTACAAGCCCTCATCACTTCATACCTTGTCTGTTTCAGTTGCTGGCTAGTTAGTTTCCCTGTCTCTCCCCATTCCAATCCATCCTAAATCTAAATATCAATACGATCTTACTCACCCATAAGTCTGACTATCTCACTGCTATATTCAATCAACTCCAGAGGTACCCTATTATGTCCAGCATAAAATATAAAATTCTCTGTTTGGATGTTAATACCTTCCATTACCTGGATTTCTAGTACCTTTCTAGTTTTCCTATACCTTACAACTTCCCCCACATACTCAGTGATACAGTAACACTGGTCTTCTTGTTCTTACTCATCCACAACATTCTAGCTCTTAATTCTGGACTTTTTCATTGGCTGTCCCTTGCACCTGGAATCATTTCCCTCTTTGTGTCCACCTCCTAGGGTCTCTGGTTTTCTTCAAATCTCAGATAAAATCTAACCATCTACAAGAAGCTCTTCCTAATACCTTAGTATCTGTGTCTTCCTTCTAAGATTATCTCCAGTTTCTCCTGTATATATCCTTTGTGAGACACTTACTAGCTGTGTGACCCTGGGCAAGTCACTTCACCCTGTTTGTCTTAGTTTCCTAATCTGTGAAATAAGCTGGAGAAGGAAATGACAAACCACTCTAATATCTCTAAAAAGAAAACCCCCAATGGGGATCATAAAGAGTCACACAACAAATGAAAAACAATATAGAACTGTCTCCCCATTACATTGTGAGCTCCCTGAGAGGAAGAATATTTTTACTTTCCTTGTATCTCTAGTGCTTAGCACAATGCCTGACAAAAGTAGGCATTTAATTATTATTTGTTGACTGAATGAGCACATGAGATTATCAACCACTAAAGAAGGTGTTGAGTTTGATCACAATAGAATGGGGCCCTCTGTGATACTAGGGTCTGGAACAGGTCTCAGAGGCTATTAAATTCAATCCCTTCATTTTATCAAGGAAGAAATGAAAGCCTAGATGGGTGATTTGCCAAGGTCATGTACATAGTTATCTACAGGGGTGAGAATTGAACCTATAGTCTATCACTACAGAAACAGTGGTCCATTTTCTCCAATACCCTCCTTTTACAAATGGGGAGACCGAGTGACCCCCAAGTCAGTGGCATAACCAAGACTTAGAACTATGTTTCCTGACTCCAAGATCAATGCCCTATCTCAAATTTGTAATTTTTGTCTTCTTGCTTAAAATAACAATGAATTACTTGAGACCAACCTTACTTTGAAGGAATCAAAGGAAGGAAAGTCAAGTAACTCATGTCCAAACCAGATGGACAGTTTCTCCCTGGTGCCAAACCAATGGACTGATTAAGCCCATTCAGTTAACAAGATGAAACCATTGGCTGCAAGAAGATGCAGCCTAATCCAGAGGGATGGATTTCCTCTCTTGTATCAATTCCTGCTAGTGATATGTCTTTCTCTTCATTGAGAATGAACAATCAAGATGTTAACATTCTTTCAGACAAATAAATGCCCTCACTTGTCATAAATAAATAAAATAGTACACTTCAGATTCTTAATGAAAAGTGTCAGCCCTGGTACTGTGAAAGCTTGACTCCTAATTCAATCAGCATGCTTGCTTATTTTGAGAAGTTCTTCACTACCTCTCCTGCATGGCTCACCAGCTACATGGTCCTGAAAGGGGAAAGTCAACCTACATTATGCCAAAGGGTCATGGCAAGAGTGTCCAATACCCAGTAGGCCTGCACCAAAGACTGGCTGCTTGGATTTGAAATCATTCTCTCCTCTTCTTAGTTAAAAGAGACCTGCTTCCTCCTTATTCTACAACCTGGTAAGGTCAGATGGGTAGATAAGTGGATATTGGATGGAGATACTGTAAAGCAAAGGGCACAAGTCAGAATGAAGAAAATTACATTTTTTCAAAGTGGATCTTCATAGTTAAACACTTCAAGCCAAAGAAAACGTGTCTCATTAGAACATGTTATCCTGTATCTGATGATGTCCTCACTTCCTCAGGGCTGGGGCTTCTCTGCTCTCTCACTCACCTCTCCCCACCCCCACCCCCAATCTGCTTCAGGTTGTGATACAGGTGGAGCAACAGAATCCATATCTCTCCCTCCCATTGACCCCCAGCATTTTTATGAAAGCTGGGCAGGTACAAGATGCCCCAAAATAAGCCCCTCTGAGGTACCACATAACACCTATCAGACTGGTTAACATGACAAAACAAGAAGATGATAAATGTTAGAGAAGATGTGGGAGAGTTGGAACACTAATTCATTGTTGGTGGAGTTGTGAGCTGATCCAACTATTCTGGAGAGCAATTTGGAACTATGCCCAAAGGGATATAAAAAATAAGTATACACTTTGACCCAGAAATATCACTTCTAGGGCTGTATCCCAAAGAGATACATAAAAAATGGAGAAAAATCCCACATGTACAAAAATATTTATAGTAGCTCTTTTTGTGTTGGCCAAGAATTGGAAATCAAGGAAATGCTCATCAATTGGGGAATGGCTGAATAAGTTGTGGTATATGAATGCAATGGAATACTATTGTGCTATAAGAAAAGATGAACTTCAGAAAAACCTGGAAAGACTTATATGAACTCAGGCTGAGTGAAATGAGCAGAAACAGGAGAACATTATACACAGTAACAACCACAGTGTGTGAGGACTGCTTCTGATAGATTAAGCCCTTCACAGCAATGCAAGGAACTAAAACATTCCCAATAGACTCTTGAGGCAAAATGCCACTCCCATCCAGAGAAAGTACTATGGAATTGGAATGTATAATGAAACAGACTATTTTCTCTTGTGTAATGTTTTGCTTTGTTTTGGTTTCTTTCATGGTTTCTCCCATTCATTTTAATTCTTCTATGCAACATGACTAATGTGAAAATGTGTTTAATCAGAAAAAAATAAGCCCCTCTGAACTGAGAGGGATTTCCTGAGTGTTACTTCTCTGAATATGGTTCAAGGCTTCCAAAAATACTCCCCCCACCCCACCACAGCTTTTGTTTACCTCAGTTTTTTCCCAGCATTCGTTAATACAAGTTACAAGCTATACATGCTGTCATGTACTCAGGACAGACTTTCAGAGTTAGATGGGATATCAGAGGTCATCTAGTCAAAGCCATATCCAAGAAAGATTCTCCCTCTACAATATCATGACAAGGTCCATCCAGGCCCTGCCTAAAAGTGCCCATTGTCCAGGAGAACTCACTGCCTCCTAAAGTACACTATTCCTCTCTAGTCAATTCTCATTGTTTTGAGTTCTTTTAAGCCAAAATGGGTCTCCCATCATTTCTCCCCATTGCTTAGTTCTCTCTTTGGGACCAAGGAGATCAAGGCTATCCTTCCTTCATATGATAGATCTCCAAATAAGTCAATGAAGATACTATTTTCCTCTCCTCTTTCCTTCTCTACCAAAACATCTCCAGTTTCTTCAATTAATTGTAATGTGTCCCAGTCTCCAGTTCCCCAACACCATTCTGGTCCCCCTTCCCTAGACTCAATCCTAGCTTATTGATGGCCTTCCTAAAATGTTCTACTTAGAATAATAACAATTCATATTTATAAAGCACTCATCATCATTGTTTTAAAGCTAAAAGGGAACTTGGAGGTTACCTAATCCAACCCCTTTATATTATATATAAAACTGGAGCTTAAAGAGATGAAGTTGCCCAAGGTCACATCAGTAAAAAAATCAGAGAGACAGGATTTGAACAAAGGTTCTCAGGCTCCAATTCCACTACACTACTGTCTCCATCTTAATGGTTTCCAAAGATTGTTTTCAAAATGTAAGCCCTTCCCCTCCATGTGAACTGAACACAATACTTTAAATTTCATCTGACCAAGGCAGAGTACACGGGGCCCATCATCAGATTGCCTTTTAGGGATGCCACATTACAGAGGTGATTTATATTGTGCTTCCAACAAAATAAAATGCCTGAGTTGTTGTTGTGGTTGTTGTCTTTTTTGTTACAGATGATCACATCTCCCTTCTCCTGTTCCTATGGTAGTGAGATACTTTCATTTTCATTTTTTTAAGCTGAGCACTCATATAATGTTCTGACATGGGCCTCCAGCAGCTTTATATGTATAAATCTTGTCTCTATATCTAGATTATTCAACTCTTCAGGGACAAGAAAAAGTCTTTTTTGCTGTATATCCTGTAACTCTAAGAATAGAAATGAAAAAAAAATAGTATCTATACTACCCAAATTATTCCCCATTTTGAGAAGCATATTCCTCTTCCAAACTCCTTTAATTAGACAAATATAGTCCCAATTCCTATTAGGGAATGATAAAGAAAGGAAAGAGAACCATAAATTATTGTCACTAAAGAATAGTGATGCAAAAAATTGAATTAAATACTAATAAAATACTAATAAAAGAATATAGCTACATATCCAAATATTGTTCAATATGACTAAATTGGATTTATAACAGAGGGGCAGGGATGATTCAACAGTCAAAAAATAATTATAATTAATCACTAAAAATGAAAGTATCTCAAACCACATGATTATATCAATAGAAGAAAGAAAAAGCTCATCTAAAACCTAAAGTTAGCATTATGTGCAATGGAAAAGGACAAAAAGATTTCATAGTACATATGACATTAAAACAAGGATGTCCTCTGCCAGATATTACTTAAAATTGTTTCAGAAATGTTAGTGATAGCCATAAAATAAGAGAAAGGCAAGTTAAGGATCTGCAAAGAAAAGGTGAAACTTCCTTATTTGTGAATGAAATGAGGGTTTACTAAGAAAACCACAGAGAAGAAGCAAAGAAACTAACTGATACAATAGATTCATTAAAATAGCAGCATACAAAGTAAGTCCACAAAATCATTATTTCTATATAGTAATAACAGAAAGCAAGAGTAAATGATAGGAAGAGACATCATATTCAAAGTAACTACAAAATACATAACATAGCTAGGAGTCAATTTATCAAAACATACTTATGGCTTATACAAATGAATTTGTGAAATATCCTTTATAAAGATAAAAAATAAAGGAAATAATTGGAGGAACAGTTAGTGTTCATGGTTGGGCTGTACCAATATAACAAAAATATCAATGTCATCTAAATTAATTTATAGATTTAGTATTATATCAAACTACCAAGGGTATCTACTTTATAATGCTAGACAAAATAATAACAAAATTCATTTAAAGCAGCAAAAGTTTCCAATCTGAAGGGAAATAATAAAAAGTAGTATGATTGAAGGGGTAATTGCATTCCCAAACTTCTAACTATATTGTAAAGGGATAATCATTTAAACCAGAGGAATCAAACTCATAACCAGCAACCACATGTGATCCACAAAACTCCTGAGTGTGACCTGAACCAGATAAAAATGTAATTTGAAAATCCTTAACAAAATACATAAAAGTATAATAAAGTATGGATTATGTTAATTTGTGATTTTCTAAGTCAATATTAGGCTACAGAGATTCATTTCTCTTTGGGTTTTACACCACTCTTCTAAAATATTTGCTATCCCATGAAGAGTGACATGATTGAAATGGCTGAGCAATAATATAGAAGGTATGTCTGTCCAATGAACTGCACAAAAATAGAAAAAAAATTGAAAATAATATTTGATTAACTAGTCTAGATTATAAATTTGGGGGGTCAGAATTCCTTATTTGACAATAAACATCAGGAAAACTGGAAATCAGCTTTGAAGAGATTAGGTTTCATACCTTGGTTCTACATAATATAGTACAATAAGCTCAAAATTGTTATACAACCTTAAAAGGTCAATTTATATCAAAATTAGAAGAGAATGAGATTAGATATCTTTTACAACCATGACTAGGGAAAGAATTCTATACAAGGGATAGATGACATAATTAAAAAAACATTTTTGATCAAAAGAAATTGAATAACTTTGCACAAGCTAAGTCAATGCACCTGGATAAGGGAAAAATGTCTATTGGGAAAAAAAAAAAACAAACCTTTGCATAATGTTCCTAAGCATCTGACAACTAAGATACATAAGAAACTAACAAATTGAAAGGCAAAGAATGATCTCCAGTGGATAAGTGGTCAAAATATATGGACAATGAATTTTCAAAAGAATCACAAACATTTTTAAAAGACTGTTCTAAGTCACTAATAACAAGAGAAATACAAGTCAGAAAAGCTTTGAGATTTCACTCATACCAAGCAAATTGGTAAAGGTGACAAAAGATAAAAATAGTCAATATTGAAATGCTTGCAGGAAAACGGAAATACTGATATATATTTGGTGGGGCTGTGAATTGGTCTAACCATTTTGGAATGCTATTTGAAACTATGCTTTTAAGAAATAACTAAAAGATCCATACCTTTTAAAGTGGAGATTAGATTGAATGGCATATGCCCTAGGATGTCAAAGGCCTACATTATATGCCAAAATATTCATTACAGCACTTTTGTGGCAGGAAAAAATGGACAGAAAGTAGATTCCTATAAATTGGGGAATAGCTAAACAAATTGTAGTACATGATACTAATGGAATATAATTGCACTGTCAGAAATGACAAATATGAAGAATTAAAGAAACACAGAAAAAGAGATGAGAAAATATACCACCACCACCATCCTCACGCTGTAGAGGTAAGAGTCTCAGGGAGTAGGATGTTGAAAAATGCTATCAGACATGGGATGGCCAATGTGTTGTTTAGTTTTACTGAACTGTTACTTTTCTTTTTTGAAATCTTTGTAACAAAGAATGGATTGCTTTATAGGGAAATGGAGTGAGGTATATTCAGAAAGAAATATGATGTAAAAAATGGCATCAATTCAAAAAAATAGAATGAGATTAGATAAACAGTTGGTCCCAAACCAATGTTCACCGAATAATAACTTAACACTGACATACTTTGTTAACGCTTATAAAACACATTATATGCATTGTCTTTTTATTTATGTCTTTTACTGTTATATCACATTAATTTCCAGATACATCCTTCCTACCTTCCCTTACCTAGAAATCCAGACTTTGTAAGAGAAACACTAAAGAAATAAAAATCGTAACACCAAAACCAACTACCATACTGACCATGTCTGAAGATACAAGCAATATTCTATACTCATAATCTTCCAGTTTTACCCACCCCCAAAAAAGGAGGCAGGTACATTTTCTGAGTTCTTCTGCAAGTCCAAGTTTGGTCATTATAATTATGTAGCCTTTAGTTTTGTTGTTTTTTTCCTATTTAGATTATTATAGTCTTTGCATATACATACACATATATACATACACATACACATACATACACACATATACACACATACATACATACATATGTACACACACATACATATGCACACATACATATATACATAGGTCTTGGTTTGGATAATTTCACTCTTTATCAGCTTATATGAGTCTCCAATATCCTAAGAACCCAGCAAAGCACCTCTTAGGAGTCTGAATTCTTTAAAATTGTGATTTCTAACAAGACAGTAATATTTCATTGTAATTCACATATCACAATATGCTTCCTAAACAATGAACAACCTATTTTTTCCAGTTCTGTACTACCATAAAAAATGCTTCTCTGAATATTTTGGCATACATCAGTCCTTATATCTTTGTCCTCTTTGGGGTTTGTGTGTATGTGTGTGTGTGTATGTGTGTGTATGCACATGCGTGCATATGTGTGTGTGTGCACTCTTAGTACAAGAATTTCTAGCTCAAATGATATGGAAGGGTCCAAACTGTTTCCAAAATATTAGACTCCATCAATAGGGAATACATATGCCTGTCTTTCCACAGTCCTTCCAATAACATTCCTACCTTTTGTCAACTCTGCCAATTTTCTGGTTGTGAAATGAAGCCTTAGTGTTGTTTGGACTTCCATTCATAATCTGAACCAATATTTCATTTGGCTAACAGTTTCAGTTCTCCTTTTGACAAATGTTTGTTCATGCCTTTGACCACTATCCACTGGGGAATGCCTCTTGGTTCACCAAATGCTTTTTTATTCTAGCCCCAGCTGGTGGTTGCCTCTTAGATTTACTGCCTTGCCTCACGTTTATTAAGTGCCTGCTATGTGCTGGGTGTAAAGCTAAGTGCTTTACAAACATTATCTCATTTGATTCTCATAACAACTCTGGGACTTACATGCTATTATTATCCCTATTTTACAGTTGAGGAAATTAAGGCAAACAGAAGTTAAGTGACTTGCCCAGAGTTGTACAATTAGGATATGTCTGAGGCAGAATTTGAGTTCAGGTCTTCTTTGACTACAGGCTCAATGTTCTATGCTCTGTGCCAACTAGCTTCTTCCAGTTCTAAGAGAAACCTTGGACTCTAACGTAGGCCTTACCACTGATTTACTATGTGACTTTGGGCAAGGTACTTCACTGCTCCTCAGTGTCCCCAAAGCTGAAATGAAATTTGCTCAAATGTCCTATCAGGTTCCTTCCACATCTAACCTACTGTTCTTCTGTGTTCTGGTCTAGTATTTCTGCAAGAGAAGCCTTACAGAGATTTGAGGGCAAAAGCCCTTGCTAGCTCCCTCATCATCTCATCATTCTCCACCCCCCTGTTCTCAATATGCAAACTCAGATTCAGGTCCCTTGGAAGAATCCTGAGATCTGCTACTTCAACCTTAATAGGCAGCTGGCCTCCGCTGTGCTGGCTATGGCAAAGGCCCGATGTCAGCAGGGTACCTTCCCTCCTACCAGGTAGGAAAAATACCCTAAGAACCCAGCAAAGCACCTCTTAGAGCAATGGGGCAGAGCAATTTGCTGATTCGGAAAGAATGTGAGAAACAAAGATATCCAATCAGAGAGGGGAGCAGGCTCTCTCTGGAGCCCAGGAAAGTCTTAAGGCCAGGAGGCAGAATTGTAATCTGTGTCAGGGAGTACTAAACTGCCTCCTCAGTGGAGAAAGGACTAAGCCACAACCAGGTCATCACTGCTCAATCCTCATTGCTTCCCTGGCTCCCGCATTTTATCTGTGAAAATGTGTGCATGTTTGTGTGTTAGGCTGAGTGTGTGTTGGGAGGAGAAGAGGCTGGCAAACCACATGGACAAATAAAAACCTCCTCAGAGAGTATCACAGCTGGAAGAGATATTTGGTCATAGCATCTAGGAGCTACAAGGGATAACATAGTCCAAGCTCATCATTTTACAAAGCAGGAGACAGGACTAAAGAGGCAAAAATCATTTCTCCAAGGTTACACAGTGAATCAGGGACTGAGCCAGGACCAAAGAGCTAGTCTCTGGAATTGCAATCCAGGAGGACTGTTTGTTCCAGATAAGCACAATTATGTATTGAGCAGGTATATTGAACTGAACAATCAGGAAGTGTTTTTTTTTTCTTTCCAGTGATTCTAAGTAGGTATAGGATAAATACAGCTTTACTGGGTAATTCTTCTTGGTGAGTTTCTTGGGCATCAATCATGCCAAGATTTCTAAAGAAGAGGCTCATAGAAACTAGTGCCTAAGGCCTTAGAGTTCCAAAGAGCCCATCAGAATAACTCCCAGGCATTGCCATCTTACAGTCTGCCCCATAAGTTACCCCAGCAGTACCCTATCTCCACGAATATCACCAGAAAGAACTGGGGCCAGGATCAATTTCCTTCCTTTGGGGTTCCCAGACATAATTCCAAAACAACATCCTCACTCTGAATTCTAGGAAGCTTGAGGAGGGAAGTTCCTCCCTCCCACCCTTGTCTCCAAGACTGTAAGCTCAGGAAATGCTACAGACAGAAGAATTCAGAGGCCTAAGTTAGGGTCTCTGGGTCTCTGCTCAAATAAAGAGAATTCCTTTCTGTGGCTTTTTGTACCTAGTAAGCTGTCAATGATATTAATGCCTGGGGCAATGGTTGGGTTCAATGCCCTCTGAGTTCCCTTCCAAGCTAAGATGCCAAAGAGCAGCCTAGAGCACTAGACCAAAAGATCCTGAAAGGCCAGTTTGACCCTTGCAATCTCAGGGGAAAGCAATCGAGTCCAAAATTAAGAACAGTCCAGATTTCTGTCAGATTTCTGGTGGCTGGGCCTCTTACTTCACTGGCTCCCACTGCTGTGGACAGACAAGTGCTGAGGTTATTATGACTAGGGAAGCTGGTTGAGCTAGAGTGACAATGTGCAAGCCCAGTTCCTGCTGGGCCTCAGCCAAGTGCTAACCTAGCCCAACTGTTTCTCCATCCTTTTCCCCGCTCTCACTGGGCCCATTAGTCTTAAGCTCTGCTGATTCTCTGATCTCAGAGTGTTCCTTTCCCAGACCTCGTTCTCTTCTTCAGGTCTCATTAATGATCATTTAAAATGCACTTGCTGAATACTGGCATTTTACTGCAGGACTGAGTGGTAGACAATTTTAAAGTTATGGGTTTGCCATCAGGACAAAATGGCAGCAAGGAGAAAACAATGAATGCCCTAATCTGCTATGATCCCCTCCCCAGTAGCCAAGTGCCTCATGCTTGCTAGCCTAGGCCATCTCTATGGGGCACTGACAAACCAGACAGGACTCCAAAATCCTATCTTATGAAGAGGTAGATTTTAGTTCAATATATAAGGAAGGATTTCCCAATACTTGGATGTATACGACAATTAAATTCAATGTAATTAAGCAAACATTTCTTATCTATTAAGATGGTACAGTAGATGGAGCACTGGACTTGGAACTAGGAACATTTATCTTCATGAGTTTGAATCCAACTTTAGACACTTATTAGATATGTGAGTCACTCACCCCTGTTTACCTCAGCTTCCTCATCTATAAACTGAGTCAAAGAAGGAAATGGCAAACTACTCTAACATTTTTGCCAAGAAAACCTCAAAATAAGGTCACAAAGAGTCAGACATGACTAAAATGACTAATCAACAGCAAAACTATATGCAAGGAACTGTACTACATGCCGGTCATTCAAGTCTTTGACCTCAAGGAGTCTACACTGGGGAGGGGAAGTGTTTGAAAAGTACCCATGAGCAAATACAATATAGGTATCAAAAATTCAAAGTAAGTTAAAGAGAAGGGAAAGCATTTCCTGGGGGTGGTAGTGGGAGAGGATTGGGAAAGACCTAATGTAATAAGTGGCACCTGAGTCATGCTTATCTCAAAGTGAGGGATTTTGTGAGGTGAATATAAGTAAAGAATTTATTTTCGACATGTGAGACGACATGTGCAAATGTACAAAGGTGAGACATAGAATCTCATGTATAGAAAGAACTGTAAAGGGAATGACAAGAATATCAGTTTGACCAGAACAGAGACTAGAGGGAAATGGAGAAAGTAGAAGAATGAGTTTCTCATCATTGGAGGTATCCAAGATGATATTGCATGCACGTTTGTCAGGGAACATTATAAAAAAAAAAAATCCCTACTTCTAAGAGGTCTTGGATTAGATGCTGTCAAATGTTTCTTCCAATACTAAAATTCTACAATTCTGTGCTTCTATGTAATGTGAATACTTGATTGTTGTAAATTCCAGATGCTTCATAAAGGTCAGTGGGAAAGATATTTGGTGGCAAAAGGTAAGGGGTGGAGGTAGGGATGTGCTGGAGCCTGCTTAAACTGGCTAAGAGCTGATTGCTAAATTTTCAATGTGAGTATTTACATATTGGAAATTGTCAAATCAATATTTGATTTATTGTACTATTGATTATCTAGACTCAAGAAAATAATAGGCAGCCAGATTTAAATGCTGGGCATGGAGTCAGGAAGACCAGAGTTTAAATCTGGCCTCCGATACTCACTAACTGTGTGACCCTGGGCAAGTCACTTAACCTCTGTTTGCCTAATCCACTGGAGAAGGAAATGCCAAACTACTTCAGTATTTTTGTCATGTAAATCCCAAGAATTGGAAGTGACTGAACAATAAGAAGAAAGTAATGGAGAAAACACATAAACAGTAGAGATTAAACTTAAGAATCATCGGCACATTTTACCCCCAGAGAACCGGTATTTATCATCATACTAATGGGTAGAGGATGGCATTTTGGTATTTACTTGTCCTTTACATGTTAACCAGATGGTAAACTAATGCAGGGACTCTATTTTAGAAAAAGAAATTGATTATATAAGTATTTATTGTATATATGTGCTTATTTATACACGTGTACAGGTGTGGGTATGTGTGCTCTCCAGCTCATAGAAAATGAAGGAATGGGTGTAACCTCTTCCTGGAGGAACAGGCTACACTCTTATCTCTAGTCAGTGAAAGTTTTCTGGTCATCTGTCTTCAGTGCAATGCAATTAATATTTAAAAGATGTCACTGCCCTAGACACCAGGGCCAGCCAGCTGCACAACCCAGGAGTTGACCACAGTTATCATTAGTGCCCTCACCCTACCCTTCCAGCAACCTCTCCTCCCCTTCTGGTTTGCCAAGAGCTGTCAAGCCTAAGAAATCTCCCAAAGAAAATAAAATGAACATGGAGGTATTAATGATCCCAGGTTTTACCTTTTTCAAGAATATTTGCATTTTCAAAGAGAGTCAGTTCAAAGGGTAATGCTTGGCACACAAGAATGAATCACTGATGGTTGAATTTCAGTCATTCAAAGCAGGTTAATGGGGAAAAGGTTTGGTGGTAGTATCCTCTCGCTTCCCCTTTAAATCACTACTCAGAAGCAACTTCAGATCCTACCAACACAGAAGCCATGATAAGACAGGTAATGGGAAGGGGAAGAAAAAAACATTTATTAAGTATCTACCATGTGCCAGCTACTGTGCTAATGCTTTACAAATATTGTATGTGATCCTGGGAAGTAGGTACTATTATTGCCTCCATTTCATAGTTGAGGAAACTCAGGCAGACAGAAGTGACATGACTTGCCCAGGGTCATACAGTAACTGTCTGAGGCTGGATCTGAACTCAGATCTTCCTTACTCCAGGCTCAGCACTCTATCTGTCACACTATCTAACTGCTTAAGGAAAAGGTCTTATTGGCCATCTATTCCAAGTGAGGCCCAGGGAGGGGATATGTCTTGTTCATGGTCAACACATAGGATCATAGATTTTAGGCTGGAACAGACCTCAGAGGTCAGCTGGTCCAACTCCCTCATGTTACACAGGAAGAAACCAAGGCCCAAAGAGGGCAAGGGACTTGCCCAGGATCACACAATCAATCAACAAGTGTCTATTAGGTACCTCCTATGTGCCAGGTACTGTGCTCACAAACCCAAAGAAGGAAAATTTCCATTCTTAAAGTGCTCACAGAGATTTGAATTCAGGTCTCCTGACTTCTAATCCAATACACTTTCTCTATAACATGCCATCTGTGTGCATGTACCAAGTCAATGACTACTCCCTATCACTGCAGCTCTGAGAATGGGGGATTGGTGCACAGCAGGAGGGCAGAAGGTGATGTCAATGTTCTCGGTGCAAAGGGTTTGAAAGAAAAGTAAATTTTGTCTCAGTGATTCTCCATATAAATCTTGCTCTTAGGTAGAATAGTGCTGGTGATTGTACCAACACAAAACTAGCACATTTGTTATTGTTGAGTTGTATGACTCCATTTGGGGTTTTCTTGGCAAAGATACTGGAGTGGTTTGCCATTTCTTTCTCCAGCTCATTTTACAGATAAGGAAACTGAGGCAAGCAGGGTCAAGTGACTTTTCCAGGGTCACACAGCTAGTAAGTATTGAGGCCACATTTGAACTCCTGAAGATGAATCTTCCTGATTCCAAGGCCAGCACTCTATCCACTGCAGCGCCACCTAGCTGCATATATGTATATCATACATGTGTCATATATATCATATATATGAGGCCACATTGTTACTGGATGGAACTATTTTGCTTAAAGTAACATGACTGCAGGGGGAAGACCATTGGACTACACAATAACAAGAAATCTGGATTTGATTTGTAGCTCTATAACTAAACTAGCTGTGTGAGTCATAGATCTGGGAATTCTAAAGTGGCAAGCAGTCTTACAAATGGTCTCATCTGATTCCTTAATTGTATATATGATGAAACAGAGACTCGCATGGGAAAAGACTTTCCCAAAGTCATTAAATCTAGTTAGTTCTCTATAATGCCATTGTGAAGATATGTGACCTCGGACAGAGGAATTCTCCTTTCTGACCCTCAGTTTTCTCACCTGTAAAATAAGGGGATTAGAATAGACTCTTCATAGGATCACAGATCTAGAACTGTAAAGTTCAAGGGACATCTCATTTTAAATATGGGGAAACCAAGGCCCACGGAGATGAGTGACTTGTTCAAGGTAGCATATAGGCACCATAGACACAGAGCTGCAAGGGACCACAGAAGCCTACTAGTTCAACTTCCTTATTTCACAAGGGAGGAAACTGAGGCCCAGAGAGGCTAAATTACTTATCCAAGGTTATCCAGGTAGTAAACTTCAGAGATAGGATTAGAACCCAAGTCCTCCAACACCAGAGCCAGTGATCCTTCCACTGTCCCTGACATTCTGCCTTCTCAGGGCCCATCCTATTCTGCTGTCCTCTGATCTTCAGATTAAGATCCCCTCCCCCTTAACAGTCTGTGTTCTTGTGTTTTAACATCCCTCCCACTTCTGGCATTTTATGTTTGATGGTTCCTTCCAACCATCACATTGCACATTTTAGGTTCTTGCAATTCAAACATTCTGTGTTTTAACATCCTTTTCACCTCCAACAACCTATATTCTAAGAACCTTCCATCTCTGATACTGCATACTCTAGTTTCCTCAGTTTCCTCAACTGTAAAATGGGGATAATAGAAAAGTACCTGACACATGATAGGCACTATATGAATTCTTATTCTCTTCACTTATTCTAAGATCCCTTTCTGATAAAACAATGCTATGTTCTATGTTCTAAGATCCCTTCTAGGTACAACACTACATGCTCTATAGTCTAAGGTTCTTTCTAGCTACAATACTCCTAATTATATATTTCAGGGTCTTTGCCAGCTATGATAATGCATGTATAATGTTCCAATAATCTTTTAACCTTTGAAACTGTATGTTCTATATTCTAGGCTCTGTTTGCCTCAGTTTCCTCAACTGTAAAATGAAGACAATAACAGCATCTACCTCACAGAGTTACTGTAAGGATTAAACGAGATAACTGTAAAGTGCTTAGCAGAGAGTCTGGAACATAATAGGCACTATGTGTTTATTACCTTCACCCCCACCCCCAAGGTTCTTCTCAGCTACCATAACGTATGTTCTACGTTCTAGGGAACCTTTCAGCTCTGATAATGTGTGTTCTATGTTCTAGGGTCCCTTCCAGCTATAATACTACATGTTCTGTGTTCAAATGGATCTTTGAACTCTAATATCTCTTATCTAACTATATATAATGACAAGAGGTTACAATAGGATCCCACTTTATTAGTATTCGATTCCAGTGCATATGTGAAAAAATGTATTCCGGGGTCATCTGGGTACAACAGGCTGGCGTGGGTTTCTGCCCACGTTGAAAAGATGCCTGTAGGAGGTGGCTGATCTCTGAGCTCTGTTTCCAGGGCGAGTAATGACAGGGCTGCCATAGATGCTATTGAACCACTTAAGGTTCTATTCAATTTGACATTCCCTTGTAAGAGAGGCTGTCACTTTAAACGCTTGCTTGAAATAAGTTTAAAAAGAAGTCCATTACTAAGGGCAACAGGGAAGAGACTGTTCGATGATTTTCCTCCACGACTATATGCAAATTAAATCCACAAGTTCTCATGCCCAAGAAGCTGAGAGCCAAAGGTATTGGGAATTGGCAACTTTAATTGGTCAAAGGCTGATGCCATGAGTAAGGCAAATGGTCCTCGAGACACAGACCCAGGGATCTCAGGGGAGTCCCAACCTGGCTAAGAATTAGCCCTGCTCTCTTGACTCTCTTTGCATTTTCCTGTAGACCTGAATTCCCCAAAGCCACAGAAAAGCTGTCTAAGTACTTGCCCCACCCCTGGACCCTCCCAGGTCCAGCTAGGGTGTTCCGATTTCCCCCAAATCTCCTGAGATGATAAAGAGCAAAAAGGCCTTCTATTCTTAATTGCCTGGGTTAAGGGATATAACTTTATGAGATATTTCTGGGAAAAAATCATAGAAAGCAAACTAGATCCCTTGATAAAGTTTCCAAAATATGACAGTGTGTTCTGTCAATGATCTGGCCTAAGCCAAGGTATGAGTTCAAATCCTGCCTTGGACATTTACTAGCTGTGTGACCCTGAGCAAGTCTCTTAGCCTCTATTTTCTTTAATTCCATCAACTATAAAATGGGGATAAGAATAGCACTTACCACACAGGGTTGTCATAGGATCAAATGAGGTAATATTGGGAAGTACCTGGCACATACTAGGTGACTAGGTGACTTCCAGAGGGAGATGGCCAGGCCACTGAGGTGGAGGGGAGGGTCCCAAGATTAAAAGCATCAAAGGTCCAACACACAACTGGAGTCATGAGGACAACAACTGTTATTTTTCATCCATAGCCAATGCTTCATGACATATATAAGTCTTGGCAGATACTGAAATAGTTTGCCATTTCCTTCTCCAGTGGATTAGGCAAACAGAAGTTACTTGCCAAAGGACACACAGCTAGTGTTTGCGGTCAGATTTGAACTCAGGTCTTCCTGACTTCAAGCCTAGGACTCTATCCATTGATCCATCCAACTGCCTCAGTAGAAGCCTAAAAAATGCTAATTCCCATCCTTTCCTTTTCCTTTCTCTTCTCCTCCCTCCTCCTCCTGCATGCTTTATTTATCATCTCCCCATATGATTCAGCCTTTCAACATGATAGATTGGGAAGACCAGACATAGGTTTGCTGCTATCTGTCAGGCATTTGAAACAGTGGGTAGTTAAGGAACTAAGCATTGGCATATGAATTAGGGAATCCTGCTCCAGTGGGGAACAGGTGAGAAAGACTTTGAAGGCCCCCACAAGGTTGCATATGGTTAGAATATTTAGAGTAAAAGGATGATGGTTATTTAAAAAAAGATTGATCCATTTTGTTTTAATGAAAACAATTTGTCAAATTTGTTTTGACAAATGGACATGGTTCTGACATGAAACTCCATCCATACTTAAAAAATGCCTCCAGAAACTGCATTCATATGATCATAGAGACTGAAGGAAATTCAGAAGCCATCAGATTTAACTCCCTCATTTTACAGAAGAAAAAATTAAGACCCAGAGTATCTAAGTGACTTGCCCAGGGTCACACAACTAGTGTCTGAAACTAGATTTGAACTCGTGTCTTCTTGATACCAAGTCTAGCATTCTGTGAATTATACCACCTTGTTGTCTCTTATTCCTCCCCAAACAAGTCATCAGTTATTATCAGAAAGGATAAATGTCCCTTTCACTTTGAGCCTATTATATTTGACTAGAATGTTTCCTGTCTCACAGACTTTGCTTACGTTTTATAGTCATAGTGGATAGTATATCATCAGCTCTTTTTTTACTCTGCACCATTTCATATCATGGGTCCCCAGAAGAGACCATCTACATACAAGCTTCTCATTACATAAATGAGGAAACAGAAACCAGGGAGTGTGACTTGTCCAAGGCCCTAGAGGCAGGATTGGAATCCTGTCCTCTGATGCTACAAACAGTACAAACAGAACCATTCATCATGGTTCAGTACTATTTCATTACACTTATATATGCTTATTTATTTGGTCATTCCCTGGTCTTTGGACACACGTTTTGTTCATTTTCTTAAAATCACAAATCCTCCTACTATGGACATCTATATACATATGGAATTTTCTTGCTGTATACAATCCCTTGGGGTAGAAGTACAGTAATGTAATCTCTAAGTCAGAGGCTAGTATAATGAGGGGACTGGAAAATGAACACCAAGTCTTTAAAGCATGCTAAGATTTTCCCTTCCTTGTGAGTTATACAGAGCATGTGCAATATTTCTTGCTTGATTCCATTCCAATAAGTCAAAGTGTAGTGAGCCTACTTCCAGTCACGAGTTGGGGAGTAAGGGGAGGTGGTGGTCATCAGGAACCCTTTGACTGACTGAGGTAGAAAGTCTAATGGCTCAGGAAGCACTTTACTGGCACTGAGTTCACATTGGAAAGGTTTAATACCCTGCTCTCTGTCTTTTTTTTTTTTTACTTTTCCTTCTTGGAAGCAAGGAAGACAAAAATTACTGTGGATATCTCCAGCCACCATTTATGTGTCCATGAACAAATCATACCTCCATTTTTTGTTTGTTTTTTTACTGATCATGGGCAAATAAATATTTCCAGAGGGAAAGTGACTGGGTGGGGGGGGAATCCCAAGATTAAAACCATCAAAAGTCCAAGACAAAACTGGAGTCATTGGAATACTCTCCAAGTCCAATGAGAATTGCAGTAGCAGCCAAGAGAACCTGCTTGGCAAAGACTAGGCTTGATCAAGACTAGGCTTAAACCATCAGTGAAGATATTATGCACAGCAAGTAGCTAGTCCAGCTGAGTAAGGAAAGGATTCATCCACCAAATGCAATACCCTGATATGAACTTGATGAGGATTCCTAAAAGATAGAAAGGGACTACTAGATTAAATAGTTGTAGGGTAGTCATCAGCCTCATGTGTTCCCTACATAGATGCCTAACTACTTTTATAACTTTAATTTCATCCCACTTTCCTCAGGGATCTTGGAGTGGGGGAAAAGAGTATATTTCCTAGTTTGGGGGAGTTGTTTTGTAACTACTGTGTTTGATATACCTTCTTTTGTAAAAGCAAATCTATATCAACTATTGAATAAATATTGCGAAGTACACTAGATTGGGGCCCATAAGAACCATCAATAAAAATTCCAACCCCTCAAGCTTACTTCTAAAAATCTAAGAGGTGAAGAAGGGTAGTAGTCATGGGCCTCTGAGGAATCTAACCCACTAGTCAGAGTTGGGCTATGAGTCCAGAAGGGATAGTACATTAGGATCAACTGAGTAACATTTTAGTTAACTAGAAAAGTTGAAGCAGCAAATTAATGGTCCTGTCTTCCCACAGCCCATTCAGCAATGAGTTTTCTCAATTTTGCTAGCTTGCTGGATGTGAGATAATACCACAAGACTTTAATTTGCATTTCCCTGATTATTATTTTATGGTAGTAGTGCCGCTAATATTGCCCATAGGCAGATTCTCACAGATGCAGAACATTAAGACAAGTTAGACATTCTTACTCTTATAGTACTGAATGTATACCACATTTTAGGTTGTCAGCATGTACCATTTGAACAACATGAAGAGTTCAAGTCCCACGTGTGGATATTAATTTCTGCTGGGCACACATAAAGGATAGCAAAATTGACTTACAGAAACATTGATGAATCTTGTGCAAAAGATATTAAATTGAAAAATTAAGGGGAGGGAGGAATTACTCACACACATCTACCAACTCAAATACTACAGATATTCAAAGCTCTGATATAGTAAGTATATCAATGAAAAGGAGCAGTAATTCACAGGAGATACCTAACAAAAGTCATAGAAATAAAACTCATAGCTTGAGATAACATGATACAGTGGTAAGAGTATTGGATTTGGACACAGATCAGAATCCACTTGGGTGACCTTGAGCAAGTCCCTTCCCCTCCCTGAGCCTTGTTTTCCTCCATTTGTAAAAGGAGAGAGCTGGATTAGATGATCTCTAAGCCCCCTTCCAGCTCAAAATTTGTGATTCTACAGATCAATGATTTTTAGTATTTGATCAGGCATCTACTAATCATCATTGAAAGATCTTCATTCAAACCTTTGACCATTTTTTTATGTATGCTGAATGTTAAGCTTGTATATTAGCAAACAGTGTTATTTAATATAAAGTATAAAGTTGTTTATCTCCAAACTAGATATTTTCTTCTGGTCTTAACTTTATTAGTGATTTCATTTTTTGCAAGTGTTACTTGAATTAATATAATTTCAATTATCTATTTTGTCTTTTACAATTCCATATATGAAAATTAATCCCCTTTTTCCATAATTATGAGACATATAGCCTTCAACTCTCCTCTGTTTTCTGTGGTGTGACTTTTAAAGAATATATTATAGTTTGTGTTACAAGATGCTCATCTAAACCTATTTTCTACCATATTTCTTTCCTATTTTCCTAGTAGTTCTTGTCAAATAAAGAAGTTTTTTCCTAGCCATTTATGGTTTCGTGTTTAATCCAACACAAGCTTGTCATGAATGTTTTTATCATTTAATATATATCTATTTAATATAGTTTTATGACTACTGTATTTAAGTAGATTCTAAGATCAGGAAGCAGCAAGGTCCCCTTCCTTCCTGTGTGTTCCAATAATACTCCCCAATTTCATATTCTGATGCTTGACCATGGCATGGAAATGATAACAGCATTCATGAATGCTATAATAAAAATGACTCAGGTTTCTATACTACTTTAAAGTTTTCAAAATTATTTACATACATTATCTCATTTGAGCCTCATGATAATTCTATGAAGAAGATGCTATCATTATCCCCATTTAATAGAAGAAAAACTCAGAGAGACTAAGTGACTTCCCCAGAGTTCCACAGATCACAAGTCTCCAAAACAAGATTCAAACCCATTTCTTCATGACTCCAAGTCCAGGATGCCTCACTATACAATGCTTCCTCTCTGCCAGTGGATCACAAGAATTGGCAGATTCTACCATGATGGAAAGGAATTAAGTATGGTCCAAACAACTGACCAAGTTTGCTTTCAGAGAATCTCATTAACAGTACACTGGGTGCTTGGTGAGGAATTCTTTGCCCAAGATAACCTAAGAAACCAAGAAAAATAGAAATGGCCCTTAGTCTGTACAACCCCCTTCTACTTCTGCAGCAATGCAGAGAGTGGAGAAAAAAAGGGCAGCAACTGTCAAGAATCATTCCTTTTCATGCTGTGTGTAAAAGATAACCTGGATTTTGGTATTCTACATGTGAGGTCCTTGACTAGTAAGCAATGAGTAGATGTGGTAGTTAAGGAAGTGAATCATATTAATCTTGACATAATCACTACAAATGTAACCAGAAGACAAATAGAAGCCAAAACTCAAAGGAAGGATGATGCACAGGTTCTCCTTGGAGAGGTAAATAAAGGAAATGGCAGAATTGGATTCATCATATATCCCAAAGTAATATGACATAGGATTTCATGAGACATGGAGTCATCTTGTAATCTAGGGCTCATGATAAGCATTTGCAAAATTATGCAAACATGTGAAGAAGCTGTGATTTTGTCAGCATAGGGACCTCCTTCCACTAATAAATATTACAGTCTATCTCTGACTTAGTATGTAAGTCCTAGGTAGTTGCCTGAAGAAATAAGGGTTAAGTTACTTGCCCATGGTAATGCAATTACTAAGAATTTAAGAGGAACAGGAAGGACTTGAACCCTAGGCTTTTAGACCCAAAGTTCAGCACACTTTCCATTGTAACAGTTAACTCTTATTTGGCAAAATTTTACCATAAAAAAAACTCAGCTTATAGTTATAAAAACTCAGACCTTAGGCCATGCACATATTGTTCTGCCTGATATCAACCAACATGGAGGCTTAGCGAGCCTACTTCCAGAAATGTTTGATGGTGCATGACAGAAGGGCCCTTACCAATTCAGATTATGTTTCCTGTTGCCTTACAGAGTAGTAATGAAAAGCCTTTTAATTAACTTCTTAGCCAGAATGAATATGCATAAAATGACCAGATGAAATTGATCTTTCTTCCCTGGCAGCTTTCTAGAAAGGAAGAAGAAATACTATAAGCCTCTAGGTAGAAAGATAGCAGTGGCAGACGTAGGAGCGAATGCTGCCTGCTATCAACTGCCCTCTCTCCCCTGTCAACCCACCATGTGGCCAAAAACATATGATTCTATCTCTGGTTCTTCTCTGTTTCTATGTATTCATTTTTTCCTGATGTTTGGTGAGTAAGTATTGGAGCTCCAACCAATCAGGTTTTGACCTTATAAGCTTTGAAAAATAGAAAGACTTCAGAGGTCCTGGCAGCAACTAGAGTCTATGGCAGAATCTTCTGGTAGATGTAACAGCTGAGGCTGGTGAGAAGTCAGCCATGAAGAACTTCCTGTTGGACCTAGCGCAACAGTGGATCAATATGACAACTCAGACAACGTGTCCTACAAACACAGGAGCATTCTATCCATTGGCTGTACCATTGCTAGAAATCACCTCTATGGGAGGGATTCTTTGTAGCAACCAATTAAAATTTGGAGCCACCCTCCCAAGGGACCAAGTGGGTATACAGAAGAAAGAAATGTGTTCCCATATTTGAGAGAATGTTTCTGTACTTCTATTCCTTACTATAATATTGTAGTAAATTTTCCTTTGTAAAAACTAATAGATACTAATTGACTAATTGATATTGAGGAGATATCAAGTGATGAAAATTACATTTCTTCAAAACTATTGGTTAGATGATATTGATGAGATAGTAACTGGTTAATATTGGGACAACCATTACTGTTTGGGGATATATTCATTGGTGATAATGTTGGGGTGAAGAGACTGGATGGAGGATCATGAGTTGAAGTATCAGAGTCACCAACAACTCCTAAAGGAAAGCATAAAAGTCACATGGGAGAAGCAATATCTGAGTTCTAGTGACCAGACCTGCCAGAGGAAGAAGAGCATTGAGAGAGTGAACCCATAATCTATGTATGCTACATCTGTCAACATATTCTACGGAGAATAAAGAGTTAGAGACATTCTGTGAAGAATTAGGGAAACCCTGCAAACTGTATCAGCATATACTTTAGTAGCTGGTGACATCAATGAAAAGGTAGCCATGAAAGGGGACAGTAAAAAAAAATTGCTGGGAAATTAGTTCAGGAGTAATAAAGGCGATATTTTTTATACCAGGGGTGGGGAACCTGTGGTCTTAAGGTCATATGTGGCCCTCTAGATCCTCAAGTATGGCCCTCTGATGAAATGCAAACTTCACAAAACAAATCCTTATTATTAAGGGGTTATGTTCTCTGAAGTTTGGATTCAGTCAAAGGACTACACTTGAGGACCTAGAGGGCCACATGTGGCCTTGAGGCTGCAGGTTCCCCATCCCTAGTTTACACTCTACACTGAATTGTCACTCATACATCAGGATTACATTTTTCAAGAAAAAAGGTCTGGAAACATTGGACATAGAAGGCACTAAATAATATTTTCCCAAAACTGGTTTTATTTTAACATAATGACGTGGAAGGTATTCCCCGAAATCAGCTGGCTGTTCACATTAAGATGACTAACTTATCAGAGCACCATCTACATTTCATTTTTTTAAAAAATTGAAGAATAAAAAGAAAATATATACATAATATAAAATAAAAACAATTCTAATATGACTGATTTTAATGCTATCAACATACAGAAATGCAAAATTAGTGGAGGAACTACATATAATCATTTCCCAAAGAAGTCAAATTGATAAAAATTAATTGCTATAAGGAAAACAAAAGAACCCAGGAACCACAGCTACCTATTAGGACTTGATCTCTTTTACCAAATAGAAAGAAATAGAAGCCAAGGATCAATACTCATCTAGGACATAAATGTATTTCTAAAACATCACAGAAGACAACTATGGGATATTATAATCAATATCCCTTCATAGAACAGTAAAAAGCAATAAAGGGAAAACAAGTATTTGGAAAATCTAATGAGAGATTCAACCAAGCAAAGCTATCCTAAAGGCATTTAAGGATGAATCTGGAATAAACACAACAGACAAAAGAAAATAGAAAAGATCTGTATAGACACTTTGTTAGGAATCTTCCAATAATAATGTAATAATTCATTACAGTGGAGCTACTACAGCTCTTGGCATTTGCCTTTCCAAAATAAAAAGCACCTTTCTGGTCAGTAAAAAGGAACAAAGCAGTCTTCTAGTCAGGAGCTGGAGGCCAAGGCAACGGCGGGAGGGTGGGGGAGAGGGGAACATTAGAAAGGAAAGCAGACATTTGATTACCTTTCAAGTAGTTGGGCAGAGCTGTCACTAGAGAGAAGCCAGCTAGAAACCCAGAAAAGAAGCACACAAGTGATGTTGAAGAGTTGTGATACAAAATTAATATTCAAAGTGAGTTCTAAAAGGTAGACTTTTAGGTCTGAGGAGGGAATTTATAAGTTTTCTTTTTCTTGCAAATAGCCCCAAATCCCTCAGTGCCAAGTCTGCTGAATAAAGTGGATGATTAAGTTATCAAGATGGTTAATATAATTTCTGATCAAAAATTGTTTCACAAAAAATTTCACTGTGAACCAGAGAATTGCCATGGTGAAGAAACTGATGCTAGGCCACAGCTCACTCCTTTGATGTCACACAGAACCTTGCAAATGTTTTAGAATTTCCATAATAACAGAGTGAGCATTTGACCTTGTGGGATGGATCCCACACAAAGTGAAATGATGTCAAATATGACATTCAATTCTCTTATCAGGTAAAATTCTCTTCATTGTATCTTAAAAACTGTGGAGCTTCCCATTGCTGGCTCTGGTACCTTTTTTCTGGATCATATTGGCATATCAAGTTTATGACCACTTTTCCTCAAGTATATTTTATCGACCAGTGAGAAGACACACTAGTTCAAAGTAAGATATATTTAATCAAAGAGCATAGTAAACTGAGTGGCCAAAATGACACTTTCCATGTATATACATAGAAAATCTCTCTCACAGATTACAACAAATACAGAGCCAGCAATGGGAACACACATGAAATGCATATGTTGCTAGGGAACATCCATAGAAGACACATGAGCAGGGATGTACTTGCAGGGGAAATACATGAAGACATACAAATACCAAGAATCCTTGTGGCCAGAATACACATATGGGCTAGTAATGTCCAGGATGCACACGTGACTAAAGCCACATACACCTTGGACACTGCAGAACCTCTTATATCGGTCAGTTACCAAGCATTTATTAAGTCCTTATAATATTCCAGGCATTATGCCAAACTAAACACTATGAATACAAAAAAAGTAAAAACAGCACCTGACCTAGGACCTCACATTCTAACTGGGGGAGACATCTTGCAAATAGCTACATACATACATGATCTATACAGTGAAAGTGAAAGGGCATCTTGGATGAAAGGCACTAGTCCGGGGAAGGAAAAAGGTTGAGATGGGGAGGGAGAGCATCCCAAGGGTTGGGAACAGCCAATGAAAAGGCATGTAGTCAGAAGATGGAGTGTCGTCTATGAGGAACAGTAAGTACACCAATGTAGATGCATTATTGCATATATGTAGGAGTATGTAGAGTAAGAAGACTGGAAAAGTAGGAAGGATCCAAAATGGGAAAGGTTTTAAATGCAAAAGGATTTTATATTTGATCCTAGAGATAATAGGGAACCACTGGAGTTTACTGAGTAGGAGAGTGACATAGTCAGACTCCATGCTTTAGGAAAATCATTTTGGTAGCTAAGTAGAAGATAGACTGGAGAGGAGATAATCTTGCAGAAGGCTGCAATAGTCCAGGCATGAGGTGATGGAGGCTTGTACCAGAGTGGTGGCTATATGAGTTGAAAGAAGGGGACTATAGGAGAGATACATGGAAGGTAGAAATGATAAGAGTGGACAACAGATTAGATATGTGGACAGAAGACAAGCAAAGTTGAAGGTGAAACTAACATTGTGGGCCTGGGAATCCTCTGGTAATGATACTGTGCTATTCTTTGCCAGATATCTCATCACTTTCTGCCGAGTACTGCTTTCTATGTGTCATTGTGTTATTTCATTTGGATCTAGTGTCTTTTCTCTCTGCTGAGGATATTCTTTAGGCAGCTCCCCTGGTTTTGTGATCAAAATGCTTTGTGCCACCATGTGCCAGGCTTTTGCCAATAAAAGTTTATCTGATGTTGTCTGCTACAACCTTATGGAAGTACAGTGACTAGTAGGTCTCTCTCTGGCAAGGGAGAACTAAAGTTTTTAATACACAGGGGTGTGTTTCCATGAGGCACCATGCCAACTTGGAAGAATGTCTCCAGTTATTATTTATTCTCATGTCCGTTTTTCTCCTGGTGAGATCCTCTCACAAAGATTACTATCTGATCTGAGATTACTAAATTCCCTTTTATTCCTAACAATTCCCAAAGTGTCATTCCAAGGCCATGCCATCTGACAAAACTATGCAAGAGGTATGTGGAGGCTGCAGTGAAAGGTGTCCCCTTGTTCCCATGACGTTTCCTGATTAGAATTCAAATGTGATTACTGGAAAGAAAAACAAAAGCTAAGTGAATAAGGCAGGGGGTCATGGTCTTTGTCCATCTCATACACTCCTGGTTTTATTATGTACACATGCCAGCAACTACTAGGATTTTTTTATGCTATATTATGGTCTCCTTGGACATCCTACTTCTCTGGAAAGACTAGGAAAAATGTTTAGCTTTTATTGCTTCTGTTCCATCCCCACACATGACATAGTCTTCACAAAAGTGTTGCTAATATCCCAGAAGGATGAGTCTGATGGTGTCTTTATCTAAATATATTCTTCAGCCAAGACTGTCATAGTTAATGGTCTCTTTGAAGGCACTAAATCTCTGACCTTTCCAATAATTTCATCAGTGACTAAAGATATCTTTGTGCATGATGACAGGTGTCTTTCCAATTTCTTTAAACTTCTGGTGCTCATCTCAAACTCATGTTTGAGTTCATTCCCGTAAACTTCATCCACAAAATTCTTTGAACATACCCATCATCTAACCTTTCAGACTTCACTGAATACAAAGCTATATATTACTTGTTTGTTCTAAGTAATGGCCGCTCATTCTTAGACCAACATGAAACTTCTATTCTCCACAACACCCAGCACAACATGTTGTACCATGCACCTACTATGATCACCTCTTTTGTATGACAAATTATGTTTCTCCTCTGGATATTCACTCAAATCACTTGGTAAAACCATGTAAATGTGAGCCATTGTGATGATGAAGAGAATGGTGAGACTGTTGCGTGAACCTGGAAGTAGGAGATCTTTAAGCCAATTTTTATCACTAGTCTCTTTCTCTAAGCAATGTCGCTGTTTCAGCACCACTTCTGGGTGCTATGATTCCATACAGAGACACATAGATTAGCAGCCTCCTACAAAGGGAGCCTATTATACTGGGTGCAAAGGAGACAAGTGGATCCTTGGAAAGGAGCCCAGACACACACAATCAGGACCCACAGAGTGAAGAGGCTTGACACAAAGAAGGCAGAGCTAGGAACTCCAGGAATCAAAATTCTGACAAGATCTCCTTCCCAGCATTAATACTGAGAGTTACTACTCTGAGAAACCTTCCCAGCTGTTCTGGGAAAGTGGCAAGAAAATTAACAATGCTTTGAGTTCCTTACTGGGTCCTTATGAGCCCAGTTTATTCCTGGAATAGTGAGGCTGCAATTCTTCTAAATTGGCTCCAGTTGCCCCGTGGAGGTATGTCTGTTTATATTCTAAGAACATCTGTAGCTTTCAGACCCTGGACAGCAATTCCCCTTGCTCTGGCTGATTCAGCAATACAGACAGCACCTGGCCACTGTCGTTCTGCTTCCACAAAACACAAGCTCACTCAAACACAAACATACACATGCACACACATCTCAATAAGTTATGGAAAACCTTCAAAAGTGGATGTCTGATTTCACTGATGTGGGTACTCCCTCCAGGGGTGCAGATTGCAGCCCATTCACATATTTTCCTACTGTGCAATTCTTTCTCATGCCTTTCTAAATCAATTACAGAAATCTTCTGTTACAATTAATATGTTCTATATTCTTAAACATTTCATGTATATCAAGGTAAGACTCAGACTATCCAAATGACACAAACACTTTTCTGATCACATATTTCCTGAGTGATACCAAATCCTTCTTGGAAATAGTCTGCAGTAGACTTTTGCCTATACTATCCCTTTCCATTGCCCAATGAGTTACCTGAAATTTTTTTCAGAGACTGGGCTGTTCCATGAATCACAGTCACAGGGAGTCATTGGAAGAATATGGATATTTTAAAATTGATATCAGGGCAAAGAAGCAGCTGGTATTGTTGAGAATAATATATAACTTCCCAAATGGAAACCATCCCTTTCTCTTCCTCCTATTCATTTCTGAGTCAATGCAATTGTCTTTCCAAAGTGCTTGTCCAAGATTTGTGTACTATCAGACTAATTCAATGGATTGCCCATTCAACTGTGTCCCATGGTTGGGAAATTGGCATTTATATCCATTGGATTTTTCTTTATGGATTAAGCCAATCTCATGGGGTTTTTTTTTGGTAGTCATAAATCTCACTGAGGAAGCTCTGGGATATTCTGGAAGTGATAAAATCAGAATAACACCTTCCACAAAAGTCACATCTAGAGGATCATACCATACGTATGGAAATTCTGTTCCATTTATACTGTGTGAAGGATAGAGATGAAGATAGAAGCAAATACCTTTGGCAAGCATATTCTCTCATTTTCATTCCTTGCTTATTAGTAATTCATTCAACAGGACACAATGGCAAAAATGAAATATTCTCTGCCCTAAAAAAACTTATATTCTACTGAAAATAAATAACATAAGCAGATAAGCATATACAGAAGAGATACAAAGTAATTTCCAGGGAAGCAAGGACAGGGAGAGTACTAGCAAATGAGGAGATCAAAATGATTTCTGTGTAGGAAGTGGTATTTGAATTAATTCTTAAACAGTACAATGAATTGCAAACAGAGTTGCTGATGCAATATATTTCATGTATGGGAAACAACCTGTACAAATACACATAGACCATGAGATCAGTTTTGGATACGTTGAGTTAGAGATGCCCACAGTACATTCAGTGGGTTATATCCTATAGGTAGTTCATATATTGGATAATATCAGGAGAGATACTAGAGCTAGGGAGTTACCTACATAAAAATAAGATCTGAGAACCCATAAGAAGTGTCAATATCACCAACTGAGAGAATGTCAAGAGTTGAGAAAGGGTCCAGGAGAGATCACTGGAGGATATTCACAATTTGGGGTAGAAGAGGACAGCATACTGATGATGACCAGAAAAATAGACTGAGGAATGGACAGATAGGTAAAAGGAGAACCAAGAAAGTGCATTATCATGAAAAGTCAGGGAGGGAAAAATATTTAGGAGGAAGGATTGCATCAACAGTATCACTAAACAAAGTTAACTTTGTTATTGCATTTATGAAGAAAATAGGTACAATCTTAACAGAAGCATGAAAAATACTTTGTTGGAAAAGAAACTAAAATTATGATCACTCTGAGTTGCATAATTTTTAAAATAAAACTTTATTGATACCCTGTTTCAACATGACCTAAATTTCCTTTTATGTCCTTCCCTCTTCCTCTCCTAGTGAGGGGAAAGGGGAAGAGGAGGGGGAGATTAAAAGGGAAAAAATACAATAAATATATATATTTTTTTAAAAATCTAACATTCTATACAATGTTGCAGGCACATGCCCCTTCTCTCCCACTCACCCCCTATCTCTTCAAAGGGATAAAGGAGATCGCTTCTCACATTTCTTCTCTGGAGCTAAGATTATTGTTTATAATTTTTACGACATTCATTCTCAGTTCTTTTGTAGTTGTCATTCTTCCTATCCTTGCATCCCTGGTATAATTCCAACTTTGTCAAAATGAATGATTTCGTGATTAAATTGCTACAGCCTGTTAAACAGGTTGTTGGGTTTTTTTAATCAATATTCATTAATGATATTGGTCTATGGTTGTCTTTTGTTTTGTCCTTCCCTAGTTTAGATATTAGAATAATATTTTTTTTCAAAAGGTGGTTTGTAGAGCATTTTCCTTTTTAATTTTTGAAAAGATTTGCATAGAATTTGTAGTTATTTAAAAGTCTGATAAAATTCTCCTGTGAATTAACCAGGACTCACTTTCAGTTTTCTTTATCACTTCTAAAGAGTCTTTTTTGTTTCAAATGTATCTATTTCTCCTCTAAATGTTGAGTTAAGGTATTTATTGAGCTTCTAATTTTTTTAATAAATGTATATTTCATTCTTAAATTATCTCCTTCTCTATTTTGTTTATGTATGATTTAGGGAAACAATTTTTCTGAAGACTACATTACCTTTATCTCAGAAGTGTTGGCATGCTGTTTTATCGTTATTATCTTTCATCTTTCACATAATCATTATTTCTAGGATTTATTTTTTTATCACTCATTATTTAGTATTTTATTGCTTAGTTTCTGTCTAGGTCTGTTTCTTTTATTTATGCTCTGAGAACTGAATGTAATTTGTATTGTTATAGTCTGCAAAAGATGTGTTTAGAATTTCTGCCTTTTTGATATTTATTTGCAATATCTCTATTGCTGTGTGTGTGTGTATGTGTGTGTGTGTGTGTGTGTGTGTGAGAGAGAGAGAGAGAGAGAGAGACAGAGAGAGACAGAGAGAGAGAGAGAGAGAAGAGAAAAGAGTTCCATGTGGTACTGAGAAATATGTATATTCCTTACTAGTTACATTCTAGAGGGATCTTCTAGCTCTAATTTCTCCAGCAATTTGTTCAATTTGATATTTTATGCTTTATCTTTGTCATATTTCTCCAAGTCTAAGAGAGGGGCATTCAAGTCTATTATTGTTGCTACTATCTATGTCTTCCTATAATCCCAATGGTGTTTCCTTTATGAATTTATGTATCAAGGCACTTAGAGCATATAAATTTAAATTTGATATTAGTTTGCTGTCTATGGTTTCTTTCAGAACAATGCAATTTCTTTATCTTTGCTTATATCATGAATTTTTGTTTTTTGCTTTGTCTAATAGCATAATTTCAACTCTGTTTTATTGGTTTTACCTGATACATAGTAAATATTTTTTCAGCCTTTCATTTTTATTTTATGTATACCTTTGCTTTCTATAAGTGTATCTGTAAGCAAGAGATTGAGGGTTTTGTTTTCTTATCCAATCTGTCACTTCCTTTAATTTACTGGATTATTTAAGTTATTCACATTCAAAAGTTATGACAGTTTGGTTTAAATTTTCCTCCAGCTGGTTCTCTAGTATTGGGGGGATTGAAAGAAAAAAATAGAATTGTCCTTGTTGTTCCCCTTCTTTTAGGTCAGTATTCTGAACCTATGAGCAGTTTTACTTAATACACTTTAAGGCAATACTATTCCCACAGACTCCCCTTCCATACTTCCCTTTCCATTCATTCCACTTTCAATTTGTCAACTGTTAACCTAGTGTTTGAATTTTACTTAACTTTTAATTCTCCCCCTCTTTCCCCCTTTTTGCCTCTTCATCCAATTGATTAATATAAAATTCCTCACTGCTCCTCTTTTCCCACTTATTGTTTTTTCTTTTTTTTCTACATCTCTCTCTAAAAAACACTTCCTCTTCAATATTAACCAAATACAGGTCCCAAAACGGTGAGGCAGCTAGAGTAAAACTAGTGTCTATCAATCCTCTTCCTCATCAAAAAAAAAGGGAAAAGGGAAATAATAAATGACCTCAGAGCATATGAGAAACAGATCAAAAGCTCATAGAAATACTTGCCTTGGGCATGTTTCACAGAAATACCCCAAGAAGACATCAATTCACTAAGGAAAAAGAAAAACTGATAATAGATACAGATCACTGAATTTAGTATATATGATGCTTTTCTAACCATTGACCTCCTTAGGATATATCCCTAGCAGTGGAATCTCTGGTCAAAGGATATGGACCTTTTCATCACTCTCCTCTTAAAATTCTAAACTGTCTTCCAGAATGATTATACCAATTCATAACTCTATGCATTAAATGCATTAAAGTGTCAGTCTTTCCATAGACCCTATAACATTGACTATTTCCATATTTTTCCATCTTTGCTAATTTGCTAGGCCTTAGGGCTCTCTTGATATCTAATTCTCTATTAGTTATTTGAAACACTCATATCCATTAACAGGTTGAAATTCTTCTTCTGAAAATTGTTTGTTCATATCCTCTGACCACTTCTCTATTAGAGAAATGGCGTTTGGCCTTCTAAATTTCTATTTTCTCTATATCTTAAATTTCTGAACCTCATCAGAGATATTTAATACGAAGATTTTTTCCTCAGTTGATCATTTTCTTTGTTGGTTAAGAATTCATCCCCCTTCCATAGCCATCAAAGCTATATGTTGCTTCTTTTCTAATTTTTAATGTCAGGATTTTTAGTATTCAGGTCACCTATCCATTCTGCATTTATTATGACATACAATGCAAGATGTCAGTCTAAACCTAATTTCTACTAGACTGCTTTCCAGTTTTTCCAGCAAGTCTTGTCAAATAGGTAGTTCTTTCCTAGGTAATTTATATTTTCAGGTTTATTGAACACCAGGTTATTGAGTTCTAAAAATTCATTTATATTCTAAGCAAGTATTATCCTTGATCAGAATTATCTCTGATCAAAAAAAGAAAGAAAGAAAAGATCAAGGATTTTTAGTTGAGGCAGTTTCTAGGCTTTTTTGGCCTCCTTATTGTGGCAAATGCTTTTGCAAGAAATTGTGAGTCTGGGTAAGTCTTTTCTTCTATTTATTTTTCAGAAACTATCTTCTTTGAATAATTCAAATAGGCTTCATCATGGTTGGGTGCAATTTCTTTTCATCTTTGAATTCAGTGTTTATTTTTTAGGGTTGTTTTAATTTGATGGGTTCATTGCCCTCAGATAACTGATTCTGAAATGACTCATATTGGTAGCCAGTTAGTTTGCATCTGTTAAGGTATAATCGATTTCATTTTTAATAATGTTGTTCAGCTACTATCTGCCACCTTCTGACCCTTCTAGTAGAAAGCGCTTGTGGTATATAGGCATGAGGTTTCTGATTAGCCAATAAACGTTTGACCTCTTTCATTTCTTAATCCCGAAAATCATTTCTGAGCCTATTTTTCCACCATCCTCCCCTTTTTCTCTGGTTGATATTAAAGTCACTGAGTATCAATGTATATACTACCCTTGTTCAGAGGGTCTTATTGGCTTCTTGGGAGGATATCTACTTCTGGAACCTCTGTTGCTGACACATAAGCTTCAGTTATCTGCATGATGAACCCCCTACTCCTCCTCATCATGCATACTACAAGGTGACATGACCAAATTTCCCAGGAAATGATATTTCTTTTTTTGCCTTTGAATGCAAACCAACCACACCAATTCCTTTATTTCCCTCTCCAAGGATAAAATATGAGTCATCATTCACTTACCTCCAAGTTCTTTCTTTCTTCTCATGTCACTTATAGTGAGAAGGTCAAGATTAAATTGGTTCAGTTCTTCCAGTAGTATGGTCACTCATCAATCATTACCTGAAGATCTCATGGGTATGAAGAGTATGGTTCATTATTATAGACTATTTTAAAACTTTGTGATTCATAGCACAGTCAGAAAAAGCAAGATTTGAATCCTGCTTCAGACACTCACTAGATGTGTGACCCTGGGCAAGTAACTTAACTTTTGTGCCTCATTTTCCCCATCCATAAAATGGAGATATTAGTATCTGGCTCACAATGTTGTTATAAGGATCAAATGAGATACTGTAGCTAAAGCACTTTGCAAACACCCATCAAAATGCTATTTCAAAGTTAGCTCTTATTACTCTTTCTCCTTCCTTGCAACCAATCCATGAGATAGGGACATAAGTATTATTAGCCCCACTTTAGAGTTAAGGAAATTGAATCCAAGTGACTTACCTACATTTACACATTTTCTAAAAGGAAGTTTGGTGAATGAGACACTGTGGATAACAATAACTGGCATTTGTATGGTACATTAAAAGTTACAAAGCACTTTCTCCATAAGGAAAATGCTACAATTATCATCTGCATTTTACAAAGAAACAACGGTTTAGGTTAAGTGACTTGCACTGGGACACATAGCTAGTAAGTATCTGAGATGGAATTCAAACTAGAAATCTTCCTGACTAAATCCAGCATTCTATGCACTGGTGGCACTGCAGTGGATGAAGCACTGGGCCTTGAATCAGAAAGACATCTTCCTGAGTTCAAATGTGACCTGGGACACTTACTAGCTGTGTAACCTGGGCAAGTCAATTAACCCTGTCTCAGTTTCCTCAGTTGTGAAATGAAAGAGTTGGAGAAGAAAATGGCAAACCACTCCAGTATCTTTGCCAAGAAAACCCAAAATGGTGTCATGAAGAGTTGGACAGAACTAAAAAGACTGAGCAAAAAAACTCTATCTCTTTTGCGTTGTTACTTAATGTATGCACCCTTAGAATGTCTGGGGTTCTCTATGCATGGGCACACACACACACACACAGATTCACAATACCCAACATTCTTTTTACCCACGAAACAGCAACACTCTCTGTACACTCAGTATATTCAAATCCCCATTCTTATTCAATTCTATTTTGAACACCCAGGAGCTGGCTTCTAATTGCAGCTATTCCACTGATTGCCAATATCATAAAAATGCCCTGATTTCCAGAAGGTAATTATCTACTGTGGGCAGAAACACACGATATAACATATTCAACGAATGTCTTCCTTCCCCCAGGGTTTTCAGCCACTTCAAATTCAACTAGCAAAGGACTTATCTTTGAGATCTCTTGACTTCAAGGCTAATCAGTGGCCTCATAACACCATGGCACTAAAAGTTAAGGAACCTTCATTGGGATCCACTAAGGTCTCTTCCAACTCCACAAGGCAATTTATCACCCACCAATTCTAGGGGGTTGGCCCAAGGAGACTGAGGTGATGAATAGCAAAGAATAATCAGGAACTAGAAACTACCAATTAACCACACCCAGGACAACCAGGAAATGAAAATACCAAACACAGAAAGGGAGGATTGACCAATCATAAAGTACTGATTAAATACTTACTATGAGCTAGATACTGAGAATTCAAGGATAAAAATAAGATGGTCTCTGCCCTTAAAAAGCTTATGTTCTACTGGAGGAATACATTATTGAATTAAATTCAACAAATATTTATTAAGTGCCTACTTTGTGCCAGGTACTATGCCAAGTTATGGGGGCAGAAAGACAAAAATAAAGCCATGTCTGACCTCAACATACTTACATTCTACCAAGGGATAAAATGTATGCATATAAGACTATTAACAAATCTAGGTAAATTTGAGATGATAACAGTGCCACCACAAACAAGGGAATAGTGTAAGAAACAAATATCTTACCAAGAACTCCACAAAGCTGCTGGTGAGTCAGGAAGGATTTTTGTTAACATTCTTGCAAGAGTGAGCATCCAAAAAGTAAGCACACCCGTTGAGACAATTGCACAGTTTTTATTCCCTATTCCTGATTCAGATTTCCTTCTCCTGTTTTCCCATTGACTGGGTACCTAAGGGTTTACAGTCTATCCAGAGCACCTAAACTCCCCACATGAGTCTCCACCTGTTCTCAAGAAGGGTCTTTCCAGCTTCCACTTAAGCACCTGTATCTTTCCATTTAAGCACCTGCATCCTGTTTAGCAACTTGGCTTTTATGCAGAAGCAACAGTCTCCTATCATGGTTTCCCACAGCAGGAAGCTAAGGTTAAAGTCAAGGGAGAGGCCAGATTAGGTGACTGAAAGGGCTCTGATATCTGTTGAGTCCTTTCAACCTAAGCACAACAGCTTGGTTTTCAAACTATCACTCACTCTTTAAACCATAGACATATTTATGAACCTGGACCTCGAAAAAAACAACTTTGGAAATAACTTCATGACAATGTTGGACCATTCTTTCCATCTTCTAGCCCTTACTAAAACCTGTTCCTTGGTGACACCAGCCTCTCTGGCCTCCCTTTCTAATACTGCATACCCTTTCATTCACTTCCCTCAGCCCACTGGTCAAGACAGGGGAGTCAGAATACTCCTTGCTCACCATTTCCCTACCTCTTTCCCTTTTTTCCAGGTTCTTTCCCTACCTCTATCACTCAGTAACCTCTCCTTTGAGGTTCAGGCTATTCACATTTACCATCCAATCAAAATCCTGGTAGCTATTGTTTATAGACCTCCAGGTCACTCTTCTTTCATCAGTGAGTTCTATACATGACTCACAATGTTCCTCTACTATCCAACTCCTGCCCTCATGCTAGGAAATATCAAAATATATACTGACTCTCCCTAACTCTGACTCTGACACCCTAACTACTTGGTTCCTTTACCTACGCACTTTCCTTGACCTATTCCTCCACCCCACTTCAGCCACATACAAACATGATCATACCCTTGATCTACATTATCCACAAATATACCACTTCTATGTTCAAATATTCTGCAATGCCCTAATCCAAATAATAAAATAAAACATCCAACCAATAATCTATTGACTTTTCACCTCTCTCTCTCTCTCTCTCTCTCTCTCTCTCTCTCTCTCTCTCTCTCTCTCTCTGCCTTCCTTTAGAAAATCCTACTTTTCATCCATACCATAATCTTTGACCCCTCTTGACTAACCACTCCTCTTTTCCTCACCTAGATCCTTTGGTGAACTGATTCAACTCTACACTATTTTTCTTGAGTCCTTAGCCACTTATCATTTCACAAACTGTGCCTTGCAAGCCTCAACCTTGAATCACTCCAACTATCCTCTGTCTTCACTCCTACACGATTGCTTTTGAATAAAGGAGAATATCACAAAACCATTTTGATTGGGTCTACTTTAACTTTATGTTACACAACCTCAACTGGGCTCTCACTGCTGCTAGGCAATCCTTCTATAGGTGCCACATCAACTCACTTTTACATTCTCCACATCAATTCTTCTATACCTTTTAATTTTTCCTTAAATCTCTTATAGCTCCCTCTCCACCCATTCTCTTAGCTGAGAACCTTGCTTCATATTTTACTGAAAAATTAAGGCTGCTCCCTCTTTACACCTACTGATAGGTCTGCCAACCTCAATTCTCTCCCTACTCCAATCCATCCTCGATTCAGCCCCCAACACGATTTTCCTAAAGTGTAGATATGACCACATCATATATCTCCACACATTCAACAAACTCCAGTGGATCTCTATAACCTCCAGGATCAAATATAAAATGCTCTGTTTGGAATTCAAAGCGCTTTGTAACTTTACTCCTTCCAACCTCTCCAGTCTCTTATTTGAGAGTCACGATAGAAGAGTCAATCCAGTGACACTGGACTCCTTACTGTCCAACAAACAAGATGCTTCATTTTTCAACTCTGGACATTTGCTCTGACATACATGGAATGCTCCCCTCCCTCATCCCTGTCTACTATCTTCCTTGTCTCCATTTAGTTCTCAAATAAAGGTCGGCCTTCTACATGACATATTTTCCAACCTCTAATTTCAGTGCCTCCTCTCTAATTATTTCCTGTTTCTCCTGTATATAACTTATTTGTGTACTTTTGTTTTCTTGACATCTCCTCATTACATTTACCTCTTATTGTATCTCTAGCACTTAGCACAGATCCTGATATGTATATAGTAGGTGCTTAATAATGTTGACTATTGACTGACAAAGGTTTCAAAATTTGAGTTCATCTCTGCTCTCTGAATTACATGTAGCTTTAACCACATTCCTGATCTTCAAATTCTACTCCTGATAGATTTGTCTTGCAAAGAGTAATTTTTGTTGTGTATTAACAGGCGAAAATACAGGCTATAAACACACTTGGAAACTGAAGCTGCTCATATAAAGCCCTTTCAGACATGGAAATAATGTGTTAGACAAAGGAGATCATAGGAGAGAAATTTATTAGTCTAGAATAAAAACCAGCAGCAGAGGTAGAAGGACCTTTAGAGAGCCACTTTTTAAGTCCAACTATTACTTCTCCATGGGCAAAAGGATTTGTACTTGGGACTGATGGAGTTGAGCTTTGACATCAGGTCTCCTAACCCCAACTCTCTCTACTAGAATATATCCATTCACACCTGAATTTCTTATCTTCCACACAGATAGATCCTGAGATATATCAAATGGTTTCACTCAACTTTTAATGGGAAGGTCCTAAGAAAGGAGGGGGACTCTTTTGGAGAAAATGAATGATGTGTCAAAGCAAAATGGACCAAAAATACATTAATCCCATGACCTTATGGACAATGAAAACAGGTGGGGTAATGAGGGGTTGTACCAGAGTGGTGAACAGTGAAAACAGGACTCTGAACTTGAACTCTTCCCAGATTCTTGCCTTCTCCTCTGATATTTGCTACATATCTTACCCTGACTGAGTCAGTTTCCCTCACTAGGCCTCAGTTTCCCATTCTGTAAAATAAAGGAGTGGAACTAGCTGGCCTGTAAGGTCCATTCTAGTTTTAGATCTAGAAACCTGTGGGTAATCTTGGGCAAATCGCTTCCCCTCCCTGAGCCTTAGTTTCATCCTATGTAAAATAAATTGGTTAATTTAGATGGGCTCTGTGATCTCTTCTAAGTCTGATCCCCATTTATGCCTAGCAAGTCAACAGGTATTTATTAAGTGTTTACTATATGCCAGACCCTGAGGATACAAAGAAAGAGAAACAGTTTCTGATCTCAAGGAGATCACAGTCTAATGGGGGAGATACAAACTACCTACAAACATGTTCTCTACAGGATACACTGGAAATAATCTCAAAGGGAAGGCATTGATATTAAGGAGGACAGCACAGAACTAGGCACATGGGAAGCCCATACCCAAATACTCAGTTGATGGGTGTTTTTATTTTCAAAATAAATGAATCAGACAGAAATATGACATCTGGCAGATGTCACCGACCCAGTTGCTTTGTTCACTCCAGCCCATGAATCATGGCTCCAGATGTTGGATATGGAAGCCAGCCACATGACTAATCTCCACAGTTGTTGAATATGCATTTCTTTGGCATCGAAGTCTACATTTCCTCACATATCAGACTTCATAAAATTTGGAAATGAATTGCACAGTTGTTCTTTAAGGATTGTTGTGAACCCCAAACTTGTGGGCAGGGTCATAACAACACCAAAGAGAGCCTCCCCAATTTGGGATATGGCTCAAAGTGATTAAGTCTCTGTGTTTCCTAAACAATTAACAAAGCCAGTCTATTAAATCTCATTCTATTGCTTTGAATGGATTGAGATGCTACAATAAGCCGACTCAGAAGCAGGAGGGGATTTACATATCACTTTCTTTAAATGGATAAGATGGAGAATGAACTTCAGTGGCTAACAGCCAGACTTATACCTTTCCCAATCTCTCTTTCATCTGACTTTTGCTGGGGGTGGTTGCAATGACTTTACAGAAAGTAGCAGAAGGAAAACTAAATAATGGCTTGAATCCCAAGAGGGAGATTCGATGGGGGAGGATGGGAGCAAGAAGGCCTGGGCTTAAGTCGTGGCTCTACTATTTCCATTGTGTGACTTTGGACAAGTCCCATAATCCCTCTGAGTCTCAACTGCCTCACCTATAAAATAAGGATAAGGACGTAGATTCCTGGCCCTGCTCTTTATGACCTGGGTGACCTTGGGTAAGTTATTTCCCCACCTTGGGGCTCAATCCCTCTCCCCAGCTGGAAAATCAGAGGATCAGCTAAACTGATCATTAAGGCTCATTACAGCTCTGATATCCAAATGCTTGTATTTCCCACCTGCCTCCCAGGACTGCCCTGTGATGATCAAGTGAACTATTGGTTCTAAAAGTGCTCTATACCCATCAGGAGCTCTGATTATGTCACTGAAATCTAAGGACCCCAAGCAGAGCAACCACATTTCATGGGTAAATGCAACACACACACACCAAGAAAATGTTGCTTGTTTTCAGTCCCTGTTGACGTGTGGTGGCAAGCACAGCACATCCGGAATATCTGCAGGCAGGCCTACTGCCTCCTGAAACTTCAAAGCTGATTTGGGGCTCGAGAAAGTTCTCTGTGCAGCACTTAAAATGGGATATACGACCCACAATTCATTTATATTTCATATGTAATTAGTAACTGGCAAGTAAAACAAATTAGGTACTTGATAAACACTCACAATGATATTTTCCAAGCAGTTGTATTTATGCCTGGGAGAAGGGACAGTTTTTATGAATGTGTAATCAAGGGTGTAAAATTGGAAAGATGACAGCAGAGAACAGTTAATTTGGGGGTGGCAGTAAGCTAGTGCTGTGACAGCCCCCACCCGGTGCATGCAGTACCCTGATAAAAGTTGCTCTTGGCAAAGGATCCCACTGAGACTTCCTGGTGTCTGTTCTTTCACTGGGCCCCTTTATTACTCCTTGCAGGACTTGGTGTTTGTAGGCTGAGGATCTGCGTCACTGCAGATAACACACTCCCTGTTCTCTACCTCCCTTCTTTAACAGTCAGGCAGGAGGAAGTGTTCATCTCCTTCTTAGACTATGGGAAGGTAAGACTGGCTCTTGGGAAGTTTGCATCCCTCCCCATGCCCCCCATCATCCTCACCTTTCCATCACATAGCAAAGTAGCATCTCTCTAGATTTTTCTGTAGTTCTTGAAATTCCATGGAAAGGAAATGGTCTCACATTGAACTTGCAAAGGAGAAATGCAAACAATATTGTCCTTTTGAGGATGAGGCTCAGACATAAGTTACTTGCCCAGCATCGCAGAGCTAGTAAGCATCCAAGGCAGGATTTGAACCCCTGCCTTACTTGACTAAGACCAATGTTTTATCCTCTCACTGTGGTGTCTCTCTACGATTCTTATAGCCCTACTAGAGGTTTTCAAGCAAAGGTCAGATGGTCACTTTTAGGTCTAATGGAGAAGGGATCCTTGTTCAGATTCTTTTTCTCTCCAAGATTCTGGGACTGAGAGCTAGAACCCAAGATGATGGATGAGAAATGAAAGGCACATCTAGCTACCTTCAATGAGTTTAAGTTATGAGGGCCCTAAGAACCCCATCCCAGGGCGTTGAAAGAATTGAAGAATGTGATTGCTGAATATCTGTCAGGGAGAGTAAGGCAAGGTCAGAGGGGACTAGAAATTCCATCATGAGAAGTCACAGCTGTTGGGATAAGGGAAGGCTTGAGAAGAGACGGGGCATGAGAGCATTATAAAAGTATCTGAAAGGCTGTTATGGAAAAGATAGATTCGGGTTATTCTCTGTGGCTCCATGAGGCAGAATTTGGAGCAAGAAGTGGAGGTTCTAGAGAGGCATATTTCAGCTAAATCTAAGGAAAATTTTTATTAAAAATTAGAGCTGCTCAAAAGGGTGGTACAATGGATGGAGAGATAATCTCAGAAGACTGAAGTCCCTTGAGCAAAGGCTGTTTTATTTTTCCATTTGTCTCCCTAGATCTTGAAAAGCAGCATGGCATAGCGAGCTGGCCTTGAACCCAGACAGACCTCATTAAGTCCCACTTATGACACATACTTGGATATGTGGCTCCAGGTCACTTATATGATCTGTCAGTGCTCTAGGCCAGAGTTGTCAAACATCTAAGGCCCATGGCCCGTAGCACTTTTCAGTGCTGTTTGAATCACATTAAAATGTAATTGGGGAATCTTTAACAAAATAAATAGAAGTATGATAAAAGATAATATTACATTTTACAACTAAGTCCATATGCAGCCTGCAGGGATCCTTGTATATGGATTAGTGGCCCTCATTTCCATTTGAGTTTGTTACCACTACTCTAGGCAACACTCTAGGACTATAGAATTGCACAACTGGCATTGGTAGAGTGAATTTCCTTATCTGAAAACTTCATATACTAATGAAATCACAAGTCCAGTCTCTTCTTCCTATTTCCCAAAGGGCAATGGATTGCCCCAGGTGGTAGTATGTGCCCTACCAATGAAGATCTCTGAGTAAAGGCTAACTGACAATTTGGAGGAGAAGCTGTCAAATGGATTCCTGGTCAGGTACAGGTTGGACTATGTGGTCCTTTACAACTCTAGGATACCCATCTTCCTGGCTTTTCTGCCTTTTCACCACTCTACACCACACTACGCTACAATTGTAGATGTCTACTTTTTGGCTAGCCCTCTTTCCTGTCTTCCCTCTCTCTTCCTCCTCTTACCCCCTTTTTCCCTTTGTCTCTTCTCCCTTTCCTTTTCTAACTTCTTACCCCTCTCTCATCTCAAACCCAGAGTTCCATTTGCCATCTCCTGTACCCTTTCTTCTTGCTGCATATTTTCAAGACCCAGAAAAACGGAACTCTTCCTTTGCTTTGGCAGGGGGACTCAGCCCTATTCTGCACTCCCTGAGGTATTCTACAAGTACGACCTTACATTCTCAATCCTATGGGCATACTATACACACTTTTACACACCCTTCCACAGCACTTGCAAAAGAAAAAAAAACCTCTTAGATTTTCATGTTTCCATGGAAACACAACACAAATAACCCCAACCCTTTTCTGTCTAGAGAGTTCCTTATAGCTCTCTGAACTCTAATATCCCCAAACTAGAGGAAGAGGAGGAAACTCGTTCACAAGGACAAGGAAGAGAATAATTAAGAACGTTAGAAGATACTTGATAGATTTTCAAGCTGATAATTCTTTTATCTCATCTTTGTTATAAATTTATCTTGCTTGTTTTTTTATTTTGGTAATTTCATTTTCCTCTTTGAATCAGATTAATGTTTTATTAATTTTGTTAGTCTTTTTAAAAAGCTTTGCTTGATCTGTTCTACAATCTTTATTTTTGAATTTAGTTAGCATCTAATTTCATTTTTTAAGAGTAAATGGTATTTTATTTTTTTCAAATTACATGTATTTTGAACATTTTTTTTTGTAAGATTTTGAGTTTCAAATACTTCTCCCTCCCATCCCCCTCTCCATGACAGCAAACAATTCAATTTAGGTTATACATGTGCAATCATTTCCACATCATTCATGTTGTGAAAGAAGAAAAAAAAAAGGGAAAAGCCACACACAAAAATAGTATGCTATGCTTTGATCTGCATTCAGATTCCATAGTTCTTTCTCTGGATGTGGATAGCATTTCCAATTATGAGTCTTTTGGAATTGTCTTGGATCATTGTATGGCTGAGAAGAGCTAAGTCAATCACAAGTGATCACTGCTGTTACTGTCACTGTGTGTTGCTGTTACTGTGTACAATGCTCTTCTGGTTCTGCTCACTTCACTCAGAATCAGTTCACTTAAGTCTTTCCAGGTTTTTTTCTAAAATCTGCCTGTTCACCATTTCTTACAGCACAATAGCACTCCATTACATTCATATACCACAATTTGGTCAGGCATTCCCCAACTGATGAGTATTCCCTCAATTTCTATTTCTTTGCCGCAACAAAAAAAGAGCATTCATATCTAATTTTAAAGATTTCTTTTTTTTTGCATTTGGTTTATAGTTGTTCGTTTATTTTTCATTATTTTGATGACATACTCAGTTCAATTATCCTCTCTTTTCCTATCTTCTGTTACTATAAGTCTTCAGAGGGGAAAAAAAAAACTTCTATTTTAGTTGTATCACAAAAACTTTCTTATGTTTGTACCTTACTATTGTTATCCTTAAAAAATGATTTTCTTTTTACTGTTTCAATATTTTCTTCTTTAATCAAATCATTATTGAGGACACCATTAGCTTCCATTTGGGTCTGTATCTTTTGTTCATATTCCCTTGATTCATTATGTATCTTGTGCTGTGATCTGTAAAGGATGTATACCTGCTATTTTATGTTTGTTTATGATTGCTTTATTTCCTGGCACATAATTTTGTAATGAGAGTACTGGAGGATTCTGAGAAACACATAGTTTTTAATATTTCTATTCAAAATTGTCATATCCCTGTCGAATATAGTTTACCCAATAGTTCATTCTGCTCTATATTTTCCTTCTTGTTTTATTTTCTATTGGATTTAACCAAATCTGAAAGATGAATACTAAAGTCTCCTACTATTATCATATCAATTTTGGTTTTGCATTTTACTTACTTTTTTCTTTTAAGAAATTAGCTACTATGGTGTATGTTTGTGATAAAATGTTATTGAATTATAAGAGATGAGAAGGATGATTTCAGAAAAACCTGGGAAGATTTATATGAACTGTTGCAAAGTGAAGTGAGAAGAACCAGAACAACACTATATACAGTAACAGTAATATGTAATGGTGATCAAATGTGACAGATTTAGATGGGTTGATCAATACAATTATCCAAGACAATTCCAAAGGGCCCATGAAGAAAAATACTATCCACCTCCAGAGAGAACTGACAAACTATTAGTACAGATTTAAAGGTGCTTTTTCATGTTACATTTCTTGCTTTTTATTGTTTGGGCTTTTTTTTGCAGTACAACTAATATGAAAGTATCTTCTGTGTCTTCACATGTATAATTGATATATCACTTGCCTTCTCAATTTGGGGAGGAATGGAGAGAATTTGGAACTCAACTTTTAAAAAAAATGAATGCTAAAAATAAATATTAAAAAATAGAAAGAAATTAGTCACTGCAATTTGATACACATACATTTAATAATGTTAACTTTTCATTGTCATTCTATGGTATCTTTAAGCAAATTTTTGAAACTTCCCTTTTTCCTTCTCTCTTTCTTAAATGTATCAATTTTTGTTGTCTCATATGAAATCAAAACTATATTTCCTCTTTCTTGAGCCATATAAAATATAACATATTTTCATTCAATCTTGTCATTTCCATTCTTCATGTGTCTATTTTAAGCATCTAGGGGCAGTTAGGCAGTGGATAGAACACCAGTGCAGGAGTCAGGAGGACCTGAGTTCAAATCTCACCTCAGACACTTGACACTCACTAGCTATGTGACCTTGGGCAAGTCACTTAACTCCAATTGCCTCATCCTGGGTCATCTCCAGTCATCCTGATGAATATCTGGTCACTGGATTCTGATGGGTCTGGAGGAGAAGTGAGGCTGGTGACCTGCATAGCCCTCTCTCACTTAAAACAAAGTCAAATGCAAGTCATGTCATCGTTTCTCTGATGGCATGGTCTTCTTCAGCAACAAAGGACAAACACACATTTTAAGCATCTATCTACTTATCTGTCTATCTATCTATCTAGTAAGTATGTGTACACAAATACATCTTCTAAGACAGGTCTTAGTATACACAAAACAAATGACAGAGACTAAACTAAATTTAATGGCTCCCTCCCCATTCCCTCTTCTTTCCATTAACCTGCCTCATACAAACTCTGAGATTGCTTTGAGTACTTTTCTTCTTTTCCTCCTCTTCTTATCTCTCTACAGTATTTAATCTTTCATGGTTCAGACAAAAGAATATGGAACCTAATCCTCCCTGATCTCCCCACATCATTAATTCTTCTATTTCAGTGATATTAATTCATAACACGCCTTCCTAATACTCACACACACATGCACACATGCACACATGTACACACATGTGCATGCATGCACACACACACACACACATATTCCTTTTGTGCTCTTTCCCCATGCTGAAATTCTTTAGAGTCTATTTCCAGGTGTGCTATTTTTTTTTTTACAATGAAGGCAACAGAGTAGAGTGAGAAATGTTGTTCTGTAACCCTAATGCAGGGGTCTAATCCTATATACTTTTTTCCCCTCTCACTGCTTACCTCTTTTGATGTCATGCCACTTTCCCCTTTTAAGCTGTGAACCGGCTATATCATCTTTAATCTGTGCCCCCTTGGATATCCAACTACTTCCTCCCCTCTAGTGAAAGGTAGTATAGAAACACACAACTCTGTCTTTTAGAAGCTGTTCTCCTGAAGTGGCCTAATACCCCTAGGAGGTTTCACCGAAAACTCTTGTCTCATGCCCTTCTGCATCTATGATGTAGCTTCATGCAGCTGCTAGATCATTCCCTTTCAACTGACTATATTCACTCTTATGCTGATAGACTCCCCATGTTCTGTCTGTATTCTCCCACCATCACAAAGTGAGATAGTGACATTAAAAGCCTCTTGTCTACCTAACTGATGAAATCCTGATCACTTATAAATTACCCCCAGTCCCATTCCACTGTTTCTATCGAGTCATTTCTCAATATTATCCTACTACCTATAATTTTGATAAATAAGGGGAAACAAATTTTTGCCCGAATTATTAATCCACTTCCTCCATCTATTCTTCCCCTGACTTTTCCCATTATACTTTTTACTTCAACTGTTTAGCCTACTAATGTTGTCTTCTTTACTGTCAGCCGATGTATATGCTGTTGTGTTTTTTTTTTTAAAGAAAATCAAAACAGAGATTCTCCCCCACCACCAAAGGCATGCTCCTGTGCTTGCATAGCCTTTAACACATGAAAATAAACATTCTATTCTTACTCATTCATTACTAAGTGAAAGTATTTAACTTGCATATATTTTGTCATTTTGTATATTGAATACTGTGTTCACCTCTGGGTACTTTCAAAAGAATTATTATAATTCCTCCATTTTGATAAAAATTATATTATTTATTTAGGCTTCGGAAGATAGCAGGACCCATTATATTGGGGTATCAGTCAACTTCTCTCCTCTTTCTGAAATACATTTCAACCTTTCCTTTGACTCTCTCTGGAATTTAATTCTAAAATTTGCTCTTGGTGTTTCTGTTCTGAAATTTGACTACACTGTTTCTTGATGATTTAAACTCAAAATTTCTTTCTATTGATGTTCTGTGGGATCATGCATCTGTATTTTTCCGTCTGCTTCTGATATTTTTGAGCAATTTTTCTACATAATTTCTTGAAGTATGGTGTTCAGATTGTTTTGTCTCATTTTTTTCTGAAAGAAAACAGATTCTCTTCACATCCTCAGTTCAGTTACTCTTGGGTTTTTTTTAAAGCTTTTATGTATTCTTCCAATCTTATTGGATTTGGGGGATATTTAATTTCACTATTTTTCTTCTGCCTTTGTATTTTTACATTCCAATTTTGCTGTCCTCTTTTTCAAAGAATCTACTCTTATGAAGAGTAGCTGTCTTTTGCTCTAAATTCACTAGTTTCTGTCTAAACTTGTTGATTTCAATCAGCTAGCATTTAAGTATGTACTATGTAAGAGAACTATTCCTAACCGCAAAGGATATAAAGACAAAAACATTAAAAACTGGAATTAATGTCCTTATTTCTTTGCTGTTTTTATTTATTTCTTGTCTAACATTCAGGAGACTCTTGAAGTTACTACACTGTCATTTGAGGGAGCTTTTTGACCTGAGTTCGAATCTGATCTTAGACACTTACTAGCTGTGTATGCATAGGTAAGTCACTTAACTTTTGCTTACCTCAGCAAAATCTGTAAAATGCATATAATAATGGCACCTACCTACCAGGATTTTTGTAAGGACTTAATGAGATAGTAAGTATGCTTAGCACAGTGCCTGGTCCATAGTAAGCACTGTGTGAATGTTAGCAATTACTGCTATTAGCTATTATATCTTCACTTTCCTATGGGCATCTGGATCCAGCTTCCTTATCATAAAGTGCTTATCCACAGAAATGTGTCTTTTCATCTAATACTTGCTTGTTTATCCTCCTTAGTCAGCTATTGTCTGTTTTCATCAGTCACTCTGATTCTTTTTCTGTGGTGTCCTTGGTGAAAAATCTGTGTACCACAAAGCTTTTCCCTTCAGAAGGCTTAGTGATAATATATTCTTCTCCCAGTTTCTGTTACCAGTTCTCTGTTTACTCTGACCATCAGCGTGGGAAAAGGTCTGTTTCCTTAAGAGAATCAGGGTTAAGAAATTGTTATAGGGAGACTGAGTAGCCACAGTAAGCAAGCAGTCTCCAACTTTACAATCATCAATCTTCTGGCCTTTGCCATCCTCTCTGAAACTGAAGTTTTAAAGTTTGGCCTCTAGCAGGATAGGTCATGTAGGGATCAGAGAAGAAGTCTTTAGAACGCTGTCAAGAGGGGTACTCCAAAAGCATTTGCTCTCCACCTAGTCTCTTCTCCTTCCTCCTCTTCCTTCTTCTATCTGTTTGTTCATGTGCGGAAACCATAATTTTTATCAGCATCAAGTTCCTGGTCTCTCACCTCCTGTTTCATGTCCACACTCCTTAACAACTACCCCAGATACAAACATATATGCCTACTTTCTTAGCTGGGCCATAGGCCAAGTATGATTCATAGGCCTGAATTTGTTCTGATAGTGGGGTTCCTCCTGGGAAATTTCCAACTGCTTGAATAAAAAATCAGTTATATAAAATGGAAGCCACCTTGAGAGTTCTAAGACTGCTTCTGGGTAGCAAAAGGATACAGAGAGGGATAATTCAGAGTTTCAGGACCTCTACCTGCCCTGAGAGCAGAATCCTACCAGGGGAATTTGCAATAGGCCTTACCACAAAGGTTAAGTGCCAGAAATTGCTGCCACAAGAGTCGCTAGGTTGACCCTAGCCAGTGGCCAGCTATGGGAGTGAGAGAGGCTGGAAGTATTGGGAGTACCTTGAACATTGATCTGTTGAGTTAGTCTTCATTTTTTTCCCTATAATAATTCCTTTGTTGGGGGTTCTTCATTTATCTTCTTGTCATTTCTGAGTTTTCTGACTCAGAGGACTTTTTACTTATAGTGTTTGGTGTATTGGGTGGGGGTGGAGGGGAGCACCTCACTTTGTCATTTTTCCAGAATCTTGACCAAATTTTGAAGTAATAAGCCCCATCACCTTCATTGTGTGTATATCTTGTAAATTAGTTCCCTCAAAGGGCAGCTAGATGGTGCAGTGTATAGAGCAGCAGGGCAGGAGTCAGGAGGACCTGAGTTCAAATCTCACCTCAGATACTTGACACTCACTAGCTGTTTGACCTTGGGCAGGTCATTTAACTCCAACTGCCTCATCCTGGGTCATCTCCAGTCATCCTGTTGAATATCTGGTCACTGGATTCAGATGTCTCTGGAGGAGAAGTGAGGCCAGTGACCTGTACAGCCCTCCCTCACTCAAAACAAAGTCAGGTGCAAGTATGTCATTATTTCTCTGATGGCATGGTCTTCTTTGGCAATGAAGGATGAATACATATACACACAGTTCTCTCAAACTAGTTTTCATATTCTGGGACTTCACAGAGTTTGGCCATATGTCCTGGTTTTATATCAGCATCATTGTAGTGATCTTTTCCTGGACCTTCTCTGACCTGTCTTGTATCCTGTAATCTATGTTGACTTTTACCCTGGATTTGTAGCAGGGGAAAGGAATGTTTTCTACTTTGGGCATAATCCTCTGCCTATTAGAACCCAGCATTTGGCTACTGGAACACAATAGCCCAATAATATCTAATCTAGACACGCTTCTTCTGCTTTTGGACCCTGATCAAAGATCTCGGTGGCTTTGGAGAAATCACTTACTTATGTCAGTGTCTCAGGGCAAAACTGCCCTCTGTGTCAAGTTGTGTTCCTCTGAAGTCAGTCATCTGCTCCCCCTGCTTTCCTGAAAAAGATTGCTTATGATTCAGATTATGATTCAAACTCATGACAATCATCCGCACAGCAGCAACTTTCTAATGAGTCACGCCATTGTATTGTGGTCGATCATCATTCTCTTTTGTTGAGTCATTTTCCAGTCGTGTCCAACTCTTTGTGACCCCATTTGGGGTTTTCTTGGCAAAGATACTGGAGTGGTTTGCCATTTCCTTCTCTAGTACATTTTACAGATGAGGAAACTAAGGCAAACAGGGTGACATGGCCTGCCCAGCATCATGTATTAACTAAGTATCTGACACCAGATTTAAACTCATGAAGAGGAGTCTTCCTGACTCCAGGGCTGGCACTCTATCTACTGTAGCACCTTCTCCACATTCTCTCTTTACATTTCCTTAGAAAAGAGACATTTCCCCATCTAACAAAAATAGACAAACTTGAAATTGCATAGAATTATTTATCTTTTTATGAGAACTGATATTTAACAAGAAAGTACAAAGCAGTTCCAGGTGAACAAGTCTTTATGCCAGTCAGTCAAATTTGATACACTCAAATGAAACCCGTGGTCTCAATGGGGACCTCTGGACCAAGAATGTGCCTCTCCATTAATTCTCAGTCAAAAAGCATTTATTAAGCATTTACTGTGTTCCAGGTACTGTATTAAATGCTGGGGATACAAAAGAAGGCAAAAACACAGCCTTTTCTCTGACAGAGGCCAATTCTGATGCGAGAGAACATTTATACACTATGTACAGTGTAAATGAAAGATAATCTCAGAGGAAAGGCACCAGCGGTAGGGAAGGAATGTCAGGAAAAGACCTCCTACAACAGGTTATGTTTGAGCTGAACCTTAATAGAAGCCAGAAAAGGGAGAGCATTCCAGGTATGGGATATAGTACAGTGAAAAGGAAGGCAGTCAGGAGATGAAGTGCTGTGTGTGAGAAACAGCAAGAAAGACAATACGGCTGGGTCATGACATGTATAGAGGGCAGTAAAATCTAAGAAGACCAGAAAGGAGTCAAATTGTGAAGAATCTCGCAAGGCAAACAGAGGATTTTCTATTTTATCCTAGAGATAATAGGTAGCCATTGGAGTTGGTAGCCATTGAATGTAAGGGTGGAGGGGTGATGTGGTCAGAACCGTGCTTAAGGAAAATCAGTTGGAGACTGGATTGAAGTGAAGAGACACTTGCTGCAGGCCGATCAACCAGAAGGTTATAGTAACAGTCCAGGAGTAAGGTGGTGGTAATATGTGTTACCAATGCCTGGGATTTTTAGGGGACTGCTTTCGTATCTCATGAAATCCTCACCAGCAGCTGGGAATTATATTCCCTTGTTTCTGTGACTCCTAAGTGATTTTCCACATAGTAGCTACTCCATAAATACTTGAACAGATTCTAGTCATGCAAGTCCTCCAGACTACTGATTGGGGAGAAGGAGGTTAATTTCTCCCCATCTACCTCCTCTAGCAAGTTAAGAATGAGACAATGCCTAATCTGAGGAGAGAGATAACTCATGGGAGCTAAAAGCCTCCATGGCAGTGGAAGTTTCCCAGAGGAAGAATGATGAAGTAGAGAAAATTATGGATCCTAGCAATGCCAAATTCCTGCCACACAACTAAGGGTGCATGTTAGCTTGCATACTGTCAATTCTTGCCACCTTCCTAACGCTAACCATGACCTTAATGGAACTGGGGAATGGGGTTTGCTCTTTGGAAGATAAGGATCATGATGCTAGGTCAATCCCAAAGTCATAGGATCGCATTTAAAGCTAAACGAGATCTAGTCCAACCCCTTCATTTTACAGAGGAGGAAACCAAATTACCCAGAGAGGAAATGACTTACCCAAGGTCATCCACAGGATCCTAGATCTACATCCTAGATCTAGAACTGGAATTGATCCAAGAGACCATCTAGACCAACTCCTTCATATTACAGAGGACAAACCTGAACTCCAGCAAGATAACAGGGACCTCCATCTTTTTTAAAGATGAGGAAGTCAAGAGCCAGACTGAGGAAGTGATTTGCTCATGGTCACACAGGTGGTAAGCCTTAGAGGTGATATTTGAAAATGAGTCCTCTGTCTATAGTAAGTTTGCTACCATTCCATGTTACTTCCCTTATAATCCAGAGCTCAGAATTCAGTTTCTCACATGGGCATCAGGATAGGGGCTGTGGATCCCCATGGCATAATTTGCCAAGGGTGGAGATACCCCCTAAAGATATTATTTCCCTTTGGTGACCCATTATAAACCTGTCACCAGATTTAGACAGATGGGAAGCAATTTCTGTTTTCAGCCTACGTTACTTCTTGGCTCATGAGGTCTGCTCCTCTATCCATTTTAATACATTGCACCCAAACCTGAGGCTTAGTCAGATTATGGCACACAGAATGAAAGAGTCCATTGTCAAGAGTGAAAGAGACGATTGTTCCCCCATCCTCTACCTTGATTAGATCACATCTGGATGACTGTGTTTAATCAGGGTGGCACATTAAGGGATAGGCATGGCAAATCTAGAGGGTTCTAGAGAAGGGCAGCCAGTATGAACATGTCTGTTAAGTTCCATTGAAAGAAACTTTCCACTGAAAGAAAGTATTTAGCTTAGAGAAGACCTGAGGTGGGGAGTGGGAAAGGGGGGAAACATGATAGCTACCTTCAAGTAGGATCATAGAACCATACATATTTAGGATCATAGAACTATACATACATACATACATATATATATATATATATATACATGTCCTGCTGCCTCATTTTACAGATAAGGAAACTGAGGCCTGGGGAGAGGAGAGTGACTTGTTCAAGGTCACATAGGAAGAGCCAGAAGCAGAATTTGAACCAGGTTCTTTGATTCCAGAGCCAGTGCTCTCTCACTGTGACATGCTACTTCCCAAATAGGTTACTTAAAGAAGCCTATTCATTGAAGGGATGTATTTCACTCAAAGTGAGAATGTGATAAGATCTCAGCCTGAAAAGACCAGGATCTCACATTGTGTCCTGGGCCATCTCCAGCCATCCTGATGAATATCAGGCTACTGGACCCAGATGGCTCAGGAGAAGAAAGTCAGACTGGTGATCTTGCACAGCCCTCCCTCCCTCAAAACCAAGTCAAGTGCAAGTCATGTCATCCTCTTGATGTCATGGTCCTTTTTCAAAACAACGGACAAACATAACAACAAGCATTTGCCAAATAATTGCGTGACTGCTACATTAAAAAGGAATTCTATGTGCATGATTGCAGATGTATAAGCTGTATCAAATTCCTTGCCTTCTCAGTGAGTGGGAGAGGGGAGGGAGTGAATAAAGCAGGCATGTGAAGCCCCAAAATTTTGAAAGACAAATGTTAACTGGGGGATTTGGGGAGAAATAAAATATTATTTTTAAAAGGAATTCTAGTTATTCTGTGGAACCTTAAAAGGCATAGTAATTGTAAAAGTTATATCAATATAAAGAAGAAATTCCTAACACTTAGAACCATATAACAATAGAATGACTGATTAGGGAAGTAGTGAGTTTCCTACCCCTAGAAGCCTTCAGAGTAGAATAGACACTCATTCAGTAAGCAATAGAGAAGATTTGAATAGGAGAATAGCCATTTTCTGATGCTGAAATGATGGAAACTAGGAAAATGGGTGGAAGTTGCTGAGGTAGATTTAGGGTTCATTTGAGCAAAGTCTTCCTAATTTAATTAGAGCTATCCCAAAGTAGAATGGGCCACTTTGGGAAGTAATGAGCTCCCTCACTCAGCAATCCTTCCAGCAAATGGTTAATCATCACCTGTTGAGTATGTCCAACCAGGTTGGAAGAGAGAGCTTCTGAGATATCATGAAATTCTGGAATTCTGTCCCGCAAAGTGGGAATATTATAGAGTAGCTTCTTTACCAGGTACATATTAGAATTAATAGTATCTGAGGCTTCCTCCAATTACTAGGTCCTATCCCTTCCAACTCTGATACTCTGTGGTTTTCCTTGTTTTTCCAGTGACTGGTATAAATTTGTGAATAAAATGTGCCAGTATACCTCAATTCATGCAATAAATTCATTCCTTTTCCATGTACATCTTGTAAATTGAACTATGTACTATGGATTTTTTTTTTCATTTAAAGAAATCCTATTTTCAAATCATATAAAGCAAAGAATCCTTTTGAAAAGTTATCCCATTAATCATCTGGTATCAATCTGGATTTTTCTGTATTGGACTTTTTTTTGAGGGGAGGCACATGAGATCATAACAGTAAACACATGATGGAGATGATTTGAGTGAGAATATAATGGAATCTGTGGACTGGTGAGATGCCATTAAAATACTGCATCCACCTTATTGATGACAACATGGAGGGGCTGAGAGTGGTATAAGGTTATTTGAGTCCCAGCTCTACCCCTAGCTAGCTATGTGATCTTGGTCCAGCCCTGCCCCCATCCCCTTCTCATGTTTAGGTTCTTCCTTTGTCAAATGAGCATAGTAAACTAGATTCTCTCTAACGTCCCTTCCAGTTCTGACATTCTATTACTATGAAAGATCAAGGTCAGTGGGGGAGCTAACTTCAAAGCTGAAACTGCAACCTAAGAGTTCTTTGATTTCAAGCCTGGGTTCTGACCCCATCACCTACAAAAGGCTCTAACTGTTTCAATAGACTAAATCAATGGAGGTGATTCATTATTTATAAGAAGCCCTAGCTTAAAGCAAACGATGCTCATAGCTGAGCAGGCCTGAAAATAGTCACACTTACAAAAACCAATGGCAGAAGTCAACATCTGAACTGAACATCACACAAGGAAAATCAGACCAGTTTCCATGGCTTGTGAGCCACCAAATCCTCCAAGAGGCTCTGCAGCATTTCCTACAAGGCTTTTGCAAACCACAAACAACAGCTCCTCCTTCTAAAGCATTTTAGGGCTTACAAGTCCACCTCCTCATAATTCTTTAAGGCAAGGAGTAGTGAGGACTATCGTTCTCATTTTACAGATGAGGAAACCGAAACTCAACGAGGTGAAGGCCCATGCCCTGGGTTGCAGGTCTAGACCATACAAAAATTTCAATCAAACCAGTTTCTTTTCCTTGGCTTGCTAGCAGGGCTGGATTGATGTTGTGATTTCAAGTAACAGCATGGGATCATGGGACTAGCAAGATGGAAGCCCAGTTGTGTGCAATATAGTGGAGTAGCTATTTTCTGCAACCCACTTCACATCTCAGAGAAAAGGAATTATACATCATATGTAACTTAACTAAATCTGATTCCCTAAGATAAGAAGATAAGACAGGAGATATAAACAACAGGAAATATCACTGGACTGCTGAAATAGAATGTTCATCCCTGTTCCATGCCAACAATCCCTCCACAGACTTGTGCTCCCATGCCTAGTTCTGGAAGTCCTAGTCTGATTCCCTTCAGACACACACATGCACACACACACACACACACACACACACACACACACACACCAGTTACTTAGCCTGAACTTCTCCCATTAGAGGAGGCAGACCCTTGTAGACCTGGTGATCTGGACATTCTGCCTATTCCCTCCCTCATTTAAATTCACTGGGGGCAAGTCAATCCACTCAATTTTGGGATTCACCCTGGTCTGAGCTGTGGTGGATTGGAGGGTGAGTCAATTTTCACTTTAGCACTCACTAGCTGGCTGGCACCCAGACTGTGTCTCTTCCCATCCAGCCATCTCACAGTCCACTGGGGCCTAGACAGCATGGGCACCTTGCCATCTATCCTACTGTCATAGGTATCACCACCTCTTACTTGGGGAACAACCATCACATCAATATTACCACTGTTACTAGAAAGGGGGTGACAATCTGCTGCTCTGCAACTCAGCTTACCATGCTTATGACTGCCTAGATAAAACTTCCCTTCGCATGTCATGACTCCACAATGCAAGTCATATCATCTTTGTATCTTCATCACTCACCACCATTCCTGGCACTTAGAACCTTTAAGAAACACTTGATTGACCCTCACCAGAGTGGAGTAGAATTGTATTGAGTGATGAGTAGGAACATTTGAAGGATGAAAAGACAGTCCCGGCCAGGGGGTAGGACTGTCAATGAGCAGACTGGTACAACCTCATGTCTCTTAACTCCCAAGTCATTATTTTCCACAGCAACATCAGGAAAATCTTCCTACCAACCACAGGGATCCAAATTTTATATGGCCACCCACCAGAAATGCTGTAGAAAAGATTATCCATCAGGCAAAGATTTAACCAGATGATCTTTAAGGATTCTTGCAAATCTGAGGTTCATTCATTCATTCATTCATCCATGTATCCATCCACCCAAAAAACATTTGTTAAACATGTTCTACATGACAGGAATTTAGGAATATAAGTAAAAAAGGATGGTGGTCTCTGTTTTCAATGGTCTTACATTCTTTTGAGGGGAAAACATAAATAAAAAGTTAAATTGAAATCTATGTCAAATTGCTCACCTTTCCAATGACAAGAGAGTAGGATGGAGGGAGGGAATTTGGAACTCCAAATTTGAAAAGAAAAAATGTTTAAATTGTTTTTTACATGTAATTGAGAGAAAATAAAATAAGAAATTGAATTTTAAAAAAGAAAATTAAATTGAAATAACATGTAACTTGTGGCTAAGGTGCCCTCCCCATCCCAATATATTTGTCTCGAATGAACTGGGTTCAATCATGATAGTCACTCTCTTTCCTTGGCTCATGGCCCCCACCTGAACTTACTCCAAGACATTCTCCTAATGTACTCATCCGATTGCTTATGGCAGGGTTTCCTTTAAGATGAATTACAGGGTTCCCAGTTCCAATATGAGCACTTCAGGTAACAATATGGGTATTAAGCACAGGGCAGATTTTATTTAGCCCTGTAGAAAATACAGAAGCCACAAAATACTGATGATTCCATAAATCAATACAGAATATGCATAAATCACTATCTACTCCCCTAGGAGGTAACTGAGCTGAGTGTTACCATATGAAAAATACTGTGATAATCTGGTTAGTCCCTCTTTCTGATAAAACCTCACTAAGTCCATCCCAGAACTCATGGTACCATAGTGTGGTTCCCTCCCACCCAGAAAATAATGGGATTTCTGAATAAGGAATCTTTTTTGTATTGTGGCTAGACTATCTAAGTAGCTCTTGGTAATAGTAGGGGTGGGAATAGTAAAGTAGAGGGCATTTTCTCCTACATGAAATGGCATTATTCCTTCAGCTGTAGGGACCACATGAGTAATCCTCTTCCCCCTTTGAGAAGCATGCTGTTTATGCAGTCTCCTTCTCTTTGTACAAGGTTTAATCCCCAAATCTTCCAATAGCTTTGCACATGTATGCTTCTGCAAGAAATCTCTCATTGCCCCTACTGACACCATCTCTTGAGCTAAGAAAGTCCACTTTCAGAATCCTTCCTGTCAGACTGCATTGAAGAACATGCATTTCTGTCATATACATCTGTTTTTCAATTTTTAAAACTTTTTTTTAACTTTTGAATTCCAAATTCTATCTCTCCCTCTCCTTCCCTTCCCTTCCCTGAGATGGTAAGCAATCAGATATAGGTTACACACGTGCAATTATGTAAAACATTTCCAAATTAGTCATTTTGTACAAAAAGACTAAACTGAAAGAAAAAGAAAGAAAGAAAGAAAGTAAAAATATCATGCTTCGGTCCGTATTCAATCTACATCAGTACTTTCTCTAGAGGCAGATAGTATGTTTCATGATGAGTTCTTTGGAATTGCCTTGGATCATTGTATCGCTGAGAATAGCTAAGTCACTCAGTTCTTCATCAAATAATATTTCTGTTATTGGGTACAATGTTATCCTGGTTCTGTTTACTTCACTATGCATCAGTGCACATAAGTCTTTCAAGGTTTTTCAGAAATTATCCTGCTTGTCATTTATTATAGCACAATAATATTCTATTACAACCATATACCACAGCTTGGTTGGTCATTCACCATTTGATAGGTATCCCTTTGATTTCCAATTCTTAGCTACCACAAAAAGAGTTGCTATAAATACTTTAGTACAAATAGGTCTTTTTCCCTTTTTTGGATGTCTTTGGGATATAGATCTAACAGTGGTATTGCTGGATCAAAGGGTATACGCAGTTTTATAGCCCTTTGAGCATGGTTCCAAATTGCTTTCCAGAATACTTGGATTAGTTCACAACTTCACCAACAGTGCATTAGTGTCCCAGTTTTCCCACATCCCCTCCAACATATTCTTTTTTTATCACATTAGTTGCTTCTAAAGGTGTGAGGTGGTACAACAAAGTTGTTTGAAATTGAATTTCTCTGTAATTTAGAGCATTTTTTTCATGTAAATCTTGATAGATTTTATTTCTTTGTCTGAAAACTGTTCACATCTTTTGACCATTTATCAATTGGGGAATAACTTATAATTTGTATAAATTTGACTCAATTCTCTATATAGTTGAGGAATGAGGCCTTTATCAGAGATACTTCTTGCAAAATTTTTCCCACTTTTCTGCTTTCCCTATAATTTTGGTTGCATTAGTTTTGTTTGTGCAAAAAACTTTTTAATTTTATATAATCATAATTGTCTACTTTAGATCTTGTAATGCTCTCTATGTAATCTTTATAATCTTTAAACTCTTCTATTATCCATAAATCTGACAGATAAACTATTCCATTATCTCTTTATTTGCCTGTGTTATCACCCTTTATGTGTAAATCATGTACTCATTTTGAACTTCTCTTGGTTATACAGTGTGATTTGTTGACCTGTACCTAGTTTCTGACAATAATGTTTCCTGGTTGCCTACCAGTTTTTGTCAAAAAATGAGTTTTTGTTCCAAAAGCCTGGATCTTTGGTTTTTTCATATTCCAGATTATTATGGTCATTTACTATAATGTAATTTGTACCTAATCTATTCCAGTGATTCACCACTCTATTTCTAAGTCAGTACCAGATTGTTTTGATAATTATAACTTTATAATAGAGTTTCAGATCTGGTACAGCTACCACTTACTTCTTACTCTTCCTTATACCATCTCTTGTAGTGGAAAGATTCACTGTTAAGAACTCCAGTCTCTGACCTGTGCTTTGAAACTTTGGGTAGACATGCAGAACTATCTTTTGCTCTTACCTTAAGGTGGCCATGCCTAATTTCTAGATGGGTATGGGGTGGGAGACATGAAAATAGAGAAATTCTCCCCATCCCCCACCTTGTTTCACTTTAGAAGAAAGATTCAAGTGGAAAAGCAAAGAGAGATGGTATGATTCTAGATGAGAGGCCCCTAAGCTTGAGTTAAACAATTTCTTCTCTCTCTAATTTATATTCTGGCTGTTACATCTCCATAGCTACGACACTCACAGTATAGTTCATGATATTTATCTCTAGTGGAACATCCAGTAACCGCTCAAGGGGCAAAGAGAAAATTAAACAAGAAAAATGCATCTAACTAATATTAGGAGACTGACTTCAACTCTTACATGGAGTTACGGCTTACAATATGTCCTTACTTCATCCCTTCCTTGCCCAACTACATTGAAGATCACAGCATTACTTACATATTGGTGATATTACTATTTAAGGTAATATTGAAGCTCATGGGTACAATTATGGATTGCATTACCATAATACTGAATATATTTGCACTTAATGTGTTGACGCAAGCCACTTGGAGTACTTGGAACATAGAGGGTTTTCTTTCATATTAGTGTTGATGCAAATTGCCTTCTTTACTCCAAAAGAAAGATTTCTCTGACAAGGCCAATTCACTGTCCTCAAAAGATAAAACACAACAGTGCTATTAAACAGGTCATAGGCTGCTGAGAATAAGAATGTCTTATAAATATCAGGCACTTCACAGTTACAAAGCATACATACATTCACCCTGTAGCTTATTGGGTTTGCACAACACCCCCATGAGGCAGATGGTGCCAGGATTATTCTAGGGCAGGAAGTATGCTGTAGAGGAAGGCACCCTGGATTATGAGTCAGAGTACCTGGATCCCATTTGGGGACAAATCATTTTACCTTTCTGGGCCTCAGTTTCCTCACCTGTAAACTCAAGATATCACATTTGATGGTCTCTAAGGTCCTTCTCAACTCTAAATCTTATGTGACCTAGATACCCTCCCGATCACCCACCTTCCCCTCCACATACTCATACCCAGACACTGAGTCCACTGACTTTTCATCAAGTACTCTGGGTTCCTATTCAAAGACTACTGGTATATCAGAGTTGAACCAATAAGATACCTATATCTATCAGGGTTCTCTCCTCAATGCTGCTGCTATGTAGACCACCAGGCCTCAAAGTTCTCAGGGCTCAAAGAATGCCTGCTTTTGCTAGTCTGAGATGTCACTGTCATCATGTTCCTGAGTACATAATCTATTATAGCTACCTGGCTCTAGACCTCAAACAATGCTTTCCATGTCATGTGACTGTCTACCCTAACCATCTCCCTACCACCTCTGCTGCTCCTGTATATGTGCTCACCCCTTACCACTCCCCCATTCTACTGTCTGCTTTGGCCACAGTAACTAAATCAAAACTATCATTTCTTTAGGAAAGGTCATAACATTTGACTACTGTTCCACTCATATCTCTGTGACTTCTCAAACCAACCCCACCCCTCCTATTGTCTCTCCTTATTAGAATTCAGGTTCCTTTAAGGCAGGGATTTGTCTTGCTTTTGTATTTGTATGCCCCCAAAATGAAATAATTAAAAATGCTAAATTTAAAAAGTATTTGTATACCTATTGCTTAGCACTGTGCCTGATCCCAAGTTAAGAGGCTAATAAATGTTTTACATTCATTCTCACAAATCCTGGTAGGATTCTCCCTAACTCTTTTGACTCTAAAACCTTTGACCTCCATACCTTCACTCTCACTCTATGTACATTCAGAATGATCAGCACCTTCAGTTTTCTATCTCTAATGTCTCTGTCTCTCTGTGTGTGTCTCTCCCTCTTGCTCCATCCTCCTCACCCACACTACAAATCCTTCTGAAAACACACCAAATTACTATTTCTCTCAAGCAATAATCATATTACATTTTTGCAAACCTACCAAGGGGCTAGAGCTTGCTGGCACCAAGGATCTTGATTGCTATTGTCAAAGGAAAATTACGACTCTTTCAGTAAGCAGGGAATTTGCCAACATACCTAACTGCTGTCTTTCTTGCCCAGTAGCTTTGCCTTTCAACTCAGGATGGACTGGAGTCAAACAGATCACTGTCCCTTTATTCCTTCTCTTCCTCCACTCTTTACTCAGCCCTCAAGTGGGCTTGAAGAACCCTGGGGATTTTTTGTTTGAATCTCTTTATAATGTTTGAACATGGCGACCAATCCTTTGCCCACATTCCAGGCATTCCAAGGCTTCACTGGCTTTCTCAAAGTTCTTGGCTTTCACAACTCTTCCATTCTACCACTGCTCATCACATCCCCTCTGAGTCTTCCTCTCCTCTACTTTCTTTGGCTGCTTTTTCTTGCACCTGCTACTACTTTTCAGCCAAGAGCTTGGTCCTGCTCTTTCTCTCTTGCTCCTCAATTCAATTTTCAGCCATTCTTTTTGGTCTTCCTCCTGTTCCTTCACTGCTGCTACTGCAAGAGCATTGTGAATGCTTGTCTCAGTGACCTTCCTCTGCCAAAGTCTGTCAGTCTCCTCATAAGATACAACTTTCTTGGTTTCGTTCCATCCAGCATAAGACTGAAACCTTGGACCTTGTCTTGACTAACCTACTCTCTCCCCTTGCATGACTCTGATGTTATAGAGGTTTTATTTGTCCCTCGCCTATGAATCCAGTCTGTCTTCCCTCAAGGTGTGAGTCCATGACTTGAATAAATGAAAAAGGAAGGAAGGAAACAAGTGCCTACTATGAGCCAGGCATTGTGCTAAAAGCTGTTTCATTTGATACTCACAATAGCCTTGGGAGTTAGTTACTATTATTATCCTCATTTTATGGTTGAGGATACTGAGGCAGAAAAATGTTAAATGACTTGCCAAGGGTCACAAAGCTAGAAAGTATCTAAGGTTGAATTTTAACTCAGATCTTCCTGACTCTGGGATCAGTGTCCTATCTACTTAGCCACTTAGCTGCCTCAAAGCACGTATTAAGCACCTACTATGTGCCAAATGGAGAAGGAAATGGCAAATCACTCTAGTATCTTTGCTAAGAAAGCTTCATGTATGGCACTGGTGTGCTATGATCCACAGGGTCACAGTAAGACACAACCAAGAAACTGAACAAAACCTACAATGTGCCAAACACTGTGTTCCAGTGGTGGAGGATACATAGATAAAAGTAAAACAGTCTCTGCCCTCAAGGTTACTACAAGTTATTAGGAAAGATAACACATATAGGGGAATCATAGACAGGGATGGATGTTTGGGGTTTTGTTTTTGTTTTTCTGTGTGGAAGTCCTAAATGCCTGGCATATAGTATGAACTTAGTAAACACTTGATGACTTGACAAAGTCATGTGGGAGTTGATTGGGATACCCTTTCCAATAGTAGTGGGAGTAGATTATGGTTACCAAGATGGGAAGGAGAAGGAAGGAAGGTGTTATGTGTATAGTAGCTAAGTGGGTGTCAAGAAAATGGCCAAAGTTTACTCAATATATTTATTGAGACTTGTAAGCTACTCACCAGTTAGAATAGTGCAGAACATTGCACTGGTGCCCTAATCTCTCTATAATAATAACCTCAGCTCTGGGTAGATGCCAAATGGCTGGACCCTGTGAAATTAAGGTGTTTGGCTTGATCTCTGATACTCATAGCTTTTAACCAGGGCCCAATGCCTAAAACACTACACGGATAGATAGCCCCAGCTTTCTAGAATAGAAGCCTATTCATTGAATGGGTGTATCTCACTCAAAGTGAGAATCTGATAAGACCTTAGACTAAAATGGCCAGGGTCTCACATTGCATCCTGGGCTGCCTCCTGATGAATATCTGGTCACTGGAACAAGATGGCTCTGGAGGAGAAAGTGAGGCTGGTGACCTTGAACAGCCCTCCTTCACTCAAATCAAAGTCATTTGCAAGTCATGTCATCATCTTGATGTCACAGTCTTCTTAGAGAACCAAGGACAACCGCAACAACAACCAGTAGTCATCTCATACTTTCCAATTATAGAGCCAATGTGCCTTCTCAAGCCATAGGACTCCTGGCTGAATGGGCTCTCAACTAGCCTGCCTGTCCACATGCTTCTGCATCCCAATGGCCCTTGGGTCACATGCCTGTTCTCTCCTCTAATGCAATGTCTTTGTCCAGCTAGAGAATTATGTCCAGCTGGCCTGTCAGTCAATAAGCCTACATTTATCAAGTGCTCACCATGTGCTAGGTACAGCACTAGGTGCTGAGAATACAACATTAAAAATAAAACTAAAACAGCCCCTACCTTCAAGGAACTGAAATTCTATCAAGGGTGAGGAGAGAAAGAATATTACTCCGATAAGTGCATGCAAATTGAATACAAGATAATTGGGCAAGGGTGAAGGGATTGGCAGTTAGGGTGAAGAACAAAAGGGCTTCATCTACAGAAGGTGGTACTTGAACTGACCTTTGAAGGAAACTAGGCAAGAGGGAGGGAAGGCATTCCAAGCAAAGAGGTTAGACAATGGAAATATACCAAGACTAGAGATGGAGTACTATGTGCAAGGAACAGCAGTTGGATCTGAGAGCATGGAAAGGGGAATAAAGTACAATAAAGGGGGAAAGGTAAGTTGGAATCCGATTGTGAAGAACTTGAACTTTCAAACAGAGAAGATTCTATTTGATCCTACTGGTATTAAGGACCCACTAATGATTAGGAGCGGGGTGCCCTGTGAGACAGTCTCAAAGTTGATCATTTAACCCTCAGCTTATTATTAATATAAGGACCTTCTGCTCCCAGCCCCCAAGGATCTCAGATGTCTGAATTCATCCAGGAAGTCCAGTAAGGACCTCACTGTTTGCCTTATACACAGCCAAGTTGCAACAGCATCTTATATCACGTACTCACAGATTAGCCCATATTCCCTTTCGAACAGCTAGTAATTTTCCAGAAACAGTCTGTCCTTTTTTAAAAGCCCTGCCCTGTCCAATGCAGTGCCAAGTTTGCCTATACAGATAAACCATCTAGGACCTGCTCAGTTGTAGCTAAAGGACTATGTTCTAAAAACCAGGTAGCATTGTTCAAGAAATGGCAACCTCTTCTTGTCTCCCCTAAACTGCAGGTAAGGAGAAAATTACTGGTTCTGCAGAGCCTCTGGAAATGACAAAACTGTCAGGCCAGCCTACACTGGAGTAGGTTCACTGCACCAAGATTTTAGCCATCAGCTTTAATTGTTCCCCTAAGCTCTCACAACTCCGTACTCAAACCCTCAAAAACACCCAAGATGATCCATGTTCTCATAATAATTTTGTTCTTTGCCTCCTTCCCCTTCTCTCTCCCACACCTTCATTTACTTCACTCACTCTAAAAACCACTCAATATCCTATCCCAAACACACCCAGGAGGCCATTTATGTGGTATTCACCACATAAACACATGAACACATTCAATCACCACCAAAGTAAAGCATTGAAATTCTTTAAATTGCCAAGAAGTTTGCTGTACCTACATGACAGATATGGGTAGCTACCTGATTCAGCATCTTTTCTCACAATTTTTTTTTCTAAAAAATAGAAATTACAAACCCAGAATGTAACACTAGACTTCTTTAATTCCCATTTGACACATGAGAAAATCTAAAGTCATAAAGGAAAAGTGGTTTGTCTAGTATGAAAAGACTTGTTAGATATGATACTAGAGCATAGGTCCTGAAGTCATTTAGGTAGCACTTCTTATGAAACCCTGATTAAGAAAACATGTGGATCAGTCCACTTCTCTCAGGAGGGCTAATTCTTCCATTTGCATGATGTGAGTAAGGAATTGCCTTTTTTTTCATTCTGGTGAAGTGTGGTCACACATTAGTGACATTGGGCAAGCAGAAGAGAGAAGGTCTGTGATTAGGGAGAAAGCCAAAGGTAGTCCCTCCCCTAAAAATTGTACCAAAGCTTGTGAACAATAACCTTTTAACTTAGTGTCACATGCTTCAAACAAGGGAAAGACTGGAATTGAGAACAACCCCCTCTAACTAGTCTTTGGATGCTAGACAATAGGATCAGAATCTAGGTTCTCTATGACCTTTTCAAAGATGAGCAGAGGCATACTCCTTCCTCTGGGGAAGTCAGGTTCCCCATCAGACCATGAACTGACTGTGCTTGTTTCAACCTCCATGCCTTCATTCAATGACACTGTCCTCACTGGAGATACCCTGCTGTCTCAAATCTCCCTATCTCAGCTCTAAGCTCTACTGTGCTCTCCAGAAGCTTAGTGTCCCCATGGGGTGATATGAATAGGGACTTGATGAGAAAATAGCACTAGTGCCTTGTTCCCACTATCTCCCCAGGCACATGGCCACCTCTACATGGAAACCAAGAGCCCGATAATAACAAAGAGTTGTGCATGACCAGAATTAGAAACTAGTTGGCAGTTGACTCACAGTCCAAATCAAGCTCTTTTTTGCATCTGCTATCTAGTATCATTTTCACAAAAATCCCATGAGGCAGGCAGTTGAGATATCTATCACTTCTCATTTTACAAAGGAAGAAACTGAGTCTCACAGAAGTGAAGTGATTCACCCAAGGTCACACACACACACACACACACACACACACACACTCACACTCACACACACACACAAACTACTGGCAGCACTGGGGCTAGGGAGCTTTCAGAAGCAAAGGAGTACTGAATACCAGGAGGGATAGCTTTTGTTAAAGGGAGATCCTTTATTAAATTGGAACTGTCCAAAGTACTGATTTCTGACTTGGAGGCTGGAAGACAAATGAGTCCCCCAGCCTTAGTCTCCACATTAAGTCTTGTGCTGCTCAGTAGCTGTGGCATTTTCTCATCATTCATGCAACTTGAATAGAACAGATGCCTAAACATTTCCACTAGGCAACTCCAAGTCCACTCCCAGGCCACAGCATTGCTTGTGAAAAATGGTCCCATACACTCTAGTATCATCTGAATGCAAAGTGGAGAAAATGCAGGAGGTCCTCAACTGCCACACACACCCAAGAAAAGCCAAAATCTTATCCAACTTTTGCACAAACCTAACAGTCTAGCTTCACCAGAAAGATTTTTGATCTGCAGTTGTTTCTATTGCTGGAACCCCCCATTTTTTTATTGATACCTTTTCTTTTTATATCATTCTCATTTCCCAATGTAGCCACCTCATACCAAATGCTATTCCTTATAATAATGGGGGAGCAGGGAGAGAAGAGAGAAAAAGCAGTACAGTAAAACTTACCAATGTTTCCAAAAAAAAGCCTGCTATCTGTAGTGTTCCATACCCATAGTCCTCCACCTTTACAAAGAAGGGAGGGAGAACATTTCCTATTTAAACCATCAGACAATTAGCTATCTATAGAAGAATGCATGAAAGTTGTGCCTGCCGTGATTGACTTGGCCAGAGCCTACTGAAGAGAGACTATAGGAAATAAAAAATAAAGTAAAAAATAAAAAAATAAAAAAACAGGAAAGCATAGCTTCTATGAAAGTGACCAGCTCCCTCTTGTGGTTGCCTTTGACAGAAATAAGACTCATATAATGCTCATAGTCCAATGCAGACTATTTTTCTGCTCTTTACAAAGGAGTGTGTGCGTGTGTGTGTTTGTGTGTGTGTGCGTTTGTGTGTGTATGCATATGTATGTGTATACACATTTCCATTCCCTCTAACACAAAGTCAATGTTATTTTGTCACTCTGGGATTGTGTCCGGTTGAGTTCTCATATTTGAAAAAAAAATGAGCTTTTTATATAACATATTTTGATTACAGAGCATTTTGTTCTCATAACAAGCTCTACATTATGACCTCGCAACAGCATGGTGAGCTAGACAGTTACAGTATTATCCCTATTTTACAGATTAGGACACTGAGTCCCAGAGAAGTGAAACAACTTGCTCAAGGTCACATAGACACTAACTTGGATTTGAACCCAAAACTTCTGACTTCAAGATCAGCACTTCCTACGTATAAAGAAAATGGGTCCATGGCTAAGACATGGAAACATTTGAGATTGGAATGGCATTGCTTGTAACAGAATCTAACTTCTGGAACAGCTGGGAGATCAGCTCTATTTGTCTTACAGTGAAATCCCTCTCCTGTTTCAAATGCTTCTCAAAGCTTAGATGAGAAGAAAATTCAGAAGGCCAGAAAAGCCAATGCTTTTGAAGATTGATGACAGCTTGAAGATTGGCTACTTTTATTAATTCCACATCAACACCCAGATGCATCCACAGCCTGGTCTAGGTAACAAGGATCATATTTGCACAGCCAAACTCTAGGCAACTATGGTGAACTAAAATCAATTACAGGAATCAAAGGGAAATAAATAAACTTGAAAACCATAGGTATTAATGTCTGCTTACATGCTCCTGAGATACAGGTGTTGTGAAAAAATGTCCCACCCATTCCCAACCTGGGCAAGAGGGAGTGGGCCAAAATCCCAAGGTACAACTGGGATTCATTCTGCCATTCATAGGATCATATCAGGACCCTAAAATTAGAGCAAGAAGGGACCAGATGAGGAAATAAAAGTTCAGAAGTGGGGAGAGGTTGCCCCAGGGTCACATAACAAAGGTCAGATTTTAAGTCTTGCTGAATCTCTCCCAAGAGAAATTTCCTTGAGCATCTCTGTCATGCAAATCTTTGGTCTTTCTTCTTCCTTAACCATGAACCATAAAATATTTGTAGTACTGACTCATAAATACCCCTTTCCATGCATCTGCAAAGCAAAAATAAGCCTACAGAGACTTTGTGGGAGGCCAAAACTAAACTGCTTGTCCCAGAGCACTCGGATGAGGAAGTTAGCATAATAGATTTAGTGGGGGCAGTTAGGTGGTGGAGTGGATAGAGTGTTAGACCTGGAATTAGGAAGACCTGAGTTCAAATCTGACCTCAAACACTAGCTGTGTCACCCTAGACAAGTCACTTCACCTTGTTTGCCTCCATTTCCTCATCTGCAAAAGGAACTGGAGAAGGAAATGGCAAGCCACTCCAGTATCTGTATTGCCAAGAAAACCTCAAATGGGATCACAAAGAGTCAGACATGACTGAAATGACTGAACAACCTCAACCCAAATTTGGTAGCAGAGGACCTGGGCTCAAATCTTGGCTCTGACAATGACTAATTCTGTAATATGTGGACTTTGTCCAAAGTCAAAGACTTGACCTCCAGGAGTATCAGCTGTCTTATCTGTAAAAGGAGAAGTTGAACTAAATGATCACTGAGGTCTCAGTCCTCAATCTAAGATCCTCCAAGCTTTGTTATGCCAGCAGGAATAGTCATGCAGACCTAGATATATAGATTCACTCCCCACTCCCATCCTTCTCCTCAGGATGAAGGACCCTTAAGGCATAAGTCAGAGTTGGAAAAGGACCCTTAGAGACCTTCTGGTGTAATCTCTACACTTTAGAGAAGCAAACTGAGACCCATAAGTAAAAAGCAAGTTACCCAAGGGCCCAGAGCTACTTAATGGAAGAGCCAGGATCAGAACCCAGATCTTTTCACCAGTGTGCTCTCCCCTTACATGACAGTGCCAGCAGGTTACTGGGAGCACATAGGTTTGGTTCCCCTTCAAAATCAAGGCAACATTTTTAATGGTTTGGTTTCATAGTCTAAATCAAAGCTTCCTAAACTTTTTCCACTCATGACCTCTTCAGCACTTCTTAAAACATGGGTCAGTTTAAGAATGACTTGCCTAAGTCATTCTTAAATAATTTAAACAAATTATTAACTAATTATATAATTACTTTTTAAAATTAGTATCATGTTTTAGTTTGGGATTAATCAAATGAGTATATCACCCAGAAGTTTGAGTACCATGATGAGTTAGTTATCACATCACCAGTTAGATTAGAATACTTCTGAGGGCAGCAGGTATGTACTTTTTTCTCTAATCCTGCCTCATATATCAATACATGAGTATGGAATCTTAATTATTGATACAGAGAAAGTACTTTCGAGTCCACAAACAATGATAGATTATATTTCATTCCAACTCTGAATTAGGAATATCATCACTATCCTGATGCCAAGGAATAAATCACAGAAGTTGAAACAATTCTATGAACAGTCAAGAAAACATTCTCTCTTACAGCTATTCTCAAATTACCTAGCACTCTGCTCAGGCCTCAGTATATATCTTAGTATTGCCACCAATATGTGCTCTGTTGAATGGATTTCATCAGAGATCCTAGCCCATGAATTCCTGTTTTTCCAAGTAAAAGCATTTATTTCAGATAACACAACACACCAAGCAGTCTCCTTTGCCCCTTAAGGGAGACACAGTTTAAAGGAGACCCTAGCTTATAGGAAGTGGCAGCCCTCTAAAGGAGGCAGTCCCCCAAGGGGAACAGGGGCCCTAAGGGAGAGGGTTGCTTCAGGGAGATGGTTCCTTAAGGGAGACACCCTCCTTAAGGGGGATACCCACTAAAGGGAGATGCTCAAGCAAAGGGGACACTCCCTCTTGTTGAAGGGGATGCCCCCATCAATTCCTTTTTGACCTGTGTGAATGATATCCAGATTTCGACATGACTTTTCCACAGACTATCTCCCAAATATGTTGTAGGACTCCTTCTAGGTCTATGTTTATAGTTTGTGGCATCTTAGTGTGGCCTATCAGCTCTCCATATAGTATTCCTTTCTATATGAACCAGCCCTCTTCCTTTTCTGATCATACATTTCCTGGATAATAGCCCTTAAGTCATTTCTTGCACATAGGTCATGATAAGAAATGTGCTCTCTGCATACACCCATCATGTGCCTTCTCCATTGCCCTTTGATTCATCTATAATTTTCATTCTTTGGATATTATAGCTTTCCAAGATTTGCAACCATATAACATCATCAGGGGCACCTAGGTGGCGCTGCAGTGGATAAAGTGCTGGGTCTGGAGTCAGGAAGATTCATCTTTCTAAATTCAAATTTAGCCTCAGACACTTAGCAGCTGTGTGAAACTGGGCAAGACATTTCACCCTCTTTGCTTCCATTTGTTCATCCATAAAATGAGCTGGAGAAGGAAATGGCAAACCACTCCAGGATCTTTGCCAAGAAAACCCTAAAATGGGGTCATGAAGAGTCAGATACAACTGAAGTGACTGAGAAACAAAAATATCCTTAGGAAAACAATCTTATTGAAAATGTGTTATCAGGGTAAAGCTTGGGGGGGGTTCATCAAAATTACTGCCAAGGTTCCAATATACAGCCCCCCTCTTCCTATTCAATTTTATACAGATTATTTGCTTCAATAGAAAGTAAGTTTGTTGAGGGCAGGGGCTGGTTTCATTTTTTGTGTCTATGTCTCTTGTACCTAGCAAGTCACTTGCATACAGTAGGAACTTAACAAATGTCTCTTCATTTTATTGGGCCTGATTGATTGTCCATCTGCAATGCCTAACACATACATATAGAGGGAAGGAAGGAAGGAGAGAGAGATAGAGGGGGGAATGGGGAGGGAGAGGGATAGGGAGAGGAAGAGAGAAAGGGGGACAAAGGGAGAGAGAGGGAGAGAGGGAGAAAGAGAGATGGAGAGGGAGAGGGGAAAAGAGAGAGAGAGGGAGGGAAGGAGGTGGGGAGGGAGGAAGGGAGGGAGGGAGAGATGCTGGCCATTATAAGCCTGAACAACAGGCATTTGTCATTCATTTGGTGTTTTCCTGTATGGCTGCTTAGGCTGATGAGATAAGATAACATATGCAAAGTGCCTTGAAATTCTTAAAGAGCTATATAAATGCTAGCTATTAATGAATCATAGAAATTCTAATAATTCTGTGAGAAGCCTGCAAAACACAATCTTTCCCTTGACTATTTTCAAATTACCTGTTTCTTCCCTTGTGCATGTATACTTCAGCCTTTCAGCAGATCTGTACTCTGATCAATGTAATTCATCAGAGGTCATAGCCCATCAATTCCTTTCATTCTCTCCATTACTATCAACTCTTTTGAATAAACAAGAATCTCATCAAGGAGATCTAGAAATGTTTGGGGACTTGATAAAGTCAGCATGATGTAATCTACAAATGTGAACACATAGGGAATCTCTTCCATTTGGGCTAGGAATGGAATGACAGTGGCAAAACCTTTAGGCAGATTCTGTCTCCCTGGGTTATGACATGGTATTAGGAGTTGAATGATTGAATGCTGTTACCTCTGTGGTTGCATTTATTAAAGAATCTTATATCTTATCAGATGTTCACTCTAGGAAAGCCTTCCATGACTGTTTTGCTTTACCAAGTCAAATGACTTTTTTATAATAGCAAATACAGCAGGATCTTGTCATCTCTGCATTTTTCAATCAATTGTTTGATTGTAAAGATGTGATTTGCCATAGAAAAATGTTTGTGAAAACTCCCTGTTCCTTGATTATATTTTGAATCAAGTACAGTCTCAATGGGTATATGTAAATATCATTCCCATCAAAGGCTATACAAAGATGAAAAAGCAGATATGTGTGTAGGAAGGTGCTATATTCTCAACTGCCCTTTTTAAGTAGTAATGTTGTTCATTATTTCTTTCTATCTTTTTCCTATGTTCTCTGTGAGGTCTCTTGTAAAATGATCCTTCGATGCTTTCCAGATTGCATCATGAGCTGTTTGTTGTTCCTCTATATTGCCCAATATAATCTAACCATTCTTTCTGACTTCATCTTCTTAAATGTCATTTCAGCTTCCTCATATAGCACAATGGAGACTAAGTGTTAGAGAGCAAATGTTGCAATTCCACTGTCATGGATGATAATGAAAATACAGGGCTTCAAAAAAGATGACAAATCAGTTCTATTTTCTGACTTTTTGTCTTCCAATCAGTTTTGACTGTCAGAGGATCAGAGATTCCAAGATGGAAGGAAGCTTAGCTATCACTTGATTCAACTATCCCATTTTGCAGATAAGGCAACCAAGATCTAGAAAGGCTAAGTGACTTTTTCAATTGTCACAGAATTAGTAGTTGATAGGGACAGGATTTGAACCCAGACACTCTGATTCAAATCCAGCACTCTCAGCTACATAACACTCACTCTCCAGATTGCTCTGAAATTATATGGCTTAGTTAGGCTTCAAATCAAGCTTAAAATTCATTTTTACCTGTACCATTTTAGGCTATTTTATGAGGTATTGTTCCTCATAACTTTACTCTCTCCTCTGTAGTGTTTGGAGGAAAAAAGTAAGTCATCATTGCCATGTCTCTCCATTGGGCAAAATGATAGAGTATTTTCTGGCTAAGGCAGTTTCTAGGTTTTTCTAGCCTCCTTAGTCTAACATCTGTTTAACACCTGTAAAATTTCTTTAAGAAATAGGAATGATCAAGGCCCATGTCTTTTCCTTTCTTTGTTTCCAATTTGTTGGCATCAATTACTGTCTTAAATAGGTTAGTTCTAAGTCATAACTATTTGACATATCTTCTCTGCTTTGTCCTTTCTTCTAATTTCATGTTAGTTTTGACTCTGGTCTAGTCAATATTCTGACCACACACACCTAATTCTTGATAGACTTTCCTATATCAGTAACCAGTAATTTTCTACCATAAGTCTCTACTCACCAATCTATGCTTCACACAGCTAAATGATTCTCTTTAAACACAAATCTGACCTTGTCAATCCCCTACTCCAATGCTTCACTATCACCCCTAGGATCAAATAGAAACACATTTGGTTTCTGAACTCCTTTACAACCTGATTTCAATCTATTTTCCAGACTCTTTATATATTACTTCTCTTCTCACAATTTCCAATCCAACCAAGTTAACCTTCTCTCTGTTCTGCACACATATTTTGGGATTTCCTATCTTCCTAAATTTGCATTGGCCATATTCCATGCCTGAAATGCATTCTCTCCTCACCTTTGTGTCACAGAGTCCCTTTCTTCAAGACTCAGCTCAAATACATACTTCTCCACTAAGCCTTTCTTAATCCCAAATGCTAGTACTCTTACTCTCTAACTACCATGTCTCATTTACTCTCTATAGCAGAGTACATCTTTTCTCCCTTGATAGAATATAAACTCATTGAAAGTATGGGATTGATTATTTTTTGCCTTTTATTCCCAGGACCAATCACCTAATAGGTATTTGACAAATGCTTGATTATTAAAATATTTCATTTGGGGGATGTTCAGTGATCTCTATATTCGGTATTTTCCAACTCCTTTTTGGAGGCATTTGTGATATGTAAAAGTGAGGTTTCCAAGTAGACTACAGTCCTTTGGCCTCTTATTTCTTAAGCCTGAGACAACAAACATTTTGCCATTCTCTCTTGAACCTACCTTTACATGAAAAGTAACATGTATCAAAATATATGAGGCATATTTTGTATGATTTACTCCTCATAAATTTTTCTCTACTTCAACCTCTCTAATAGATTTTGCTACACAGTCTGTCCTCTTCATGGTAGTAGAGTTGAAAGTGTGTTAAATTTGGAGTCAAATGACCTGAATTTGAATCTCAGCTTGCTATTATGTGGACTTGAATAAGCTAACTCCCTTTTCTGTAGTCTACTTGGAAACCTCACTTTTACATATCACAAATGCCTCCAGAAAGGAGTTGGAAAATACTGAATATAGAGATCACTAAACATCCACCAAATGAAATATTTTAATAATCAAGCATTTGTCAAATACCTATTAGGTGATTGGTTCTGTGTCTCAGTTGCCTCATTTGAAAAGTGACTAGGTGATTTCTAAGGTACCTTCTAGCTCTAGACCCATGGTTGCACAGAGTCATGTTTTGTTTTGTTTTTTTACTTATACTCTTTATGAGTACTGCCAGTTGAGATGGCCAAGATTCCCACAAAGTATTTTTTAAATTTCTTTCAGGAACACAATGAAACTAATTCTACCAATTCTTTTGTTAGTATCTCCAAGGAGGATCTCTGAGCAATCTTTATATTCAATGCAAAATTTCTTTTGTCTCCTGGCTTCCTTTTTCATGAGAATATAATTATCTACAATAACATAAATTTGTGAGTCACTGAGCAAAGATCTCACCTTTAGAAGTGCCATGTAAGTTAATGCTTATATAGGGGATAGGGAGTGAGATCATTGATATGTGAAAATTCCAGGTCTTAGGCAGAGACTTAGAATATTGCCTGGGGAATTGAGAGGTTAAATGATTTGTCCAGCAACACACAGCCAGGATGAGTCATAATTGGGACCTGAACACAAGACTTCCTGCCTCTGAAGTCATCCCTATTCACCATGCCAGGCTGTTTTTCCAAGTGCAAGTTACAAATTTAATTCTCTGTTTTGATTGGTTGGCTCCTCCAAGAACCTTTATTTTAAGGAGGATGCCCAGGCCAGCCAGGTCTTCATTCCTCTCTAGGCTGCATTCCTGACTTTCTAGACCTACTCCATAATGTTCCATGCTAATTTTTTCCACCCATTTTCAGCTATCTTTTATGTGTTGTCTTCCCCTGTTACACTGCATTGAGTACACGGACTCTTTCTGCTTGTATCTGTATTCCTAGTGCATAACACAATGCCTGGCACATCATGCTTAATATATGGTCATGGACTTGACTGAGTTACTCAGGGAAAAATTACCAGCCTCTCACTGCCCCAGGCAACTCTCTAAAATTAGAAGCTGCAGAAAAGATGCATAGGTAGAGGACATTTCTTCATGGGGCACTCCCTATGCCAATGCAATCATATGTTTAGTTAAAAAATATATATGTTCCTAACATTGTGCTAGGAACTATGGGGGATGTGGGACAGAAGGTGTGGTCTCTGCTGGGACTGAGTGATCATAAGATCATACATTGAGATTTAGAGCTAGAAAGGGCTTCAGAAGCTATCTAGTGTAACCCATTTGGTTTAGAGATGAGGAATTGAGACCCCCTGAGAGATAAAGTGCTTGCTCTATGCTATGATCACACAAGGAGTAAAGAGTGGAGACAGATTTGAGTCCAGATCCCTTGACTTCTAGTCTAGCCCTTTTTTCTTCTGTATAATGCTGCCTTCAGAACTGTCCCCAAATACACTGTTGTTCATCTTCATTTTCAAAGAGGACCGATGATATCACAAGGGTGATGACTTGTATGTGAACTGGATTCAGGTGAGGCAGAACTGCATAAAGTTGTCAGCCTCACTCTGTCCTCCACTCATTGAAGTCCAGCAGCAAGACAAAAGTCAAGGTGACTGGGTGATGGTCCAGGATCCCCAAGTATATAACCTTGTGTTGTAATCAGATCCTCAGAGTTCGAAGGACCTCAGTCATTTATGAAGTCCAATTTATATCTCAACAAGAACATCCTATATAACACACTCAGTAAGTAGTCATCTAGCCCAGGCTTGAAGACCTTTAGTGAAGGAGAACCTACCACCTCTTAAGGCAATCTGTTCCACTCTGGGGTTACTTCTATTATGAAGGTTTTCCACATACAGCCTAAATCTGTCTCACTACAATTTATTTCCATTATTCTGCTTAGTTTCAGAGGGTAAAATCTATAGGACAAAATATACTGGGAGGGGGCGTCAATGATAGCTGCATGACAATACCATTGATTCACATTTATATTTTTCATATGAACTATGAGCTAACTGTGCCTTCTACATCCTGTACATATAAAGGTGATTTTTTTTTAACCCAAAGCATAGAAACATTCCTACTAAATTTTCTATTACATTTGTTCTGCCCTTCTATCCTGACATTTTTTAGGATCTTTATTCTGTCATGTAACACATTAATTATCTCTTCCAGATGTAAATTCAATAGCGGTGTCATCTATGTCTTCATCCAAATGATTGATTAAAAATGTTAAGTAAGCACAAATCCCTGGGGCACTCTTCTGGAGACCTCCTCTTTCCATGTTGACACTGAATCATTAATTGACTACCTTTTGGTTTTAGCCAGTCAACCAGTTCTGAAACCACTATTTGTACTATTTTCTAGCCCACATCTTTTATTTTTGCCCAAAAGAATGGTATAGAAAATTCTATAAAGTCATGTAAAGAGCAAAATTATGGAGCAGTCTTCTATATACCTCTCCAAATTAAGCTTCAAAAGAAGGAAATTATCAAATTGAGAGTAATTAAAGCTGAATCCATGAGATAAGAAAGAAACACTGAACAAGGTAAATGCCTCATGAAATTAACTTTGGGGAACTTATATTCTTAAAAATTTCCACTCACTTTCCCTATCCCCATCCACCATGAGTTCTGGGTACAGTCTCTGCAAGCAACCTTGAAATCTTGTTTTGGATATAGCCATAGGTGCCCTGTCCAGCACCACCCCAAAGGTGACTCAGACTCTTCCCACCATCTACCCCTTTAATCCTTAATGTTAAGTGGTAGAAAGCATTGAATCTGTTCAGCCACATGAAGGAAAGAACATAAGTAGGGAGTAGAAGATGAAGTAGTCCCAAAGTAGCATCAGGAGAATGGACTTCTGTGTTCATTGGAAAGAAGACCAGCAACCTAGCTAGGGTTTGTCTTTATAAATTTTCCTATGAAAAGAAAAGTATCCAGGCCACCACATTTAACAATTCAAGGGTCTTAAGGATATCTAGGCACCAGAGCTATAGAAGGAACTGGTCTAAGAGTAAAGAAGGGAGCTGACAAGATACCATACCATACCATAAATACAAGAAAATGACCAAGAGGCAAAAATAATACAAAGGAATGGATAGATATAAGCTAAGCTCTTAATCAGTGAGACTTAAAGTCAGAATCAAAGATCAGTAAGCATTTTTTAAAGCCTGGAACATACAAATATAATAGAATGAAGAAAGAGAACCAAAAAAGCCAAAGGAAAGAGATAATTACATAGATTTTAAAGGGATCATGAAACAGCAAGAAACTACAGAATGACTAAAGAGAAAGAAACTGTTAAAGATATTAGGTTTGAAATTAGAGCCCTCAAAACAGAGTTAATGAGGAAAGGGTATCCAATTAGCCTATACAATGGTGAGTGTAGTTTCTTTAAAATCAAAGAATCTCTGAAAGAGTGACATACTTGGAAATCAAGAATACAGAAGTAGAAGAAAATTTGGCAGAAGAGAAGCAAAATCTTTGTAGAAATGTATGAATTAATGAAACCAATCATCCCTTTAACATATTTTCTAGAAGTTTACCTGATGGTATCTAAGTTAAACCTCCTGGTCTGTCATTTGCAGACCCCACTCATCTTTCTTTTTTAATTTTTTTTTTTGAAAACCCAAACCTTCATTTCACTTTTTCAGTCTTGTGGCACTTCTCCCGTTCTCTCCAATCTTTCTGAGATCACTAATGGTAGCTTGACAATTACATCTGTCAGTTCTTCCAATGTGTTCGGCTATCTTTTCCCATCTCAGCAACTTGAACTCACCAAGGACAGCTAGAGGCTCTTACTATCTCCCTGCTTATCTTGGGGATCAATTTGCCATTGTGCATTTTTGTCCTATTCTTTCCATTGTAACAATCATTCTCCTTGACAGAGAAAACAGATAGGAAAGAATTCAGAAGTTTGGTGCCTTCCTGTCATTATCCCATCCTCGCAGTCACAGCCCATCTTTGGTCTTCTTCCTTTCCCCCAATATAACTTTAAAAAAGCAAAGCAAACAATTAAATGAAAAAAAAAAACCCATATTGTTGTTCTTAGCTTTCTTTATTACTCTCAACTCATTTTGATGGTATTTGTTTTAAGACAGGATTTCCATATCTCACTGATGGGAAGAGGAGGGGCAACTCATAGGGTAAACCCACTCTGACTAACACAAGAGCCTTGACTTGCTCCTGGGAGGACGGAGAGCAACCAAACTAAAGTCTATCATTGTTCAATCATTTCAGTCATTTCTGACTCTTTGTGACCCCATTTGGGATTTGTTTGGAAAAGAAACTGGAATGGTTTGTCATTTCCTTCTACAGTTCATTTTTCAGATAAGGAAACTGATGCAAATAGGGTGAAGTGAATTGCCCAGGGTCACACAGCTAGTAAGTGTCAAGTGTATGAGGCCAGCAGGGTTAAGCAATTTGGTGGCCAGGCCAGTGGTCTCATGAGGCAAAACGCATAGCCTAAGCTATGAGGAAATCAGAAAAGAGAGTCCTAGAGGCTTTACCTTGACCACAGTAGGGACTTTGTGGATAGTTCCTAGGTATATAAGCCTCAAATGTGCTTGAAATCCAGGCTCCTTAGGTCACTTACTCATTCTTCTGCCTTCCCATCTCAGGGAGGGTTTTTCCAAAGACCAAACATCTATGACAACATCTGTAATTCTTGCTCCCAAATACTAATAATCAGTCCAGTGATGTTTCCAATGACTTTCTTCCCCAAAATTGAATTTCCATAATTCTGTAACTCTTCCATAGAGAGGAGAGAACTTCTAATTGTTCAGGAAGAAGCAGTATCCCATGTTGGCCAAGGAAAGGAATGCAATCTCCATTAGTCCTTGATGATAAGAGGAAAAAGCCTGTTCTCCAAGTCTGTGATAGAAGCTTGGAGGGGGGAGAAGAGGCACAATTCTAGCTGAATAATTAAGCTTGGTCACATCCAAAAAATACTGTTTGCTTGAAAAATAAATGTGATGGGGTGTTAGCATTCAATGCAAGTAAATGCCAACATTAATAATAAGAATAATTTTGGGAATTTTAATTCTTGAAACTATACTCTAATTGGATATAATTAGCATTAGTCACAAGGATTATTAATCTCTCACTGTGCTGTATTATACTTACGGATCTGAGAGCTCATCAATATGGGTATTCTCCTCACTAGTAAAGACTATAACCCTATTGCCTTCTCATCCTGTATGATTCTTTTCCATAGAGGATCTACCCACCTTAGCAGAAGCTTTCCTCTGTATCTTTTAATATTTGAAGAATTGAAGTAGAGAACTATATAGATTTTCATAATGGGAGCCTGTTGTAGCTGGTTTTCTAGAATAGGGCTTCTTTTTTATTTATTTATTTATATTTATTTATTTATTTAACTTTTTACATTCATTTTCACAAATTTTTGGGTTCCAAATTTTCCCCCCCTTTTATCCCCTCCCCCCACCCCAATACCCCAAGCAATCTAATTTGATTGGAGATAGAATAGGGCTTCTTAAACTTTTTCCATGTGGATCCCTTTTTGCATTTTGGCAGCTTTCACTGGTGTTGTGTGGCTCGAGGGCATGTGCAGTGCAAAGTGCACATGCTTTGTGTTCAGAATCAAGGCTGCAATGAAGTTGTGAGATGCAACATGGGCAATCACTACCAGAAACACCTAGGATTCATGATGCATTTGATTTTTAATTAATTTTTGGCCCTTGCACATTCAGAAACCTTTCACTGTTGCCAATTTCTTTTCATGACCCCATGTGGGGTTGCAACCCACAGTTTAAGAAGTGCCATTCTAGAATATTTAGAATATCCATAATATCCTGTTGTTTTGGGGTTTCTTGGACCAGGTCTATGATTTCAATTGGTATATTTCATTCATTAGTATTCCCAGTGAAATATCTCCTTCTTCCAAAATAGATCAGTGCCTGCTGTGCTACTTAGAGCCTGGTATCCAACTCAAATAGAAATGGTTCCCTGCTGGCCTCATATTAACCTGTTGTTCAGTCATGTCCGACTCTTCATAACCCAATTTGGGATTTTCTTTGCAAAAAGAGTAGTAGTTTGCCATTTCCTTCTCCAGTTCATTTTATAGATGAGGAAACTAAGGCAAATAAAGTTAAATGACTTGCCCAGAGTCACACAGATAGTAAAGGTGTGAGGTCAGATTTAAACCCAGGACCTCCTGACTCCAGGCCCAGCACTCTCTCTGCCACCACACCACCTAACATATTGACCTAGAAAACCAAAAATTTACATTATCTATGCTGTATTAATATGATGTAGCTAGATGGTGCAGTGGATAGAGCACTGGGCTTGGAGTCAGGGAGACCTGAGTTGAAATCCAGCCTCAGAAATTTCCTAGCTATATAACTTTGGGCAAGTCACTTAACCTCTGTTCGCCACTGGAAAAGCATATGGCAGACCACTCCAGTATCTTTGCTAAGAAAGCCCCATGGACAAAGGTCATGAAGAGTCAGTCAGACACAACTGAAAATGACTGAAAAATGTTGTATTATCTTTTTATTCATTTTGTTAGACATTTCCCAATTTTATTTTAATATGGTTTACCCATTAGGGAGTTTTGCGACCTGTTGTGAGTCTATCATCTCTGACCTACAATGAAAGGTTAAAGGACCTGTCCATGGTTACAGAGCCTGGATGAAGCAGAACCCAGCTCATTCTAACTGAGGCTGGCTCTGAATCCACTGGGCGATGCTGCCTCTCTGCATATTATCATGAAGAAAAACGACTGTTTCTCCACATTGGCAATATGCATACTCAAGCAGTATTCTTCTCGTGATAGTTATCCTTGTTCCAAAATTCTTACAAAAGAAGAGATTCTAGATATAAGAATGCCACGGAACATTGTCCATTTTCGTTCTCTTACCTGGTTTGATCTTATCAGGGAAATACGTCCAAGTGACCACTGAAAGCTAAAAGGAAACATTTGGGTCTCTCCTCTCCTTAAGCTTCCCATTCCCTACCAACATTTTGTCTGATTCTTGAAATAGCCATGTCTAGTTATCATCTCACTGGCATTTCCAAAGGCTCAGCATTAACTAAGAGGAATGAGAACAGCAGTCCACTGGAAACTCATTTTATTTTGTATTAGCTTATTTCCCCAACCCAGGGGTGGGGAACCTGTGACTTTGGGCCACATGTGGCCTTCTAGATCCTTAAGGACCACACTTGAGGACCTAGAGCATCACATCTGGCCTCGAAGCTGCTCACTCCCTACCCCTGCTCCAACCTCATTCATGGCAGCCATATTGAACAGCCAATAACAAGTTTATCTTTGAAATCCTCATAGCTTTCAAGTCAAGTGTTTATTTAGTGTCAGCTATGTGCCAGGCACTGTGTTGAGCAGTAAGGATATAGAGAAAAGCAGGAAGTGGCTCCTGTTCCTCAAAAATCTTACAGTGTCAGGAGGGAGACAACATGCCTACAACTATTCTGAAGAATATAGACTTCCAAGACTGACTCAGTGCCAGCTTTCAAATACAACAGTTTGATTATCTTGAGCTTCTGACCACACAGGGGTGCTTTTGAGACCATTCCCTGCCTTACCCAGAAACCTTGGCTCTTGCTAAAGCATCGTAGGCTGGTCATTGCTAGATGAGATACAATAATGCAATCGTCAAAGATGTCAACCCATAATATTTTACAAGTATATGCCCAGTTGAATTTCACATGACCTTCTACAGAGAAAATATACTCCGTTTTCCCTAGAGAGACAAGTGTATCCTCATACTAAAAGATATCTGTATCCCTTTGTTTATAGTTTCTTACAATGAATTGTTTTCCTGTATTTCTCCAAATTGGTAGGACATAGCTTTAAAGATCTGTTAATTCATTCATCCTTCTTGCGGCTGCACCCTGTCTAGCAGTGTGTCATAATCACATCTTATCTTTGGAGCCTACAATCTCCCAAACATATACTTTGTGAGCTGAATTGAATTTTTAAGATAAAATATGAGAATCTGTCTTGCAGTTCCTACAAACTGAATGCTGCCTGTCAGCTAAGCTAATCAAAATCATAATAACTTGCAATTCTTTAGCACTTTAAGGTGTCAAAAGTCTTTTTCCAACCCTTTAAAGTGGGTAATGGAAGTATTAGCATGCCTATTTATCTAGGTGAGGAGACAGAGATTGAGAGATCGAGAGACTCTCCCAAGGTCACATCGGAAGTACTTAGAGCCAGGAGTCTTCTGACTCCAAATTCAGGGATCTTTCAAATATGGCAATGCAGCCTATTTGTTTGACCTTATGGGAAATTCCCAAAAAAGGTCTTAAAAATGTAGTAACAATTAGAACGGCAATTCCCATTTTTCTATTGCTTTAAGGTTGAGAAACATTTTTTCTCATCATTTCAGGGAAAAGTACTCTTATTTTTCAGCCAAGGATATTGACATTTCGCAAAAGGAATTGACTTGCTCAGGGTCACACAGTAGGTATTAGAGCTGGTATTATATTCAGGCTTTCTGATTCCAAGTCCCATGGTTCACCTGAATATAGAGTGAGTTGATTCCATAAGTGAATGTCTCTTCCTCACCCTTGCCTAGCTGTATTTGAATGTATGGATGCATCACATCTGAGTAGTTACTGTTTCTTTAAGTTTTTACTGGCTCCATGCATCCAGAGGGTTCTCAGTTTTCCATTGCTGGGTTTCATGATGTCGAGCCCAATACCCCAGGAGGACATTCTTTGTGGCACTTCCATTAGTTTTCCCTGCTCATCAGAGAAGCCCCAAAAGTTAATTAGCTCATACAACCCATTCTTTCATCTTTTGTTTATACATAATTGGGAAGTTTGACAAGAGAAATTACCTTGGGTCCCTGATTTGGCAGCCTCACTTGCCCAAGTTAATCATATCAGAGATTAGTTATAAACACAAGGTCTAATTTGTGTTACAGAGAGGCCCCTGTTTTGTGGGTCCCACAGCCTCTGACACAGGCTTTTTCACTCGAAAAAAATAAGGAAATGATCAAAATTGTTCCCAGGATACACCTATCACTGGTATAGTGACCCATCTGCCCAGTATTCTGATGTGTGTCATAGATGCCTAAGACCTCCTCCGTAGTAATACAGACACACACACACACACACACACACACACACACACACAGCCAAAGAGTGAACCAGACTTGGTAAAGCCACTCTGTTGTGTAACAGTGAGGTCTTACCCTAGGTCTTATTCTCTCCTAATAGGTACCACTTTCCCCTCCCTCCCTTAGATTATGAGCTCCTTGTGAGGATGGATTAGTTATCCCTTCCACATGGCAACTTTCCCCATTGTGGTTCCATATATGGTGTGCTAGCAGGAGAAATTAAATGGGAATTTGGGAGAGGTTTGCAGATGCCACAGTTGATAACTGAGAGCAAGCAGATGACAGAGTCTACAACCAAATACTTAACCCAAATTTTACAATGAGGTACTGTACACACACCATAAAATAAAAAGAAAACAATCAGATTTCTCTGCTACAAAGGGAGGACCAAAACATTTTACATGAATTTTACACATTTTGGGGGAGCCAAGCCCCTAACCCCTGTGATGTGAAAAAGATGACTCAGGAGTAGGGAACCTGAAACCTCAGGACCAAAGGTCCCCACCCCTGGGGTCCCCACCCCACCCCTACTTTTCAATTTATAGAATCATCTTCCTTGAGAAAAAAAAAAACCTCAAAACCAAGAAGACCTGGGGTAACGACCCCAACCCTAGTGCATAATGACTGTGCAACACTCATAAATTATTTAGCTTCTTCATACTTTAGCCTGTGCTTCTTAAACTGTTGTGTTCCCATATGGTTGTGACCCACAGTTTAATAAGTGCCAAAGGGGCCATAAGTAGAAAAAGTTTAAGAAGCACTACTCCAGGTCAGACATGTCAAACTCAAAAGCAAATGCTGTATGTGACCCACAACACTTCTGAGTGCACCTGGAGTAGATTTCAATGGCCTTGGGAAATGTTTTACAAAATAAATTTAGAAGTACAATAGAGCATAGGTAATATTAATATGTGGCTTTCTAAGTCAAAATACAGCCCCTGGGGATGCTTATGCAAGGTTTAGTGGCCCCCTGTTTCTATTTGAATTCGCACCACTGTTGGAGGCAATTCTCTATGATAAATTGCAAAGAAGGTACCAAGCTACATTGGTAAATGGAGTTCCCTCACCTGGGAGTTCCCTATACTAATGAAATCACAGGCCCAATCTCTAGCACTGAGGATAATTCTTGATACATTGAAGGTATATCTATATCTAGATAGATAGATAGAGAGAGAGAGAGAGAGAGAGATAGATAGATAGATAGATATACATAAGGGTATAGGGCACTCTCAAATGAGGAACTCCTTCCACCCATCCTTAGCACGGAATAAACTCATTATACCAATACTTGGCACAGAATAAATACTTTACAAATACTTTTCAGTCAGTCTCCTTCCAAAATATAGAAATCAACCAATGAAAACTTAATACATTGGTCTAATACCAGTCCAGAAGCTTAGGTTTTTCTTGTTTTCATTCATCATCCAATTAATGTGACTAATACTTGTGCGGGACGACCCCTTTAATAAAATTAGAGTCTTGACCAAAGGAGTAAAAAGGAAAGATATTTATCCAGCTTTCTCAAGAAAGGACACTCCTGCCTGCACTCAAGACAGCTATGATTGAGAAGGGCGAGGGTATGCCCTGTACAGCAGTTTTTATAGACCCTGACCACAATAGCCCCACCCTAATCCCCTTCCTCTTAACCCATTGAGGGTAAAATCTATCCATGAAAAATCTACCCCAGCAAAAGGAATAAGTATACAAGAGTAATTTTTAGTAAAAGGGGGAGCAAGGGAGTGAGCAGCGTCTGTTCAAGGACTGTCACGTAACATGGAGTAATGTCTAGGAAAGGAGATAAGGGAGTGAGTAAAGGCAGTCTCTGTCAAGGACTATCTCCTAGTACAAAAAGAATTTTAAGAAAAAAAAGCAGAATCTCTATTGTTTGGTTTCTCAGTTTCTTAGGGCTGAGTGAGACAAATGGGGCTGACACAAAGGGACCCCTGAGGGGGTCTTCACTAAATATACTTGTTCCACTCATACTGAATTTGGCTATCGAGAGTCTGGTAGCAAAAAGTGTCACCTGCTAAAGTCTATGGAAGTTCAATCCATCTTCCACAGACATCTGACTATGTCATTCTCCTGCTTAATAAACTCTATAGTTCCCTAGCACCTCAAATACAAAATCCTCTGTGGCATTTAAAGTCCTTTAAGACATGACTCCAAGCTAACTTTCCAGGATTATTCTACTTGCTCCTTTTTCCACACTATGTAATCCAGTCAAATTGGCTTTCTTGGTTTTTCTTATACTTGACATTCTTCTTTCTCCCTATGGTCCTTTTCATAGACCATCCCTCATGCCCAGAGTGGTCTCTCTCTTTACTCCCATCCCTTAGAATTCCTAGGTCTTTTCAAAATTCAGCTCAAAGACTAACTACACAAAGTCTTCTCCAATCTACCCCACCTTCCTCCAATCTAGTAGTTCATTTTCAGCAACTTCACATGTGTAAATATTGTCTCCTCAGGTAGAAGGAAGATCCCTGAGGGCAGGGTCTGTTTTATGTTTGCCTTTGTCTACCTAGCAACTGCCCCTGTGTCTGCCATATAGTAGGAGAGACATAATAAATGCTCACAGATTGACTGAAAGTGATGTGAATCTTTCAAACTACTCTGAGAATAGTCCTCCACAGTCAAGTATGTGCTATCTGTCCTGGGAAACCTTCCCAGATCCCACTCCATTCCAGTTGTTAACACTGGATACAGATGGCTCTGGAAGAGAAAGTGATTTAAATACAAAGTCATTTAAATACAATTCTCTTGCAAATCATGGCACCAATTTCCTGATGTCATGGTCCTCCAAAAGACAAACCACAACAGCATTCTCTCCTTTCTTAAATGATCTTGGACTAATCTTTGAAAATGTAGCATTCCAGTGAACATAATCTTGAGCATAGGGTTTCCAAATACATTTCTGCTTAGTACAGTGACTGGTTTCGTATACTTAATGAATTGAGCCTAGGTCTTTCACTCCCACCCTAATGTTGATTTCACTACCCATCGCATGGCCTCATTTGAACTCCATTCTTCTGATTCCCAGCACATTGTCAGCTCTGCTCCCCGACACTGCCCTTGTAAATAACGGGTATGTGTGAATCCATGCATGCGCTTAATACAAAGTTGTGAAAATAGCCTAGGATGAGAAAGGAAAACGCTTCTACAGAAGCCACTTATTTATGCTGGTGCTTGGTAAGGCAGGAGATAAGGAAGAATTCATGGTTGATGAGTTGATACCTGGGAAAATTGCTGACTGTATCTTGTTTAATGGGACATGGCCTAGCAAAGCACTGTCCTCAGTCCAGGAGCCTCTAAATCACCCCTTCCCTGAGCATTGCCCCACAGGACACAGAGAGAATGCACAGCACCAAGGACATGCAAAGATGCTCTCTGATTTTTCTCTTCTTGGTTTTTTAATAAAGGCAATAATATTATCAAGCTTCATGCTGATGCAGTTAAACTATTAACTCAGAGACTTCCCTTCTTTTAATTAAATAGTTTCATTCAAGTGGAATTTATTAGGAAACAGGGAAGATGTTCTTTGTACTTGGCCACCTCCATCCCTCCCCCATTAGGCCTGTGCTCTGTCTTCACCTGTCTGTCTCCTTAGCTCAATTTATCTTGGTGGAAAAACCCTATCACAAAATTGTGTAAACTGTCACCCACCAAGCATGGCCTTCACAACATTCCCAATTAGAAATGTGTTTGCAGCTGTATTTGAAGGAAAATACTAAGAAACAAGCTAGACAAGAGAGGATGGCACAGAGAAACGAATATCAAACCCAGGCAGTGTGGATCCTCAATTGGAGAGGGAAGATACCTCAGAGGCCACTTAATTCAATCCCCCTCCCATTTTATGGAAGAGGAAACTGAGGCCCAGGGAGTGGAGGGGACTTGTCCAAGGTCACATATGCCATAAGCATCAGAGGCAAGGTATGAGTCAGGTTCTCTGATTCCAGAGCTCTTTCACTCTACCAAAACTTGGATCCTAATCTTGGCCCCTAATTGGATGCCTGTGGGGAAGTCACTTACACTCTCTGGGTCTCAGTTTCCTCCTCTGAAAAAAAATGAAGGTGATATGACTAGGTGGTTTCTGAGGACCCTTGGAGTTCTGACAGTGTGACTCTATAAGACACTTGTCTTATCTCAGAAAGCCTGAGCAAAGCAGATTAATTAGCAGGTACAGAGATTCAAAATGTCATTAGCACCTGCTCATGAGAAGCAAGAACCCTAGTTCTTCACCCCACTTCCTTTGAGAGAGTATTGCAGTGAGGAGTAGATAACCCTTCCTTCCAGAGCTGTTTGTTTATTTCATTGGGGAATGAACAGAATACATTTGAAAATGAGTCTGTACAAATGTAAACAGGGAGACATTTGGTGCAATTTACTAAACCTAAACTTATTATGGGCACACGCTTTGTTATTGCTTTGCCAGCTCCCACATGAAGACAGTAAAAATATGCCTAGTGCTTTGCTAGGCAGTGAGATAGACTTCTTTTCTCTGTAAGCCAAAACCTTCATTTGGTTTGTTTTCTCATCGAGGTTGATCAGTATTAAGTTTTTGACCAGGTGGGAAATGCCCTGTGCTCAAATTAATTGGATGACTTTCTCATTTTCACCAAGATCATAAGATTTCTTTGGCGACTGGGCTCTATCCCAAACACGTTGCTTTCGTGGTTATCTGGATCTCGGAGGAAAATAACCCAAATGAAAAGGCCCAAGGAAGCTGAGGAGTGGGAGCCAGCGGGACTACAAGGGAGAGGGAAAGAATTCAATTCCATAACTATTTCTGCCTACATGGAAAGCATTGTGCTAGGGGAAGGAAGAAGGAAGGATATCAAGACAGCTCCTGCCCTTATGCACTTCAAACATTAGCAGAGAAGATAAGAAAGAGACACCAATAAACAGACCACAAAATACAACAGGCTAACTGCAGAAGAGAAACAGCATGGTGGAGGGAGTGCCTCCAAGTCCCAAAGCTCTGCATTCAAATCTCTCCCTTATATACTTCCTCCTGGTGTGATCTCAGGCAAGTCACTCAACCTCTCTACAATTCAGCTTCCTCATTTGCAAAATAAGGGCTGGACTTAATGGCATCTAAGGTCACTTCTAGCTTCAAATCTACCATTCCAGGAAGTGGATTTAAGCCCTGTTTCTAAAACACATTAGCTATAAAGCCCTTGGTAAGTCACTATGCTCCAGACAACTAATTTTTTTTTGAGGCAATCACAGTTAAGTGACTTGCCCAGGGTCACACAGTTAGTTAGTTTCTGAGGTCATATTTGAATTCAGGTCTTCCTGATTTCAGGGCCAGTGCTCTATCCAAAGCAGTACCACCTAGCTTTCTCCTAGAAATTAATTATCTAAGACTACTGATTGCAGAACAGGTGCCTATCTGCACTTGTAAAGGGAGTTTACAAAACAATGAAATCATAGGTCTAGTTAAACACACACACACACACACACACACACACACACACACACATGCACACACACACGCACACATACACACACATCTTTTGAAAGTACCATTCTGACACTGTGGCATGGAAATGGCCCTAATTCTGGATTCCTGAAGGCTTTATCAGTGAAATGTAAGCTCTGGGCCATTGACTAGAACCCCATGTCAAAGACAGGCAGACCCTAAAGAGTAACCTATATAAGTACCAAGAGAATTATTTTGACAATGGGTCAATAGGCGAATGACTCTTGGGCTGTGGCAACTCATAAAACAAAGTCCCATTTAAAAATCTCTCATTCCTGTGTGGAACTCTTCTACTTCCAAAAAGACTGTGGAACTGTGGGAGAGGGGGAAAAAAAGATGAAAAGAATCACAGATGTGTTAGGGCATATGTAAACCTTGAAAAGCAACATAGTAGAAAAAATAGAGAGCTGATGCCAGATCTAGACAGTCTAGATTCAAGTCCTGGTTCTGTTATCCATGAATTCCATGACCTTGGGCAAATGGCTTAGCCCTTCAATGTTCTAGGGAGGTGCAGGACTTCTTTCCTAAGAGTTCCCTACACCAACAAAACAACAAGTCTGGTTTTGAAAGAAAAAAAGAATATCTTGAACTTTGCACAGTGGCCCAGGCCAGAAATATTGGGGACCTCTGAGAACCTTTTCAAATCTGCCAGCCCTTTGGATGTGCAGACAGTAAAGAGAGAGTGCCTTCCAGACATGAGGCACAGCTGGCCAAATGCAAAGAGGTGGGAGAGGGCAAGAGGCAACTGGAGAATTAACTAGAGCATGGAATGTCTAAAAATCTCGTTAAGAACAGCAGTGAAGAGCTTGGGTTTCCCTCCCCTATTTGGATGCTGCTTGTGTCTTAAAATCCCATCTAACTTTAAACAAATTCATTCCATCTCTTTCTATATTGCCCAGTGGCATGTGTTTTCCAAAGCACCGTTGGCTGGCTGCTTCACTCAGGTCTCTGTACCCTTCCCAGACTATGAGGCAGTGGGGAGAGGCTCAGTCTCCATGAGCATCTCTCTTGTCTAGCCTAGCTTAGAGCTCTGGGCTTTTTAGGAGCCAATGGTCTATTAAAGTACATGTCGAACTATGCAGCAGCAGGGACATTGCCAAGGTTCATGACCAAATCATCTGTAACGAGGTATATTTAAAGTCAAATTGCCAGTGTTAATCAGCCGATTTTAAAATGTAAATAGCATTAAAGTACATTTGTTTGAAGTGGCTGCTGTTTCAGACAGGGGCCTGGGTGACTGTGAGATGGGGGCCTTTGCCATCTTACCTTTGAATTCCTTCCAGGGCCTACATCTTCAGCAGACGAATGACAGGGGTCAATTGGAGGGAAGGGAAGATGAGCCTCGGCGGCAGAGTGATGACGACTCCCCTAGGGTTGTCATTTAATAGAAGTGGGGCCAGGCCAACCAAACAGCAGCTCCATCCACAGCCCAGGCACGTCTCTCAGTGCACACTGGCACACACTCACAGGCCGTCATGCTAACTTCCTACTGCAGTCAGACCCATCCTGCACAGAGCTTCCTTTTTGGCTGCTGAAGAATAAATTCTGAACAAAAAGACAGCTGGGTGTATTGGAAAAAGCCTTGGGCTCAAATCCTCAATCTGCCATTGCCCCCTACTGGGGTGACATTGAACAGGTCACTTATCCTCTCTGGGCCTCAGTTTACTCACTTGAAAAATTAAACAGTAAGTCTAAATGACCCTTGAACTCCCTTCTAGCTAGAAAACTATGATCCTAAGGCCATCAAAGATGAAAAGAGATTTTATTTACCCCTACTGTCTATTCACTGTAGGAAAAAATATGAACTCTTTCCTCTATCTATCAAGACCCTCCAAAAAGTAGGACCATCTAATTTTCTCCTCTGTAAAATGAGAGAGTTCGACCAGATCCTCTGAGGCAGGTCCTCTCCAACTCTAAAACTATAAACCTAATCTTTCTAGCCTCATTTCATACCATTCTCCACTTATACACTGGATACTGTAGTCAAATGAGATTGCTACCTTTTCCAATTTCATCCTGCCTCAGAAATCTATGCAAATCCATATTAGCTGGCTCTCTACCTGAAATGAACCCCCTTTCCATCTAACTGTTAAAATCCTGGAATAGTATATGGAGCACTGAACTTAGCAGCACAAAGACCTGAGTTCAATTCCAGCCTCAGACATTTATTTGCTATCTGACCCTAGCAAGTCACTCCAGCCTCAATTCCTAATCTATAAATTGGGAATAACACCTACAATGCTGGCTCATGTGATCAATAAAATGGAGTGTTCTCCATTTTCTCCGATCTTTGATCTCTCACACCTTTTCAAAATGGGAATTATGCAAAAGAGATAAAGCATTTCCAGTTATCTCTGCAACCTCAATATACAAAAGATACAACCCAAGTTCACCTCCCCTGCAAATCTGAGCCTAACCATTAATGAAAAAAAGATGAACATTCAATTTTTAAAAGGTATTCAAAACACTCTTAGAAAGAAAACCAGACCTGAAGAAATTATTTAGTTATCAAACACCCTAGTCAAATGAAATATAAGAAGAACAAACAGATATAGCAATCAAGGAAAACAAAAACAATATAATAATGGATCATTCAGAGATTTCTTTCCAAATGTACACAAGGAGACAAGAGTGAGATGCTGAATAGAAAGGCTTGAAACATCATGGGCTAAACCTCATAACACTCTACCGGTAGATGAATCAATCTTTTTGTAGAACTAAACTGCAAAATGGGAGGGTACGTAAAAGTAGAGAATGGAGGAAAAGGATAGAGGGGAATATTTTATATATCTTAAATCAAAGGCTACAATGAAAGGAAAATAACTCTTGCAGGCTTTCAGGAGAAGAGATGAAGAGGAGAAAGAGGGGAATTGAAAATAGGGGAAAGAAAAGGGAAAATCTTGTTTCAGTTGTGGGAGTAGGTACCATGGATAAGTGTTTCCATGGGAGAAGATTGGGACCTCATAGTACATACAACCTGCAAAGATGTGCTACTTAACACAGAACACTTGGCTGACCTCAGGGGAAGCAGAATCAGAGCTCCTGGGAGTAACTGACACTCAGAAGACTGGGAGAGCATGAACCCAGGGAAGAGATTTCAGGGTGAACTGCACAAACATGGATATAGGAAAATGCCTAACTGAATGAACAGCCTATAGTAATTGATGTTTCTAAGAGTCAGGCTCAACCGTAAAAAAAAAAAAAAAAAAGCCTGAGAGGCAAGACCTACAAGGCAATAATAGAAACTCTTAAGAAGAAGGAACTCCAAATAGGCACCTTAGAAACTTTAATTCCATGAGGAATTCAGAGACTAAAGAAGGACTAAATAATTACAAAGACTATGAACCAAAGAATAAGAGTTCTAGAACAGATAGAAAGGGAAGATAAATAAAAATGAGTGAAGAAAAGATTTTTTTAGAAAAATGCGCAAAAAAATAACATTTTAGAAACTCACAAACAGAAAAAAAGTTCAAGGAGAGGAGAGAAAAGGAGAATCTTACTAGACTATTTAATTGGGGAGAGAGAGTGGAAAAATAAATAATAAGTAAAAAAGAACCAATAAGCAAAATTCTAAAACTAGAAAAATGGGTAACAAACAAGAGGGTGGAACCAGAGGGTGAGGGAAGAGAGCCAGTGGGAATGAATGAAGTTGCCTTAAGATAGATTAAACTAAAAGAACTGAAGAGACATTGTACTGTCTTTATAGAAAAGGAGAGAAATTCTAATTTGGAAAGAAAACAAAGTTAAAAAATAAATGGAAGAAAATAAAAAACTAAATCTCAAAACTTTAAATGTAAATGGCTTAACCATTGCAATGAAAATGAAAAAAAAAGTGACAGAGTGGATTTCTTTAAATATACAATGTTATTTAAAAGAAACACATTTTTAAAAAAGATATATACAGAATAAAAATTACTGGTAAAAATTTACTATTCATCAAGTGAATCCAAAAAAGCAAGAGTTGCAATCATGCTATCAGCCAGTCAATAAACATTTATTAAACCCCTACTATGTAACAGGTACTGTTCTAAGTTCTTGGGATACAATCAAAGGTAAAAGACAATTCCTCCCCTCAAGGAGCATGAAGCCTAATAGGAAGACAACAAGCAAATTAATATGTACAAACATGATTTTTACAGGGTAAATGGTAAATAATTAATAGAAGTAAGGCACTGGAATTAAGAGGCATCCAGAAAAGCTTCTTATGGTAGGCAGGATTTTAGTTGGAGTTCAAAGGAAAGCAAGGAAGCTAGGAGGTAGACATGAGGAGGGACAGCCAGAGAAACTGCCCAGAGCTGAGAGATGGAGCATCTTGTTTATGGAACAGCAAGAAGGCCATTGTCACTGTATTGAAGCACACATGAGGGAGGATAAGAAGATTGGAAAGTATGATGGGGCTATGAAGGGTTTTGAATATCAGACAAAGTAAAAACATTTACAAACATAAAAAAGGATAAACAAAAAATAACCTATATTGTACTTAAAGGAATCTCAGACAATAAACCAGTATCAAGCTTATATGCTCTAAATACTTTAACATTTAAATTCATAAGGCAAACATTAACTGAGCTACAAGAATACATAGACACAACACAATAGTGGCAAGAGAATTCAATGTCTCTCTGTCTGTTTTGCATAAATCTAACTAAAAGATAAACAAAAAGGAAAATTTAGGACTGAGTAAATTGCTGGACAAAATAGACCTTAAAGACACATGTTGTATGAGGTTGCAAAAGAACATGCATATTTACCAAATTTTACAAAATTAGCTATGCACCGGGGTATACAGATTTTGCAAATGATTATAAAAAGGCAGAGATGATAAATGTATCCCTAACAGATCATAACACAATAAAAATAATTTTATCAGTCTAAGGACTACAAACAAAAAACTCAGATCCAAATAGAGACTAAACAATATAATCCTAAATAATAAATGGGTCAAAAATTAAATCGGAGAAAAATTAGTAATTATGAGAGAAAAAATTATAATGATGAAACAACACTCCAACATTACTGGGATACAGCTAAAGTAGTTGTCCAGAGAAAATTCATATCTATACAAATACAAATGAACAAAACAGAAAAAAGTATTGAATTGAATCTGCATTTTTAAAAATTATAAATCCAATAAATAAACACAAAAGAAGGGATATTAAGATTGGAGGAGAAATAGACAAACTGGAAACCAAAAAACATTATAGAAATGATAAATAAAAGCAAAAGCTGGTCTTTGAAAAGAAAAACTGATAAACTATTAACCAATCTGGCTAAAAAAAAGGGTAGAAAAACAACTCAATGAAATAACAAATAAGGTGAAATCACAACAGAATGAAAATAAATCAATGGAATTCTCTGAACCTGATACAAAATTGCAAAATTGAAAACACAAAATAAGTAGAGGGATACCTTCAAAAATATAAAATACCAAAACTAATAGACCAAAAAGAGAGTTTGGATAACCCAATATCAGAAAAGGAAAAAGCACTAGCTGTAAAGCAGGTGGGAGAGGGAGGAATTCCTGGTCCTGATGGATTCACAGGAGAATTGTGTTAAAATTTTAGAGAATGATTACCACTATCACTATACAAATAATCCTCTAAAATCAACAAATACAGCACCTAACTAGACTCCTTTTATGAGTCAAATTTAGTACTAATACCTAGCATAATGACTACAACAATATGAATGGAAAGAATCACACACACACACACACACACACACACACAATCAAATAAATGCTGCAAAATCACATAGAACAAGCATGACCTGAAAGAAAAGATACAAAAAGACAATCCAATACCAGTTGTTGGCTAAGGTGGAAAAGTCCACAAGTGTTGCACATTACATATATTTTCAAAGTTTTTCAATGTATTTATATGTTGATTTCTTCCTTTTCTTCTGTCTTTAAAAATACTATTTGTTATGATGGGATGACTCTCTGGGAAGAGGAGTAATAGTGAAGTAAACTATGGTGATATTAAAAAAGTATATTAATAAAAATTTATTTTGCTTTGAGGATCAATCATATATTTCAATTTACAAACCTTAAAATGTCATATACATGTTAGTTATTATTATCTCCCTTCAAAGTCCAAATCAAGTACTACCTTCTTCATGAAATCTTCTTTAATTCTCCCTTCAGCTTAGTGGATGGAACACTGGATTCGAGGTAGGAAGACTTGGTTTTAAGTCTGGCCTTAGGCACTTATTAGCTGTGTAACTCAGGGAAAGTTACTTCATCTCACTGGGTCTCAGTTTCCTTATCTGTAGAATGAGGGAAGCTGGAATGAACTAGATTGTCACTGTGGTCTTTCTAGCTCTAGATCTAGGATCCTATGGTATTGAAAATTTCTGTAAGCACTGACAGGATTTGTGCTTTGCCAGATTTCACCTAAGCTATACTTGTTTGCCTGGATATCTTATATTTCCCTAAAAGGTTGTAAAATCCTTGAAGGGAAAGACTACATCTTTCACTTTGAATCCCTTGCACTTGCTATAGTTCCATGAAACTGGACATCAAAGAAAATAGGAGGCACACAGAAATTTATAGTGGATAAAAACTACAGATGGAGGCAAAAATCAAAAACACATAGCCTCAAATTGTGACACACAAAGTATGAATAAGAAAGCAAGTAAAGAGGGAGGCAAACAAGGAAGCAAATTTGACTGTATCTATATAGCATTACAAATATGATAAGGTAGGATCTGTGACTGGAGACTGGACACTCAGGAAAAATAGACCTCATTAAAAAAAACAAGTTAAGTAAATGGAGAACAGAGGAGCAGTATATTTTAAGAAGGTATATTTATGTGAGGAAATCTAGCAAAGGGAGGAGGGGGAAGAATGGTGGAGGAATAATGGTGAATATCAATAGAAGTAGAAATAGAATCATTGTTAAAGTATACCACAGACCACCTAGACAGAAAGAAGAAATGGATGAAAATTCTGGGAAACAGATCAAAAGCCTGACACTGAGTCATGAGAGAAAAGTGATAAGGGACTTCAATTATCCAGCTGTCAGCTGAAGTTCACTCTGAGCCAAATAGAGAGCTCTTAGTAACTTCCAGTGCTTCCTTAAAGATGCCATCCATTAAAATGTAGAAAAACTAACATGAAGAAAGTTTTTTCTGGATTTGATTCTCACCAAATCATGTTAGAACTAGTTCCCAGGGTGGAAGTTCTGAGAACGTTTAGGAAAGTAAGTTTTCGACTAAAATACTTATTTAGATAAGCACTTCTCAAACTGTAAGTCGTAACCCACAATTTAAGAAACACTAAAAGGGTCATGAGTGGGAAAAGTTTAAGAAGCCCTGATTTAGACCATTTTATTGACAGAAAAGAAGAATATAAACATAGTCTGAAATATACCCAAGAATTTAGGACAACAGATTTTGAAGTGTTACAAGAAAGGATAAGTGGATACTATGACTTAAAATTCCAGAAGTGACATGAGCCCAGAAGACATAACAAACTCTCAAGAATTGACACGTGACAGTGCATTAGTTGTTTTATTTAAACTTTTTTACACTTCTCTTCTCCCTTCCATGGAAAAAAGTAGTAATTATGTGACAGGTCTAGAACCACCAAAGATGACTTCACAAGATAAGATTGAGATATCACACAAGGCAAAAATCTCACAAAATATCAGAACTTAAATGCTCAGAATTCCCCAACTCAGTGTTCCCATGTCCCAAAATAACTGCACCAGATGAGGTGATCACAAGTGACCATTCATGTATGTGTTTGAGAGTCTGGCTAGGAAGGTCCCCATCCAGTCCCCCAATGGCATTGACTCAGACCTCATTGAACAAGAGAGAATAGACAGGGGACTCTTAAATTGGAGACTATGGATAGATTCCAGAAGTCTATGAACTTAGATACAAAAATAATTACACCTTTGTTGTCATTAAATCCTAACTGAAATTTAATAGTGTTTTTTATAATTATGAACATGGACAACACACCACAGCAGTATTAAGCTATACCAGAATGCCCCAAGAGTCTTAACACAGAAAAGGTTAAGACTCCCCTGGAACAGATAGTGATCTTGCCCAGAACAAGAAGGAAAGGCAGCATGGGGAAAGTATTTATGCAAAACAGAATGCCCAAGAGGAGGAAAAGCTTTAGTAATTGAGAGGATTACTAGAAACCCAGCTGGGACCAGACCTCTCCTTCTGGAGTTTATCCTGGAAAGGGACATGGCTAAACCAAGTAGAAAATATTGAATGAGCATCTACTTTGTACCAGGCACTGTGAATAGAAAGAGCAGTATGTCCCCATCATATCACACATATGTATATAAATGTACATACAAAAGAATATACCTAAAAGAAAGAAAGGATAGTTTGGGAAAGGAGATGGTGCAATGCTAGGTCTGGAGTCAGGAATACCCAAATTCAAATTGGCCCTCAGATACTTACTAGCTGTGTGACCCTGGGCAAGTGACTTAACCCTTTTTGCCTCAGTTTCCTCATCTGAAAAAGGAGCTAGAAAAGGAAATGGCAAACTAATCCAATATATTTATCAAGGAAACCCCAAATGGGGTCATTAAGAATCAGACACAACTGAAATGACTGAGTAACAAATAGGAGAGACTTGAGGCAGAGTGACCAGTTAGGAAGCTATTGCGAAAGTCTGCATTAGAAGTGATGAGATTTTAATTCAAGAACTCATGATGAAAAATGTTAGCCACCTCCACAGAGAGAACTGATAAACTCTGGATGTAGATTAAAGCATACGTTTTTCACTTTCTTTATTTTTCTTTGGGTCTTTTTTTGCCTCTTTTTTCCTAACATGCTTACTATAGAAATACATTCTGACTGACTTCACATATATAATCTATATCAAATAGCTTACCTTCTCAAGGAGGAGAGAGGATCAGAAGGGCAGAAGAGAATTTGGAATTCAAAATTAAAAAAAAATGTTTAAAAAATTACATGGAATTGGGAAATATTTAATGAAATAAATAAAAATCTATATTTAAAAAAAATGATGTTGTCTTAAACTAAGGTGATGGTTGTATAAGTAGTGAGGCAGTTAGATGTGAGAGAGTTGCCATGGAGCAAGAAATGATAAGATTTGGTGACTGGATGGAGAGAGGTGAGGGACGAGTGAAGAGGCAACAAGAATGTTGAGATTGTGAATTTAAGAAATGGGAAGGATGGTGGTTCCCTCCACAGAAATAAAGAGGGAGGCCAAAGGGGTACCGACCAACAAACATGGAAGGAAACTCTAGATTAGTGATCAAGAATGGAAGAGAAAGGGCAAGGGCCAAGAGATAAAACCCAAGCTAAAACATTAGATTGTAAGCACATAAACCAATAGAGAAGCTAATAACGACACAGGAAAATGAAGAAAAATGCATAAAAAGAGTCCATACCACTATGAACAATTATAATTCTATGAAGAAAAATTAAACAAAAATTCCCCGATGAAAAAGAATATTCGACTCCAGAGAGATTGTGGAATAGCAAGAAACTCCAAAATGGCATAAAAGGGAAATAAAATTTTTAAAAGAAGATATTAAGAATTAAATGAGGGCAGAAGTCAAAGCTCTCAGTACAACATTAACAAAAACAGCGGGAAAGAAAAACATTGAATGCGACACAGAGAATCTCCCCAAAGAAGTAGTTCATTTTCTGAGGTTTCTCTTGTAGGCAAGAGAGAGAAAATAACAAATCTGCAACACAGAAGAAAATTGGGCAGAAAGAAAGCACAAGGCTTTAGCATTAGAGATCACATGAATTCTATGCAAACCCAAGCAACTGACCTTGGAGACAGGATACACAGAGATAACTGCGATCAACATCTCCTAGAAGGTAATGGTGTTCAGCTGATTTTACTTATCATGAGCTTCTGGCACACCAATAATCCTTCCATTATCTCTACCTAGTCTGTCTTTGAGCCCAATACATTTTGCTTTCATTTCATCCTATTGCTCAGCAACTTCTTTTTTCCCAGATTGCCCTTCACTTCTTATTTGCAATCCCAACAATCACAATTTCATGTTTCTTCGAAGACACTTGTACCTAACAGAAGTTCATGGTTTTATATCTGATCCTTTTTTGTTTTTCATATATTGAAATGACTATTTCTGTTAATGATCATTAGTCATCATTTATTATGGGTCAAGCAATGTGCTAAAAATTACCTTCCAAAACTCAGCCTAATTCAGGGATAGGAACCTGTGGCCCTTGAGGTCACATGTGGCCCTCGAGGTCCTCAAGTATGGCCCTCTGACAGAATCCAAACTTCACAGAGCAAATCCCCTTAATAAAAGGTTTTGTTGTGTAAAACTTGGACTCAGTGAAAGGATCACTCTTGAAGACCTTCAAGGCCATATGTAGCCTCGAGGCTACAGGCTCCCCACCCCCAGCCTAATCAATTGGGGAGGGATGGAAGGGATCAACCACCAAAGTACTTTGAGGCAATATTGAAAATAACTTTTGGGGAGCAGCTAGGTGGTGCAGTGGATAGAGCACTGGGAGTCAGGAGGAACTGAGTTCAAATCCAAATCGTACAATTGACACTACCTGTGTGACCCTGGGCAAGTCACTTAACCCTGTTTGCCTCAGTTTCCTTATCTGTAAAAATGATCTGGAGAAGAAAATGGCAAAACACTCTGGTATCTTTGCCAAGAAAACCCCAGATAGGGTCACGGAGAGTCAGACATGACTCAACAACGAAATAGAGTTAAGAATGATCACAGTAAGGATACAGGGTATGATTAAGTCTCAGCCTCACAACTCCAGGACAGAGGGATTTCCACCACTCAACAAGACTTCAATTTAACATTATTTTCTTTAGGAACTGGTATTTTTAAGAACAAGAAATATGAGAAAAATGAAAATTAGCATAAGAACTACAATGCAATAACAAAGATATTGAATAGAAGAGAATTCACACCTTGTGCTTCTGAAGGAAATAGCTAGATTTAGTGCTCTAACTTTTGCAAAGCATTTTACATATGCACCCTTATTCGATCCTTACAACAATCCCAGGATTATTATGATCCGCATTTTGCAGATCAGGAAACTGAGAGTAAAGAGGTTAAGTCACTTGCCCACCACACACGTAGAAAGTGTTTCAGGTCGAATTCAAACTCAAGTCGTCCTGACTCCAAGTCTCCTACTCTATGCCTTGTGCCAGTAAAGCCAAAGAACAAGTAAGAGAATAAATAATCACATGAATACAATCAGAATTAACTCAGAATAGACTAGAAAGGAAGGCAAAATGAGGGGATAAAGCAAAGGAATGTTTCTTGGATTCAGTCATTTTTCTGATTCTTCATGGTCCTATTTGGGATTTTCCTGGCAAAAATACTAGAGTTGTTTGTCATTTCCTTCTCCAACTCATTTTACAGATGAGAAAACTGAGGCAAACAGGGTTAAGGGACTTGCCTATGGTCACACAGCTATGAAGTGTCTAAAGGTCAAATTTGAACTCAGGTCTTCCTGACTCCAGGCCTGGCACTCTATCCACTATACCACTTAGCTGCTCCAAAAGTAAACGTACCAAATGGCATATCATTTAAATTCACAAAGGAAATATTAAGATAATTGCAATAAGTAACACATTTGCAAAAGATTTTAGTATTCTTTCCTCAGAGTAAGATGAATCTAATAGGAGAATCAGAAAGCAACCATTAAAAGACATTCATATTTCTCAAGATCATATGGGACCCTCATAAAAATTGACTATGCCAGGGCACAGAAAAATTACAAATAAATATCAAAGAGCAAAATTCATATATATGTATATAAATACATACATATATATCCTTTACAAATATTATTTTTAAAATAGTAATTAATACAAAGAACACAAGCACAAGATAATAGATAGCATAGCATTTATTAAAATAGAGAAATATTAAAAATAGCATCCTGAATGAGCAAGTAAAAACCAAACCACAAAAGCAATAACTAGATAAGAGAATGATGATGAAATAAGCAAATATAATAAAATAACAAAAGAAAGGATGTGCTAGGAAGATCATGAAATAAATGCAGAAGGCAAAAAGAGAACATTTTGAAATTTAGAGGATAAATAGATAAGACAAAAAACGATGATAAAAGTGATAAGGAAAAACTAAATGCTGGCTCTTTGAAAAGGCTAACAAAAATCAATAAACCTATAGCTAACTTGCTTTAAAAACTGTGAGGAAAATCAAGTTGCCTAAATAAAAAATGAAAAAGGGAAAATCATAACAGAGAGGAAATAAAAATACTCATAACCTATTGTTTACGATTATATCCTAGCAAAACAAAGAGTTTAAAAGAAATTCAGATTTATCTACAAAAATATATATACAATATAAAAACCCAAACTAATATAGATCTTAGTCCAATTGCAGAAAATTAAATTGGATAAACTATAAATGAACTCCAGTGGGGAGTAAGGGTGTGAGAAGTGGATCAGAATGACTTATAGGAGAAGTCTGTTAAATGTTTAATAATATTAATACCTATGCTACCCCAATTTTTCATTTGAAAATAACCTACAAAACTACTTTTATGAGATAAATATAGTCCTAATACTTAAACCAGGATGGATAAAGCAAAGAAATAAATACAAATTAGTGTCACTAATGAATATTGATGCAAACATTCTAAAGTAAAATCCTAGCAAAATGACTGCAGTTACATACGCAAAACAACAACCAAGTTGGATTTATACCAGGACTACAAGGATGGATCAACATTAGGAAATCAATTAGCATAATCACATTTGAAGAAAAGGACCCCAAACTACACGATCATATCAACAGATAGCGGGAAAAGCCTTTGACAAAGCACAACACTTATTTATGCTAATGATCACAAAAAACATAGACACAGAAGGACCACCACTAATATGATAAAAAGTACCCATATACAAACAAAAGCTAGCATTACTTGCAATGGGAAAGCACTAGCAGCTTTTCTAATGAGTTTATTAGTAAAGGAAAGATGCCCACTCATCCCACTATTAATTGACACATTCTTAGAAATACCAGCAATAGCAATAAGATAATAGAAAGATATAAAAGGCCTTAACATTGGCAAAAAAGAGATAAAATTTTATCTCCTGGTGGAAACTATGATGGGTTACTTAGAAAACACCAGAGAATCTACAAAGAAACAGACTAATAGCTTCAGGAAAGTAAGTAAACATAAAATAAATCCATGAAATTGTTACAATGTCAATATAGCAATAGCAAAATCCAGAAGGAAATAGAAGGGAAATGCCCTTAAAAATAAGAACTAAATGTATAAAGTCAAAAATCTACTAAGATATACTCAAGACATATAGATACAATTGCAAAATATTTTTTAAAGAAATAAAGAATGACTCAAATGAAATAGGAACAGAAAAGGCAGAAGTTGGAGTTGAGTATCTGTTCTATGATATCAAAGATACGACAGTGGGCACCCTTTCCCAGCAGTTCATCAATCAGGTCGATGGTTTAAGGGGACTAAACATTTAAGCTTCTGGACATCAGAAGCTACTTGGAGAAAGGTGGATATGGGCAAGTTTCCTATCAACCCCTAGATAGCCTATGAGCTGCAGGATATCTTCAATCTGTTGCCTGACATCAATTTGTAAGAGTTTGTCAAGGTATTTCACTTGAAGACCAGTGACAAAATGGTGGTTTTACATGTGACTACACTTATTCATTCAGTGATCTCCATGCATTGCCTCATTAACCATAAGATTGCCAACCATGATAAGAAAGAGAGTCAGGACAAAGGGGAAAATAAGCAGAGAAAAGATGGCAAAGAGACAGGGAAAGGCAATGAGAAAGGGGATAAGAAAGAGGAAAAGAGTGAAAAAGAAAATGATAATAAGAAGGAAAAGGAAGAAGCCAAGAAAGAAGAGAAAAAATGAAGTTTTTACATTGGAAAATTAAAATATGAACAGTTTGCTTGCTAGATTGTTCTGTCACCTCCTAATTGATGTTATGAAATTTTCTTGACAAGAGCTTTCTTTCTGCCCTAGTCCATTTTTTTTTTGCTGGTAGATCATTCATGTGAGTAGTTGGCTAGAAAGGACTGATACTTTACCTAAAGTGGCATCTACAACACTGGCATATAAGTACTGGTGATTTTTTATTGTAGGCATTAAGAATTATGGGAAAAGTGAGGAAGACAAAGGTAAACTGCTTAATCCAGTTTGCTTTATTCTTTACCATTAAAACCATGTGTTGAAAAGCCTTTCTCTTTCTTTCCTCCCATTCCCTAAGCTAAATGCCATTTGGGTCAGCACCCAGAAGTTCCTTATACCTGCTGTCCCTCTTGGAGGCATCCTCCCTAGTTCAACTCTTCTCCCACCTCTCCTTGGAGGATCCCACACCAAGTCACTTCCCTTTCAGTTTCAGCATTCGAGATCCAGCTCCCTACTCTACTTACCATCAAAGAAATGATTAAATACTTTGATTAATTTGTTTTCATTTTAAATAATTGTCTGGGGGTACTGAGAGGTTAAGGAATTTGCTCAGAGTCACATGATCAGTTACATATCACAGGTGGGACTTGAACCCAGGACTTTTTGACTCCAGCAGAATTGCTGCATCCTAAGTGCCTAGTATATAGTAAGCACTTGATAAATGCTTTGGCCATCTAGCCCTTATGTTACCCTTAAAGTGCTATACAGGTGAGTAATTTATTAGATTTCTTCCCCATTACCCACAAACCAACATAAACTAAAAGGACCCAATTGTAGATATTTGCTTTTTTGGGGACATAGAACCTGAGAACTATCTCAACCAGACCACTGTCTAAATGCTGATCCTGAGGGAAAGAGACTCTCAAACATGGGCAGGGTTGGACCATCTACTGGTCACTGAATGCACAGGGCTCTTCCAGAGGCTAAGAGGCAACACCAGCTCTCTCACTCAAGCCACATATAATTCCCTCCCCCCACCCCCAACCCCCATCCCCCCCCCCCCCCCACCTGCAGTCACTCCTTGACAGGGGCAGTGAAGAACCTACCAGAATCCTTAGCACTGGTAAGGCCCCAGGGCTGGTTCATACCACACAGTATCAGCCTGCAGGCTTCCCAACAGTGTTGGCAGCTGAACACCACAGCTGGGCTCCCTGGGAGATTGTTTACAGCTTGCCTGGTCTACATTCCTGAGCCCCCAGGGCTTCTCCACTGCAGAGCTATAAACAGTAGTCAGCTATGAAGGCCCTGAACCTCTCCTGCATACTGAGGAAGCAGGTTATTAGCTAGTGGGGATCTATTTTACTTATTTTTAATAGTATTTTATTTTTTCCCAATTACATATCAAGGCAATTTTTAGCATTCATTTTTACAAGATTTTGAGTTTCAAATTTTTTCTCCTTCTTTCCAAAGATGGTAGACAAGTTGATAAAGGTTATATATATGTATCTTGTAAAACATTTCCATGGTAATCACAGTGTAAAAGAAAGATTGAAAGGGGGAAAAAGTACAAAAAAAGAATAAAGTAAGTGAAAAAAACAGCTTCAATCTGCATCCAGAGTTCATCCATTTTTTATCTGGATGTGGATAGCATTTTCCTTCATGAGTCTTTTGTACTTGTCTTGAATCATTTGTTTGCTGAGAAAAGCTGAGTCATTCATAGTCAACCATCAGTTGTTGCTGATACTATGTATAATGTTCTCCTGACTCTGATCATTTCTCTTTTCATCAGTTCCTAGAAGTCTTTCCAGATTTTTCTGAAATCTGCCTGTTCACCATTTCATATTGCACAATAGCATTCCATTATATTTATATACTATAACTTATTCATCATTCCTGAACAACTGCTCAGTTTCTAATATTTTACCTCCACTAAAAGGGCTACTAGAAATATTTTTGCACATGTAGCTCCTTTTCCCTTTTTTATGATCTCTTTGGGATGCAGACCTAGTAGTGGTACTGCTGGATCAAGGGGGATGCACAGTTCAGTTTCCCTTTGGACACAGTTCCAAATTGTCTTCCAGAATTGTTGGATCAGTTCATAGCTCTCCCAACAGAGCATTAGTGTCCCAGTTTTTCTACATCCCCTTCAACATTTATCATTTTCATTTTTTTCATATTAGTCAATCTGATAGGTGGGAGGTGGTACCTCAGAGTTATTTTAATTTGTATTTCTCTAATCAAAAGTGACTGAGAGCACTTCTACATATGGCTAGAGATAGTTTTGATTTCTTCATTTGAAAACTGCCTGTTCATATCCTTTGACCATTTATCAATTTGGGAACAGCTTGTAGTCTTATAAATTTGACTCAGTTCTCTAAATATTTGAGAAATGAGGCCTTTGTCAAAGACACTTACTGTAAGGATTGTTTCCCGGCTTTCTTTTTTCCTTCTAATCTTGATTGCATTGATTTTGTTTGTACAAAAGCTTTTTATTTTAATATAATCAAAATTACTCATTTTCCATTTCATAATGTTCTCTCTTGTTTGATCATAAATTCTTTCTCTCCCCACAGATCTGACAGGTAGATTATTCTTTGTTCTTCTAATTTGCTTATGGTGTCACCCTTTATGTTTAAATCATGCACTCATTTTGACCTCATCTTGGTATATGGTATGAGATGTTGGTCTATACCTAATTTGTATCATATTGTCTTCTGGTTTTCCCAGAAGATTTTGTCAAATAGTTTTTATCCCAAAAGCTCTTGAGTTTATCAAGTTATAGTATATAAATATGATGGAATACTATTGTGCTGGAAGAAATAATAAAGGGTATGGTTTCACAAAACCTGGAAAGATTTATATGAATTGATGCAAAGTGAAGTGAGTAGAACTAGGAGAAAATGTATTCAATAATAATACTGTAAATGACAAACACCCTGAAAGATAAAGGAATTCTTATCAACACAATAACTACAAAGTCAATGAACTCATGATAAAACATGCTGCCCACTTCCAGACAGAGAACTTATCAGAGTATACTGAGGCAGATTTTTTAATGTGGCCAATGCAGGAATTAGTTTTGCTTGACTATACATGCTTATACTTTTTTTTCTTTTTCAGTTGTGGGGGAAGGAGAAAATAATGACCTTAAAATAAAATAATCAAATTTTTAAAAGAAACATGTGTAGATAGGAGAGGGAGGTTTAAATATCATTTCGTACGAAAAAGATCTGTTGTTGTGTTCATCCTTCATTGCCAAAGAAGACCATGCCATCAGAGTAATGATGACATGACTTGCACTTGACTTTGTTATGAATGAGGGAGGGCTGTGCAAGGTCACCAGCCTCACTTCTCCTCCAGAGCCATCTGGATCCAGTGACCAGATATTCATCAGGATGACTGGAGATGACCCAGAATGCACTGGGAGACCTTGGTCCCTTTAGGCCTCACTCAGGGTGAGGTAACAACCATTCATTGAATAGGCCTGTTTAAGAAGTAGCCAGGGGATGGCCCCTTTAATGAGGCAGAGAAAAAGAAAGACATCAGGCTGGGAGAGAAAAATATCTGGGTAGTTAGTGGACTACAAGTCTTAATATCAGTCAGTAACATATGGCAGCTAATAAAGTTAATGTGATCCTTTAGCTGCATTAAAAGACACAGAATACCCAGGAATAAGGAGATGAGTCCAACCATTCTGTCCTGGCCAGATCATGTGTAGAATATTATGGGCACGACCACATTTTAGGAGGGATATTGGTAAACGGAGGAGCATGCAGAAAATAGCCAGAATAGTGAAGAACCCGTGCCACATATGGATCAATTGAAATAACTGGAGATTTTGAGATTGATATACTTTAGAGGGGACATAAAAACTGTCCTCAGGATTGTGAGAAGTCCTTTGAGAAGGATTAGTGATTGGGTTTGCTGTTTGGTCCCAGGGGGCAGAATTTAAGAGCAATAATGGAAGCAGCAGAGGCAAATTTCAGCTTTTTGTAAGCAGGTAGGTAGGCTCTTCCCTTCAGATCTTTGAGGGTAAGGTCAACATTATATCTATCTTTGCATCCTTAGTGCCTAGAAACATTCACAGAAAGGACACCATAGGAACATGAGCAGAGGAACTAATGAAGAGAAACCAAAGCTTACTGAGGAGAAATAAGCAAATATTCAAAGAGTCATCTCAGTTGAACAAGTATTTTCCATTCAAAGAAACCAAGTCAAGATCTTGCCCATGAGGAAAGTAAAAATATTTTTTTAAATTTTTTAAATTAATTTATTTGTTTTTAGTTTTCAACAATCACTTCTATATGTTTTAAATTTTCTCCCCTTCCCCACCTCCCTTCCCAAGACAGCATGAAATGTTATATGGGTTGTACACATACATTCTTATTAAACACATTTTCACATTAGTCATGTTGCATGGAAGAATTAAAATGAATGGGAGAAACCACGAGAAAAAGCAAACCAAAACAAAACATAATGAAAGAGAAAATAGTCGACTTCATTCTTCATTCTGACTCCATAGTTCTTTATCTGGATGTGGATGGCATTTTGCATCAAGAGTCCATTGGGAATGTTTTAGGTCCTTACATTACTGTGTAGGGCTAAGTCTATCAGAAACATTCCCCGCATTCTGTGGCAGTTGCTGTGTATAATGTTCTCCTGCTTCTGCTCAATTCCTTCAGCATCAGTTCGTGTAAGTGGAAAGTAAAATATTAAAATATGTTCTATAATATATATCTCCAGATATAATGGAGCAACTCCAGGTATCTCCAGAATGGATCAAAAAAGCAAATAATTGAGTGGTAATAACAAAAAAATAAGCATAGAAAATAGAGTTCTTGAAGGAAAAATATCCAATTCTTATCAAACCAAAGGAGGATTGAGAGGGCAGCTAGGTGGTGTAGTGAATAAAGCTCGGCTCTGGAGTCAGGAGGGCCTGCGTTCAAATCCAGCCTCAAACACTTGACATTTACTAGCTGTGTGACCTTGGACAAATTCCCAATTGTCTTGCCTTCCCCCTGCAGAAAAAAGAGGATTGAGTGCAAATGACAGAAACAAACGCCAAAATATTATATTCTCTCTGAAAAAGAGAAGAAAATAAATATGATAGAAAAACGAAGAGGCAGAAGGAAAATTAAAGTCAACAGACAAGACTGGAAAAATATATGAGAGTTCCACAAAAAGAATATTAAGCTTGAAGATAGAATAGTTAGAGAAAAAAAATAAATCTAACTATTTCCCATAATCTTTCAGTTAAAAAAATATGAGAAGAAAACCTGAACACCATACTTTTGGAAAAACAAGATAAGGGTCCCACAATATGAAAATCAGATAGCAGCATAGGTATCAAGATCCTCCACAGAACCCTAATGGAAAGAAGACCAAAGTTTAACTCCACAAGAAGCATCATAGTCAAAATCTCTGCCAGTCTTTCTTTTGGGTCTCAATCATATTGTCCCCTGAAACTTACATAATGTAGGGTTGCATTCCAAGTGCCACATACATGTATGCATGTATTCTTAGCCTCACATACTTAACACAAAATACTGTTAATACATTAAAGCCCATTTAACAGAAATTGGGGTCTATGACACACCTTTCTATTTCTGAGGCATCTACATGAAACCCCAGGGCCCTCAGAGATCTTCTTTCAAATCAGACCTACCTACAGTATTGAAGAAGCCAAGCATTGTCCTGGTCTCCCCAGAACAGAGATCACAGGTGAGCTGTCAATTGTCACCCCCACTCCAAAGCACCTGGTAATCAGCCTTCTCTGGATATGAAGCTGCAACCACACTCTGCTCTCTCCTGCATTTAAATTGCTTGTCTAAAAGGCTTCTCCTTTTGTGCCTTCACATTTTCTAATTATTTTAATTGCCAAAGTAATTATCATTTGTCAGTTCAGAAATGAAAGGGAAACAATGATAAATACCAGACTTTGGGTATTTATTCTTGGCTCTAATAACTTTTTGCTTATTACCCCTATTTGCATGGAAATATTTGACTTCAGGTGGGCATTTTTTCAATTCAATCAGTGAAAGGATTTTTTACGCTTTGACTGAACTGCTGCCTCTCAGGTGAGGTGACCTACTTCCTTGTGGAAAATCCCCCACTGATACTCAATTTACTTCCCACACAAAAGCACAGGAAAGAAGGAGAGCTAACAGGTTTTCAGCATTCTCATAGGGCTAGGGCAGGAAGTGGAGGCTAAGAACCAAAAAACAAGTTACAAAAATAACTTTCAAAAAGTTTTGTGAGGAAGGTAAGGCTGTCCAAGGGACACAGGTCCTTAACTTTGGAAGGTGATGTAAGGAGAATGATTCAGTGGGGCCTTAGGTATTCTTATCAGAAGAAATAAGAACCTGGATGAGCCAGGAGGCTAAATGTGCTTGCCTTGATGCTTGTGTAGGACTCAGTGATGTCAGAGCAGAGATGGGAAGTTAGAGTCACGATTACAGTTGCTTTCTACCTTAGTAGACTAGTCTTCCTGACTTTATTGACACCACCCAGTCCAACTCTCTTCATTTTTACAGAGGATGAAAACTGAAGCCCAGACAAGTGAGGTGCTTTCCCAAGGTCACACAGGTAATGACAGAGGCAAGATTTGAATTCCACATCCAGCACCTGTTCCACCAAATCACATTGCTTCTAGTTTATCCCTTGCACAGTAATTTTTCACTGGGAAGAAAACTGGGATGCACAGATGGGAATAGCCTTGCTGAAGGTCTCAAAGTCAGGCAATGACCTAGTCAGGACTAAACACTTTCCCTCTGTTGCACCACCTGGGATCTTAATACTACAAGTATTTAAAAATGCTGGAAACAAGTAAATTCTTTAGTCAATTGAAAAATGAATAATCTATACATTTTATTTTGAAATTCCATGGGGACACATTTGAGATATAGTTTCAGAACTGAATCAGTATTTGCCAGAATCGATTAGTCATTCATTAATGAAGCTTACTAAGTAAACTTGCTACCCGCAAATCTTATATTATTTATCCAATAGTAGCTTAGAATCTCATACAGATCTCTCAGGACACAACCAAATCTAACAGATTAAGAATCAGGTAATTCTGAGGGAATGCTTCCTCTGATGATGTTTCTCACACCTCACAGACATGGCAAAATGAGGAAATCATGATGTCCTCTCTGATTCCCACTTTGACACTTCCTCTGCCTGGGCTGATACAGGAATATTCCCATGGGAGTATTTTTCCTCCAATCGATTCAGTCAACATTTATTAGAAAGACAGTGTGATTTGACAGAAAGAGCACTGTACTTCCCAATCTGCTCCAACCTGTCTTTCTGTGTCAATTACCCTCAAACTCCCCATTTCATACAAACTATAATATTTGGTATTATGTTTTCAGCATTTCCTACCTTCATCCTCTCTTACACAAGATGTTCCCTGTACCTAACACTCTCCCTCCTCAACTCCTTCTTTTGGAACCCCTACCTCCCTTTGAGACTCAGATCAAATGCCACCTCCTACATGCCCTTCCCAATATCCCAACATTAGTGCCATCCCCAACGATGACTTCCTAATTATTTTATAATTACTTATCCATGTACATTTGTCATCTCCCCTCTCTCCATTAGCACATAAAAAACCTCAAGGCTAGAAAGTGTTTCATTTTTGTATTTCTGGTCCCAGTAACTAGTTAAGTGTTCAGTACATGCTCTTAATGAACCAACATGCATCATAAGTGGAATGTGACTGTGGGTCACCCTGATTCCAAGGCTGGCTCACTGTCCTCTATGCCAGGCTACCTCACCTGGCACCTCATAGATTGTTGAGGAATGCTTGTTGAATTGAATTGGACACGAAACATGTTCTGTGTCAGGCTCCAATATTGACTAGCTGTGGGCAAGTCATGTAACACCTCAGAACCTCAAAGTCTCCATCTGGAAAGCCAAGACATTAATTCTTGTAGTACCTACCTTACATGGTCATTGGGAAGAAATGGGTTTGTAAGCCTTAATGGAACACTGAAATGTGTGTAACTTATTATCAGCATCTGTTGTGTGTTTCCAAAGGATGTCAGTCATGGATGCACTGAATCTGTATCCTATGACTCTGAGTTTAAGGCTACAGTACCTTTAGATCTCTATTGCATTCTTACATTCATTTCCCCGAATAAGTGAGAAGCTGTCAATGGAGTTCAGGGAAGACTTGGATTCAAATCCCACCTCAGACATATACATATATATATATATATATATATATATATATATATATATATATATATATATATATATATATGTATGTATCACACAACTAATATATATATATATATAAATATATATATATATATATATATTAGTTGTGTGATTCTGGGAAAAACACTTAATGTATTTGTGCCTCAGTTTCTCCATCAATAAAATGACAGATTTGGACTTGAGGTAGAACCCTTGAACCATGTAACAGGAGTACAAGCCTAATTGTTGGGATTTTTTAAAGGACCGTGGCCATTTTTTTTTTAAATAAACTTTCTTGCTACCTTTTTTGTTTTTTAGAATGTCTCCCAGTACCCTTTCTCATACTCACTTCTAGAAAGTCATCCTATATAACAAAGAATTTTTAAAAGAAACAAAACAACACAAGGGGAAAAAAGTAGGGAAAGACTGGAATAAAAACTATCAATATATCCAAAAAAAAGTCTGGCAATACATAATACAGCATTCTTGCGGACTCTCCCACCTTGACGTGCAGTAAGACACACTTTTAGGTCTAATTTGCATTTTAACACTAAGTATAAACTGTCATCAAAACAACTAATTGAACCCTGACTTAGAGATTACTGATTTTGGAAGTGTAAATGCTCACACTGAACATTTAATATGGCTCCAGTACCTTCCTAGGTGGGAGTGTCTTCACAAATTTCTTCTTCGGGGTCATGTTTGTTCTTCATAATTTTGCAACATGTGCTTTGACTTTTTGATGTGCTCTTTTCATTGTTGTAGTCTTTGTGTGTGTTGTTTTCTTGGCTCTGCTTCTTTCATTCTGCATCAATTCATGGAGGTTTTTCCATGCTTCTCCATATTTATCACACGTCACTTCTTACAGCACCGTAGTATTCCATTACATTCATGGGTTACAATTTGTTTAGCCCATTGCCCAATCAATGGGCATCTACTTTGCTTCCAATTCTTTGCTATCACAGAAAGTGCTTCTATAAACATTTTGGTATATTAGGGACTTTCTTCTTATCAATGAGAGCTTTGGGTTATAATTAGCCTAGTAGTTGAATCTCTGGTTCAAGTGGTATGCACATTTTAGCCCCTTTATATGTCTAATTTCAAATTCCTCTCCAGAATGCTTGTGTGGTTTCACGGCTCCACCAACAACCCACAAGTAAATCTGTGTTAATAAATGTTTATTAATAAATAGGAGCATTGCTTATTCTCACCCCCAGTGTAAAGGGCAGAGCATCCAGGGAAAAGACAGACTAAGTTGGGGCAGCATTTCCAGTTACATGTAGTTATTAACTACCTATAATGGCAAAATTTGTCCCCAATACAGAGATGAAAAGATGTATCTCATTCCATTCTTTGCCAACACAGGGGTGGATGCTGTGAGACATTGCACATATAGCCTGACTTGGCTGAAGTGTCATCTAGTTTTCATAACTTCATCTTATTTAGCACTTGAAAAAAACCTTAAATATTATCTAATCCAAACCCTTATTGTTATAGACAGATGAAAGGGATATTCCCAAGGTCCCACAAGTACTAAGTGGCAGAGCGTGTATTGAAAACTAGGTCCAAATTCCCCCGAGTTATGCTGAAGTCCTTATTTTTCTCTTCATTTTTCTTCTTTTTCACAAAAATTGGCTGGCTGGGAAGGGGAATGGTGAAGAACAGTTTCTAAAACGAAGGTGATGCTACTTTTTAAAAAAATCAATAAAAAATAAACAAAACAAAAAAAGAGAAAAGAATGAGATATCCCCTCTCTGCAGAGTGGAGGAACTCTGGGTATGGAGCAGTATCTATCCGGCCAGACATGACTGATGTATTGATTTGTTTTGCTGAGTTGCTTTGCTGTTCTTTTGTTTCGTTTTTTGTTTGGTGGTGGTGGTGGATGACTTGGATGACACAGAGAAGAGGTAGGTTTGGATATATTCCAAAATAAAGGTAATATAAAAACAAAATGTAGCAATTAAGAATGAAAATAAATCAATTGTATTAGGTTACAATAAATCAGCATGCATTCATTAACTCTTTACTAAGTTTCACCTTGCGATACAGCCTCAATAGATGGTGAAGCATCTTGAGTAGCACATTTCTGAGCCTCGGTCTCCCCCTTAGAGAGAACTCAGGAAGGAAGGATCAATGTGGTGAAAAGATTGTTGGAATCAGAGGATCTGAAGTCAAAGCCTGACTCTCTCACTTATTAACTGTGTGACCCTGAGTCCCTTTCCCTCCCTGACCTCAGTTTCCTCCTCTGTAAAATGAGATGGTTGGACCTCTGAGGTCCCTTTCAGCTCTTGCTCTATTGTTCCATTATACCAAATTTTAACTCTAAGCATAATTTGAGGCAAGTACTGAAGTGCCTGAGAGCATGTGTGAGTGGGGACAGTTCAACTAAGCTCCAACAGCCAATTCTTGATCAGGTCAGTACCAATACCTTGGAATCTCTCCAACTGTATATTCTCCACTAAATTTAAAATCATAGATCTAGAGTTGGAAGGGACCTAAAAGGTTGTCAAAATATTTTGGAGGTCCCCTGTTTCCCAGCACTAAGGCCCAGCAGGCAGACTCTGCTTGGCATAACAACGATCTTTTGCACTCTGGATGATCTAGCCCTCCGACAAAGTGTATTGCTTTGACAAAGCACCAGGTGTTCACTGCCCCCTATTTCCCAGGGACCTGAGAGTCATCCATCACCTTGCTTGATTTGCTCGCAATCCCTGTTCTTTGCAACAGATAAGTGAACCAAATCAAGTATTGTACCCTTCTGTGAGACAATCAACTTGGAAAATGTTCCCACAGAACCCAGGAATGCCTGCATTGTCCATACATTACCCTACCATGGGAAACTACAACTCAAGGCCTAAAACTGATTATGTAATAATCCATCCCACTTATGTATATAAGCACTGCCTGTACCCCAACATATTAAGCCCTCCTCAGAAGGAAAAGGGGGCTCTCTTTCTTGCAAGTCATTTTCCTCACTCTGAAATAAATTATACTGCTACTTTGTGTTCTGATACATCTGCCTCTAGCCTGCTCTGTTTGGCTCTGGACATTCCCAGGTTAGAGACCAGTTCAATCTGAACTGGACTGCATTCCAAAATTCTGTTTACAAGGTCATGTAGCCCAATTCTCCCACTTTACATATTTTGAGAAAATTGAGATCCATGGGAGTTAGGTGACTCCTCTAAGTTGCTACAGATAGTATCCGGCAGAGCTGGGATTGGAATTCAGATTCTGTGACTCTAAAAGCAGTGCTTTCTCCACTGTCCCGGGTACACACACCCAGATCAGCAGAGGGGTACATGGAAATCCTATTATGCCAGAACTATAATATGCTTCCCCTAGACAAGTGCCCAGGGGCCCGGCCAGGAACAGGACACACAATGCAACAAAGCTGGAAGATAAGGCCTCTGCAGGAAGAGGGGCCTAGCAAGGATCCACTCAACACTACTTGGTCCACTCAGACCATGGTGGTCTAAAGCAAACTTCTCATTCTCGCCAGCATCAAGTCAACTATGAGAGAAGGAGCTCCCTGACAGAGGCTATGGGCAGCCAGATCTGGCTGGACACAGCTGTGATGCTATAGAAGCTGCAGTCTGTCACCAGCCTCAAATCTGTACCCTTGGCCTGTGTAAGCCAAACTTACTGGCAGCAGTTTCAAAGCCACTGACAATACCTGACTGCTCTTGGCTTTTATCAGTTAATTTCCAGCAGAGGCAGGGTAGTCTAAAGGGCAGAGCATCTTTCTAGGAGTCAGGATACCAACTGTACTAGTAAGTAACTGTGTGCCCTTCGACAATTCACTCCCTCTCTCATCTGTCAAATAGAGGTTATGTCCCCTACCTTACCTATTTTTCCAGAATCCTGAGAAGAAAAATCAGACTGCGCCTGCAAAAGCGATTTGAGTTTCCCAGTATATGGGCATAAAGAAAGCCCACGGCACAGTACAATGATTAACACTGCACAGAGATGAAAGTTGGTGCCCGATGAATTAACCTTTCCTTCGAATACCTTGCTGTGTAACCAGCAGCCGGCACAGCAGCTCTCTGAATTCCAGGTTTGTTCTCTGCAGTAATTGGATTTCACGTGTGATATGATCATCAGAAGAAACAATGGTAATGCTGCTTTGTGGCAGTCACTTAATTCTCCAGACTCATCCAAAATCTCTTGGTCTTTAGAGACTCAGCTTGCTTCACTACTTCAAAGGGGGTATGATTTTGTTAGCCTAGGCACTCCTGTCCCTGATGGTGATGGAAGCCTCCTTCATAATGGATTGCCTCAAGGGAAATAAAGGATTGTCACCAGGTGCCCAGGTTTCCAGCATGCAGCCTCTCCGAAGTCGCTAGACTGGTCCTTGGGTGACAGACACAGTTGAGCTGGTCCTCTGAGCCCCTCTGGCTTTGAAGGGACCCCACTGGCAGAGCAGGCCAGGGGGATCAGGTGCCCAGTGGCAGAGGAGGACTAGAGTGTAGAGAAGAATGCCAAGGCAGTGAGTGGGTCACCGACAAAGTCCAAATGATCACCCTTCTCTATCCTAGGGAGAGGAAGCAAGGAAATGGTGCTGAAAGCCTCCCAGCTCTCTGTGGATTTCATCTCTGTTTCTGAGGGGAAGACTCAGAGCTGAAGTAATAGGCCAGAGAAAGCACTGCTGGAGGGAAGGACAGAGAGAAAAAGGAGGAGGAGGAGAAAAGAAGAGAGAGGGGGAGAGGGAAGGGAAGAAAGACCAAGAGGGCAGAGGGGAAAGAAGTAGAAGGAAGAAACAAGGAGAGGAGGGAGGAAGGGGGAGGGGGAGAGAGATGAAAAAGAGATGAGGAAGGGTAATGAAGGAAGGGAGAGGGGGCAAGAGGTAGAAGATGGAAACAGAAAGAGGAAGGAGGGGGATAGAAAAAGGGGACAGATGGAGAAATAGGGAGAGAGGAAGACTGAAACACTTAAAGCCTCCTTAGGTAAATTGCTTCCTCTCACTGGGCCTCAGTTTCCTACTCTGTAAAATGGGGGAGGTAGATTAGATGGTATTCCACCTCTACACTTATGAAAGGAAGGAAAAGAACAAGCATTTATTAAGTGCCTGCTATGTGGTAAGTGTTCTACATATATCTCATTTGATTTTCCAGCAAACCTGCGAAGCAGGTGCTATTATAGTCCCCATCTTACAACTGTGGAAACTGAGGCAGATACAGGTTTGGTGATTTGCTCAGAGTCCCACAGCTAGTAAGTACCTGAGGCTCAATTTGAATTTAGGTCTTCCTGATTCAAGGCCCAGCACTCTGTCTGCTGTACCACTTAGCCTCCCATGAGCCCAAGTGACCTTCCAGAGGGACTGTGAGGATCAAATGGAGCCCTCATCCAGTTATTTCAATCATGTCCAATTTTTTGTGATCCCAATTGGAATTTTCTTGGTAAAAAATCCTGGAGTTGCTTGCCATTTCCATCTCCAACTTGTTTTGCAGATGAGAAAACTAAGGCAAACAGGGTGAAGTGACTTGCCTAGGGTCACACTGTTAGTAAGTGTCTGAGACTGAATTTGAACTCTGGTCTTCCTAACTCAAGGTCCTGTGCTCTATGCATTATGGCCCCACCTAGCTGCCTATCAAATGAAGAAATTGATGTTAAAAGGATAAGACAGGCCCAGAGTACTAGACAAAGGCAAAGATAGGCAGTACAGGCAGGGTGATCAAAAGCAGGATGTACTCCAACTCTCCTTGGCCAACCACCCACTTCTAAGGAAGAGCCACGGCCGTGGGCTCCTTCCCAACTTCCTTCTCTTACTCTCCTCCTCCCCTTTGAGTTGGATGGTCAGGGTTGCCTGGTGGAGCCATTTCACACATCTCCCCTCCCCCTCCCCATCAATCAAACACTAAACATTTATTCAGTGCCTATTGTGTGCCAAGAATACAGTATGTGGAAGGAATAACAAGATAGCAAATCTAGTTGGCCTCTAGAGCAGAGGATGTAGAAGAATGTGAAATCAACATGGAAAAGTAATTTGCAAAGGACTATAAATGCCAAATAGAGCAGGTTGGCTTTGATCTTAGAGGTAATAGGGAGTCATTGAAATTCATAGAGTAGGAAAGCAACAAGACTAGAGGCAGAGAGGCCAATTTAAGCAAAACCAACATTTCAAACCCCAACACTAGTGTCTGAGTTCATGGAAAGACCAGAAGGTAGAATGGAAAGTGTACCAGATGTTTTACCCAAAGTCCTGGGATCTGAGTTCCAATTCTGCTATTTAAAATTTCACACATTAGTAACAGCATGGATGAGCCACCTGACTCAGTTTCTTCTTCTGTCATATGGTGATAGCAGTCCATCCATAATACTTAGGGAAGGATATTAGAGATTTTATTGCCCAAACCCAGAAGCCCTGAGAGGTAGTGGCATGTTCACAGGCACATGTTTAGTCCACAGGTATTTATTAAGTATCTACTACATGCCAGGTCTTGTGCTAAACACAAAAAGTAACAGTGCACTGATTCAAACCCAGGTTCCCGCCTTGCCTCCCAATTCAAGGTGCTTTTTGTCATACCATGTCCCCTCTCTGAAAATGTATGGAACTTTTGCAAAGCCTTTTGGCTTTGCAAATCAAGACGTGCTGCTCTGCAAATGTGAGCAATGATTGTCCTGAAGTCACCCATCTTCTTACCACTCTGCTTATATATCATAATCTAATGAAAGGTATTTGTGTTAGGAGGAGCAACTATCCAATTTTACTCCCCTACCCCCCCAAACTCCTCCAGCTCTGCCTCAAAACCGCCTCAGAGCACTCAGTGCAAAGTAAAACAAAGTAAGGTGGCAAAAACAGAGACCAGGCCCTTCTTTACCCCAATTACACTCAATAACTAGAAATGACCCAAGTCAAAAAGCCTCAGAAGCCGTGTTTTCCTGAAAAGTCCTCTTCTCCCTTCTCTTAATGAGCC